>CAXIVR010000014.1:40273331-40873331 GCA_964035755.1 Teleogryllus oceanicus
GAGAAGCCGTAGTAGTTATTGAGGCGTTAGGAAGTGGGAGAAGTGATATAGTAGCGAGGCTCCGTGATTTAAGTAGAACACTGTATGAGACGGTTGTAAGAACTGTGAAAATTTAGGACGGAGCAGAATAGTGGCCGCGACTGCGGAGCTGTGCGAGTTTTATAAAGCACTAGTGAAACGACACGCCAGCTAGCACACGCAGAGAGACTGGGCAATAGGCGTACGCGTGTCGCAAGATAGGCGGGCGAAATTAAGACGAGACGTGGATCTGGTGGCGGGCGCGAAGAAGACTGGTCCCTGGATTTGGTGGCGGGCGCAAAGAAGATCGGGTGGCCTTCGGAGCGGCACCGAAGCGGGCTACGTGGCAGGAACGCGAGTGGCGGCACGGCTGGGTTTCCAAATTTGCATAAAAATGAACTGAGGAGACAGGAATTAGAAAGGTAGTGTTAGCGCAAGAAACCAGAATAGTAAATCTTGCATGTTCGCCTTAAAACTGAGTAACGGCGAAGTATTTGATATAACCTCGTACGCCGGTGGTACATTGCATTCAGAAGCTGTAGTAAAGATAGTTAATTTGTGTTCCTCATTCTGTGTATGTAATTATTGACGAAGAAAATGTTGTATGTGAATAACAGTAAAACCAGTGATAATGTGTACTGGTAAATCAATCCAAGAAGCGTAGGAAAAGCATGTAGTGTTACGTTACCGAAATAATTTTAAAATAATTATTACATTTCTAATTTCTTGGAGTGAATGGGTGTGATAATTTGCGTCCTTCGATGGCTCGTTGGTGAGCGTGCTCGCTTTCCCAACCGAGGCAAATTATACCTCTGCGCTTTTCTTAGAAATGTTTCAGTATCTAATTCTGTGTTACGATGAGAAAGCCACCCTAAGGTTATGAAGACCAGTATCGTATACGGTGAAGGGATGTCTTAGTGCTAACCACAAGAACCCCTTATCCCATGGCCGAGAGGCTGGGTCACCGCTGGTCGGCCAAGGCCCGTAGCGAGCTGTCGAGCCAAAGAACAGGATCATAATAAATGTGTTCTGGCGCCAAATAAAATATTTCTAAAGCAAATTCATTTTGAATGTTTTCTTAAAAAAGACCAAGATAATTATTGAAAAAATGAAAAAAAAAAATATCACTGCCACATAAATCTGGTTTTGAAGTCTAAGAAACAGATAAATCTAAAACAAATACCCAACGAAATTGTGACACCCCTTGTCCTTTCCCCGTTACCCGTCGCGTCCGAAAGACATTCCCGGTCCAATTCCTGTGAACTTCGCTTGAAATTCCACAACATCTATATTTGCTGAATACACGCTGTATAATGGACACACGAAATGTAATATAGTGAATCCGGTAGGTAAATGTAAAATCGGATAGAAATCTAAATGTAGTATTAACTATGTGTAGTATTAATTTTACTTTTCGCATACTGCTTACGCAGTATTGTAACAATCTAAGATCCCCACGAACAATTTAGATGCAAAGAACAAACATAGGAAGGAATGGCATGAGTAGGAGATGGAAAAACAGAAGAAAGCGGTGTCGCGCACTAATAATTTTTATAAATTAAAGAAGACGCGACAAAATCCCGATTTGGACAGTACGAATCAATAGCATTCATTTAGAGGAACATTTCAAAAGTTATCCGAAGCAAATCGCATCAGGGGTTTAAAAGATATGAGTGATTTTGAAAGTACACTTTTGACGATATTACAAATTTACAGCCATTGTTATCATAAGAAAGGTAATGTAAAGGAGCGTTTTTTTTAAATTAAGAGAACGCGTAAAACGATTGAAATGAAACTTTCGGGATTAACAAAGGAAATCACGCGGAAAATTATGACATTACTCGCAACTCTGAAAAATATCGAGGAGCTGCAGTAGAGATGCAAATTGAAATTGTATATTTGGAATTTTTACGAGAGAACAATGATGCGTCGCGCTGACGTCACAACTACGTCAAGACGCCGAGCGACGGAAATTAAGCAATTTTGGCGTTAATAAACATTAGGAAATCGTAAAAGAAATAGTAATAAGATGTACATTGATAATGAAAAGTGGTAATAAAGAGAAATAGCCTGGGAAGGACAGAATTATGTAAAATGGTGTGATATTTTTGGTAAAGACACGTAAGCGATCGGTAAATGTTTCAGAAAAAAAAAAGTTGAAGACACAACGCAACAATGACCGGGAAGATGATGTGTAGCGAGCTCGAAGTCAGACGTGGGGAACAACGCGCCGAAAAAAGATAAAAATTTTAGTATGCAATTGTGCGAGAAACACGGTGAACATGAATGGATATTGTGAGTTTAGGCAATGATGTTCGTAATAACAATGCGTAACGCGGAAATATTTTATGTGTCGCAGTATATTCAATAATAGGACATTTTGGGGCAATATAGCACGCGATAGACAGATAATCGCGTTACTAGTTGCGTAATGAAAATAGGATGATAGGGAAATGAAAGGACATGCTAAGAAGATATTAGCGAGTTCAAGAAATTTTTCGTAATGTGGGGGGTGATGGAGAAACGCTGCGGGAGGATGGATTTGGAGGACGCTGCGTAATATACAGCGAGGACGGCGCGCAACAATGGTTTGCTGCGGATTACAGCGTTTTCGGCAAAAGGGAAGTTCATGAAACTTTTTTTTTGTTATGAAATTCACTTTTGAAGGAGACGAAAGATTAAAATTAGCTTCTGTACAAGATCAAGTTCTGTCTTAACGTAAAAATAGATTCAATAGATATACAGGCAGAATGCGCATTCGGGTGTGAATGAGTTTATTTATAATTGTCAGTATGAATGGAAATATTTTGGATTTTGTATCATGTAATTTAAGTGTATTATATCGTTAATGTGTTTGTGTGTTTATTTTGTTTGTCGTTAAGTGTTTTATGTGAGTTATGGGAGGGCGACGACCCCAGTTGGTATATATTTCAACTGAAATAACGAACTAGCACAGGAATTAAAGAAAATAAATAATGGCGAACATCACTTGGTTCGACATTAAATTAAACGAACGTAGTTTAATTGTTGCATGTAGCTAGTTAATGACCTACGCCCACGTGCCCGAATAGTTGTTAGATGCTGTACAGGTCAGCCACAACCTCACACCCAGATTTTATGAGTAAGTAAGAAAATATCGGAGGTTCTGGTGGAGCAGCTAGTCGACGGGCAACCTTGGAAGGTGGAAGCCGAGTATAACCAGGGCAATTGATAAGAGCGGGTTTTGGTTATTAAATTGGCGTTGTAACGCCGGGCGATTATAAAGATTATAGTTGTTTTATAAGAGGAGGACGGTTCATTACAGTATGGAGGAAGAATTTTAATTCTGCGAGAAAAAAGGGCAATTTTTCGACAGTAAAATCTCTTACTATCGGGCTCTGGTAACAAACAATTGGCGAAATGTTGTTCCTCTGATAAATTACAGAGCGAAGTGGCTCAGTGCGTAGCGCGCTGACTTCGCAGTTGGAAGGCTCGGGTCGATCCCCGGGCCGGGCATCCTCCTCGGGGTTTTTTGTGGTGTTTCTCGGCCATAAGGCGAATGCTAGGATGGTTTTAAAATGTCACATCACCTCTCATCATCATCCTATCATCTCAAAATTTATTAATAACAACAATAATAATAATAATAATAATAATAATAATAATAATAATAGTAATAACCAACAAACAATAACATCAACAGGCAACCATAAGGGAAAGCAACCGGAAACTTCCATGACTAAGTCATCACTAAGAAAACTTAATTGGGTCACGTAACTTCCGTCCATGAAAGAACAGAACCAAAGAAGATAGTTAATTACTTCCTCTAACACTTTGGGTAGTAAGAATCCATGCTGGATGGGTCCTTGATTCTGAAAAATAGATTGACGGTAATACGTCCGTCCGTCTGTGGCCAAACCTAGAGCCTAAACGGTTCAGCCGATTTTCTCCAAAATTGATATTCCCCAATCGATCTAAATGAACTCGAGACCTAGCGAGTTGAAATGAACATTCTGATTTTTGGTTGTGCTTTACATCAAGTCTCAACAATATTTTCAAAATTTTCTTAAAACATGGCCCCAAGTTTTTTGTTAAACTTTGTCTTCAGATAACTTAAAAAACTCTTTAAAAATGGCGTGGATCTGGTTTTCATTTAAATGTCTGATTTTTCGAAACTTGCAAATGTTCATTTTTTTACCATACTTCTACAACTACAGTATTGACTTTTTTAAATTAAATCTGTTTCTTGAAGACAGATCTTGCAATAAAGTCATGTACTATTTTTTTTAAATATTGACAGATTTTGCCTCATTTTGCGAAGGCAATTTTCAAATAATTTTAAACATTTTTTTTAATGACACCAATTTTTCTCTTCATGTATTTTGCGTTATAAAGTGCAAGAATTACCACAACAATACGAATTTATTACAGCACAGTAAATAGACGTGTGTTTATACATCATCATTTATATTGTTGAGATTCATTTATCCATAAATGCATTTCAGATGCTACAAATTACTCAAAACCAGAGTATAAACATTTCCACGAACATTCCCGCACATGCCCATGCGACAAACATTTTTTAAAGTTGGCTTCATAAAACAATTCGTGAGAAACAAGTACGTAATGAAATTTATATCCATGTTAGAGCTTGCGCTGGTCGGTGCATCCAAGCTTGAGGGAATGTTCATAAATTGACGAAGAGGAAGTGCGTATTCTGCAATGTTTTATTACGAAACACGCTCTCACGTAGCAGCTGTCTGCTCCTCGCACGAATGAGACCGTATTTTGATAACATTACGATTCATGGAGTCACTGCTTTCTTTCAAACAGAATGCAGCTATTTTGCTATTTGCACTGAGAGTTACAAAATCTTTTATCGCTTTCCTGAAAATATTTACGTTACTGTAATAAATCAACAATGTTCTTGTCTCGTAAATGTTGAACGAGGTAAGGTGCAAAAAGGGGACAATGATTAAATTGACCACAGCTCTACTAAACACTTGAATCTCATTTAGGTGGAATGTCCTATTTTTCGTTGCCAAATAAATAGTAAATAATCCAAAGACAATGCAGAAATATTGTTCTACATCCATTTTCAAACGTCCAGAAGTGTTGAAAAGGATCGCAGTCGCCTTAAGAATCTAAGAAGAAAAATCGCAACACCGCTGGAAGCCGCTCTATCCGGTTGAAACGGGTTGTCTCTCTAAATTCTACTGCGACTACTGAATTCAAGCTACGCATCACGCAATTATTATTATTATTATTATTATTATTATTATTATTATTTCCACCGCCTTCTGCTCTATGGGCTTTCCCCACACCATGACCGAAACTACAACTGTTGTTATGATCGTAATCTCTGCGAACAATGTCTTTTGCCAACATTCATATTATATCTGCCCAATCATATTCAAAGGTACAAAATGGAATTCTGCCCATTTTGTTCGTAATTTGACGAGTGCATGACGTGACATGACTGACGAACGTAAATTATCGTTAACGGTTTGTGAGAAAAGTTTTACTGTCAATAGGTATTACGTTTTTTTATCATTTGGAAATACGCCGTGAAAAGCAACGGCAATTTGCACCTGTTAGAGCAATATTTAGTTTTATCAAATCCTGTCACTTCTGTTGTCAATATTACTTAGATATTAAAACAACGTCTCACAAAATTTTATTGACGTTCCCGATTAAGATCTCCTCAACGTATTTGTCAATATTAAAAACTAAAGATAGTTCACATCAGCGGTTTCCTGTAACCCGTAAAATTGACAGTTACAATGTAGAACCGCAAGGGTTTGGCGTAAAATCTCTAATATATACACATAATTGACTTTATAATAAAATTACTCAATATTTTTATACTGACTGAGTCAATTCTGTCAAAAACTGCTGTGATTAGTTCAGAGCTCATTGATGTTTTCATAGCACACTCTGGCCGGGAGGTCCTAGGGTTCGATTCCCGGCGGTGGCAGGATTTTTGACACTAGTTTGATAACGACGTCTAATTCAGCTGCTGTCTGGAGAATTCTAGTGTCCACCTGCTCTGTCCGCTAGTTTCCCATGGCTTCTACTATCATTACTACCCGAATGGCTGAACAGTGCTTTAACATACGGGCTACGGGCCGCGCGCGTCATTTTCTTTCACTTTCTTGGCTTATCCTCTTATACACACGTACACTTACAGGCAGGACTACACATGCCGCAGGTTTGCTTTGAGCTTGTCCCAGCAAGGCGGTGCACTGCTGGACGATTGATTGATTATTAGTGATTCCGGGCGCGTCAACTACTGAGGTCATTATCCTCGTAAGTGTAGTACATGTTTTTCAAAGGGAGTGGCGGTGGTCTTCCCCCACTGGATGGAGAGATCCGGCAACGACCTACTGTCGGCTTGCGGGGATTTCTCCCACCAGCAGAGCACCATCCCAACCGGGACACGTTCTAAGTCCCCGACTGGTCTCCCGGAATATGAGGTAGTGTAGTGCATGTTAGTGTAAGCGTGTATGTAAGAGGTGAGGATAGGAGAAGGAATAGGAAGGAAAGATCGCGCGCGGTCCATTTCTGAGGGTACCGCTCCGGCATTCGCCTAGTGCTGACCGCAGAAACCACGGAAATCTACCAATCAGAGCCGCCGGCCGCTAGAATTCTCCTCCAGACAGGGACTGAATTCGACCTAGCTGAAAAGCTAGTGTCGAAAATCCTGCTGCCGTGGGGAGTGGGAACCTAGGACCTCCCGGTCAGAGGCGCTGCAGTGACATCAGTTGATGCACTGAGCTACCGCTCCCGGTCTCACCATCCAGTAGAGAAGGGACACCATCCCCCCCAGTATTGAAACATTCACAAAACTAACGGGACTAATCTCCACAGCAATTGACGTGCTCAGAACATCAATCACACACAAACAAGAACAGGAAAACGTGCGCCAGGAAAGCCTCTCCGCAGTGACACTTTGCTGGTGAGACTACAGAATAGATATTTAGGTCACAAGTCCTCTAAAGTCTTTAGGACCCAGCCGGAAGGTTAACTGCGAGGCGGAGCGATAGCGAAGCCGAGTAGTTAACCTTCCGGCTAAGTCCTTAAAGACTAATAGAGGTCGAGTTACATACAATGATTTTTGTTATTTTTGTTATTTTAGTTTATCACTTATTAAAAATAAACTTTTATCACTTTCGCGAGTTCAGAATTGTCATTACTCTTGATTTTCTGTAGCAAGGGTTGGTGGTACTGGATGCTTTGTTTGTGATCAGACAGTTGAATGTTTTTTCTACTAATGCAAGCAGAATCTAAACCCGAGAGTCCATAGTGTTCATAGCAACGGCCGCTAAAATGATCGAGAGTCCATTAAAAATATTTTAGCGGCCGTTGCTATGGACGCGCTCTTAAAGCAGTATTTAGATGGTTGGTTGCTAAGGGGCTAAGTGCGTGTTTACTAACGTAGATAACAAAAATTATGTTAATATTACGAGTAGCAGCTTATAACAAAATAAAATATAAATCATAACATATGCTGGAAAGTGCTGTTCCCTTCACTTGTTTCCCACTGATCTGTTTGGTATTATACGCGCACGTTTTCTTGAGCCCCGGCAGACCTATCCCTATTCCTGAACTAACATTAGTTGAGTTCAGAATAAATGATAGCAACAAGCTTTGTCGACAAATTCTGATAACTAGGGAACGGAATTTATTGTAATAAAAAATGAAAAATATGTACATATATATGTTCTTATTTTTTCCGAAACATGTAAGAAAAAATAGAAAATATGTAAAATAAAAATTCATTATTGTGTTTAAAACTGTGTTCTACTAGCATTTTCCGATCATAGAACGTCGCCGATCAGTTCTTAACAAGTATTCGAGTGGCTGAATGTAGGTTCCATCTCTACTGAAGTAATTGTACAATATACTTCAGAACTTATAAGAGTTTTATTCGAAATATAAAATACGTTCATAATATATAATACAATGTTTAAAAGGAACCGAGTAATGGAACCCGCGGGGGAGGGGGGTTAAATTGTATATACTCCACCCTCCAAATTGAGCAACGCGACAATTTTCTGTAAAAATATTTGTTAGTTTTCGATCGAGTAACGAATTTGCTACACGAAACATGAGCAAGTACGTGGTTGAAATTACTTTCGTTCATAAAAATCCGCTCATCCTTGACTTGAAAGTACGCAATAATCGGGAGGGGGAGGTAAGGTTGACAAATTATGGCGTAGAAATGGTGGTAATAAAAGCATTACATTTGATTTGTAAGAAAGATGATTCCATAACAAATATTTCAAACGCGCGTCTGGAATGATCCGTTTCGACGTAAGAAGATATTAAAATGTAGCGAAATAGGCAAGAAATATGTGGTAATAGGTAAAATATGTAACAATATGAAAATATGTAAAAATAGTAAAATAAAATAGTTCTAATTATTCAGAATGTCTTGTAATCTCTAAAAAATATAATTGAATGCAAGTATCTAGTTCCTGTAGAAACATGTATTTATATGGAAATCCGTTCCCTACTGATAACCAAAAATGTTTGTTCTTGGGTATTAGAAACTATTCTGCATCGAAAAACGAGCTACAGATTTCATATAGCACCCCTGTCAAAAAATAATTGAACCCCTCACTCCACTTGCATGTAGTACAATGAGGGCACAAGAAAACGTGCGGGGATAATACCAACATAAATGCAATTTATAATAGGTGGCCTTGACTCGGTTCAGCGCGGGAGAGACTTTCCTGGCTCACGTTATTAATTTAAATTTAAGATGGAGCGTTCGAGTTTTCAGAAAAAACTCCACGCACATGATAGAAATGACAGGAACATCTAATGAACTTCTGCTTCATCGACCATACTTTTAGCACTAAAAGTAATTCCTCTGAATTTGCTCGCAAAACCAAAAATCTTAAGAAACGGTGATCTTAGTTAACACTGAATGTCAAATATAATGGAGAAGAGGATGTTTAAAGTTACAAGGGATTCGTTCTCTTTAAGCAAAGACCAAACACTTTGAAAACTGATCTGACACCTTTGCCAATTATTTCGCTTCTGTCAGCATCTCATTACTAGTATTCGAGTAAAAACATTCAAGAAAGAATTTGGAAGCTTTTGGAGAAAATAATTTTAGAAAAATTGCTTCTTTCACGCAATATTACCAGAAAACTCATATTTTCAAAAATGTGTGTAGGAACTTAGCATTTAAATATCTTATTTAAAAGTTTCTAACCTTTAACCTTTCAGGATCTCCCTCCTTCCTCTGCACACCCTTCAGCTTCAGCCGTCTTACTCCCGCAATGTTACGCCTCCTGCCACTTCACCAAGTTCTCCGTGTCGGCTGACTTCAGCTGCAGCGACTCTGACCGAGAGGTTATAGGTTCGGGTCCCGTCGTTGACAGATTTTCGACTCTTAATGGGTCGAATTCAGCCCCTGACTAGAGGAGAATTTTAGAGGTCGGCTGGTCTAATCGGTAGTTTTCCGTGGGTCCTCCGATCAATACAAGGCGAATTTTGGAGCAATACTCAAACTATGAACCGCGCGCGATCTTTGCTTCCTCTCCCTTGTCCTATCCTCACCCCTTACTTACACACACCTACACTTCGAACACTACACTACCATACATGGCGGGAGTCTAGTAGAGGGCTTAAAGGTTGTCCTGGCTGGGGCGGTGCCCCGCTGGTAGAAAATAGCTGGTTGGAGAAAACCCCGCAAACCGAAGGACAAGGTCAGCGCTGGATTTCGTCTTTTTAATCATGGTCCATTCTCTTTCACAATGCTCTCCCTTCCCCTCCCCTCCCCCCCATTCTTACCACTACTCCCTGAAAGGGCGCTGCAGACCAGAGATACCCAAACTTTGGAGGCTGCGAGTGACTTTCTTAACCAAATTCCAAGCTTGAAAGCTCCTAACAACTTTCTAATAGTGTGTATGCAGTGCAATGAATTTTAAAGCTAAGTTTTCCTTACGGTTCTAAAATATTCAATTTGATCGTGCTTCTTTGAAATAAACTTCGAAACCAAAAGCATATGCTTCACTATGACTATTGCGATTAAAAATTAATTAGGTAAAGAATATCGCAAATTAACTTAAGTATTTTCGTTACACCATGAATTAAACAAATTATCTGAGGAAAAATGTTTCTTTTAACAATTTCATTCACACACAAGAATGTCGAGAAAATACGCAAACATTTTATAACTAATGAAAATAATAGTAATAATAATAATAATAATAATAATAATAATAATAATAAATCATTTATAATCGATCAACTCTTAATCAACACCTTTAGTCATGCATATAATAATAATAATAATAATAATAATAATAATAATAATAATAATAATAATAACCATTACGTTTCTCCTGCAAACCCAATCTTGGTATTTCCTAAAATCTTTCATCCTCCTGCCATCGCTTCCCCTTCTTCATTCACCAGCTGCAATCCCTCGCATTTTTCATCCTTCTCTAAAGCCGGGTATACACGGTACAGTTTCCGTGCAAATTCTCATATAGTTTCTGTACAGAAACACCAAGATTCCAAACTAGAAGTATTACAGCCAAACGTCGCGCATTCACGGTCCGTACGTTTTCTGCATGAATCACCACAAGCCACAGCTAGGGGATCCAACGAGAAACAACTGAAACATCCGAGTACTTTCAGTGGTAATATTTCTATGCGTGCGTTCTAGCTGTTATCTTTATTTAATATTAATGAACCATGAGGAACATAAAAAATAAAAATAGGAAGGCAGGAATTGGGAAAAAGGAAGTTTATCACAATGTATAACTTCAAACAATCGCACTTTGACACACCTAACCACAAAATCGAAAGTGCCGATTACCGCTAGAGGACGGTTCTGCCGCTAGAGGCGCTTGAGTCAAACTGTAGGCTCTCTGCAAGAAAAATTATGAACATGTTCATACAGAAAACGTGCTGTCTGGACTGCACATTTTCGCCCAATCTGCACGAAAACTGTACCGTGTATATTGGGCTAAAGGTAGAGTTTCCCCCGATGCTTCCCTGTCGCATCTCGTCTCCCGCCAAATGGGCTTTTCCCCCACCTGAACAAGAGCGTCTCCTCCCCCTCCTCCGCTGGCGTCGACGCTAAACAGAGGGCAATCGCGTCTTCTGAGAATGGCGCCGGCAATCGCCCGAAGCGGTCGCGCTGCAAGAGAGTAAATAGATTGAAGATAATGTATCTGCTACGCTCTGCCGAAATTGTGTTATCATCCATTTTCCGCCGCCCGCGCCCTTGCAGGAGCAAATTGCATCACAGGCGGTCTCTTCACACGTCTGTAATTGGACCCTATTTAATTCTCTTCAGTAGGCAACTACTCTATCGCCTACCTGTATCGCCTACATGTGTGTGTGTGTATATATATATATATATATATATATATATATATATATATATATATATTGTGACGTACCGGGTAGGCCGGCTTGTTCTCAGTAAATTTATTTGTAAGGGACAGGTGTTCTTTCTCGTGAATGGGCTCGAGGTTATTAATCAAACACCACTGTTACGTGAACAAAATAAACTGAACTATTTATTAATTCTATACAAATCACTAATGATACAATATCTATGGTGGTCTTTACCCTTTTCTTTCATATAACCCAGAATCACTGTTAGTCTCTCGATCTTATCGATCGAAGAAATATTTACCGTTTACTTCTTCCTCTACGAGCGTCGGCGGCTTCGGGGACTCTCGGGTTGCCTCGCACTGGCGTAATCTTCCTGATCTGTGTTACTCCAGATAGCAGCTATCACTTTGGCAATATGTCCAATCGACTATTGATGGTTATCAAGCACAAATTGCCCGTCAATTAATCTTTCTGCACTCGTTCGTTCGCGATACTATTTTGCTTTTCGCTCGCGGAGCAGCTCCAGATACGTCCTTCCTCGCCGGCGGCCAGCCAGACACTGACTCCTCGCGGCGTCGTTCCCACGCTCCGGGCCAACCGACCACCCTTCGCCGCTCGTAACCGTTTTTCGTGGCTAGCGAGCGCCCTCTTGCAACCGTTCTGCCGTGTTCTTGCTTGATGTCTCGCCGTTTCTTTGGGTGGAAACGCGGTGCGTTTCAATATATATATATATATATATATATATATATATATATATATATATATATATATATATATCATTATATTTCTCCTCAACATTACTCGTGTTAATATTTACACTAGAGGTATTATATTATTTAATGGCTTTGCAAACACAAATACATTAAATGATACGAAGTTTTCCGAAATTTCAAAACGTTCTCGAGTAGAAATATAATTCATTGTCTAATTAACAATAGCATTACTTCGTTTTGCAGTAATCAGAACTGTAGATAAAGTGATTGAATGCTATAACGGACCTCTGCAGTTCACGTACAAAGACGAGAATCTCTTTTCTGTAAACCTTTCGAGATAATAAAGAACAATGCACTGGATTGAATTGTGTATAATATATATTACATATGTAATATTAAAACTTTGAATTTTCAAAATTTATGGGGAGATGGTACCATGAAATGGGTCAAATTATTGATATTGTTTGTTTGTTTTTGGCTGAATAAATAGTTCAAAACTTGCTCTTTCTAAATATATTTACATTTTTCTTCTAGAACACCTGGAAATCCCTTTAACTCTTATTTAAATGTCCTAGTGCTCATAAGTCTCGCTCCATTTTTACTCTCATGCCACGGAGTAGAGAGAATGTAATGTAATGCAGCGCGAAAAACGGAGACTTTTTTGAAATACTTCTATTAAAGGTCCCTGGTAACGAAAAAGGTGATAAAACCAGTTGCTAAATTTATAAAAAAAATCCTTTAACGCGTGGTGAATAATATAATCCATGTTCTATGAGTCCTTGACACCGAAAAATCGAATGACGGCAAAACATCCGTCTGTCCGTCCGTCCATATGTCCGTCCAAACTGTCCGTCTCTCCGTCTAGTTGGTAAACCGTTCAGCCGACTTTCTCCAAAATTCATATTCCTCAATTGATCTGGCTGGTGTCACGACCTCTTGAATTTCAAATCAATGTTTTAATTTCGGGGGATAATTTGCATAAAGCTCCTGGGACATTTTGAAAATATTAAAAAAAATAGCTCCACCTTTTTTCATTAAATTTTGTTGTATTGTGTGAAGGACGATTAAGAGAATGATGCAGGTTTCATGTTCGTTGAAAACTCTTAATTTTTCGAAAATAGCAAAACAAGCAAATAGCGCCTTCCTACAACTACAATTATGAAGATAGAGATTTTTCCCTTAATGAAATTGTTCCTTAAAGATAGATTTTGAAGTAAGGTCATGTGCATGTTTTCGAAACTTTTTGTACTTTTTGCGTAATTTTGCGTGAAAGTACGGGCGAGAATGCACGTGCTGTTTTAGCACCACTTGTGTGGCATTGCATACACACGAGTTTTCGTACTTTTTCCGTAATATTGAAGGCAGGGTGGGTTGTTAAAGAGTTATTGAAATATACTCTTATTATACGTTGGTAGCATTGATATTTATCTGAGTATTGACAACAAATTTGCATTTTTATATAAACATTCTTTAATAAAAAAACATTAAAAAATTATGTCCAAAAATGCTTAAAAATAGGGCAAATTTTAATTGAAAAAAAATACGTTTTTTAGTTGATTATTTTTAATCAACTAAAAAATGTTAAAATAATAACAATTCCTGTACCTTTAACCATTTTCTAGAAAAGGTACATCAATAATAGCAAATTTAGCATAGACGGTATACACGGTACCCTATCCCCTTGAACTTTAAAGGCATATCTTTCGAATTCTTCGCATTTTTTATGAGAGCTTCCCAAGAGAAAGCTGAAATATTAGTATGGAACAAATTATAACATTATAATACCAACTGAACCAATGCAAACTTACTGAACTTTGTAAATTTATCTTTTAAAAATGAAAATAGTTTCCAAACTGCGAACGGCCAACCCCTGAACTACAGAACACGGGCCCCTCACAGTGCGTGAGTTTACATTTCAATATTGCTAAGCGTTGAGATTAAATTGCACAGAAAATCAAATAGTCAGTTAATTTTATTGTAGAAGAATACGTCTGTCTTTTTTTCCTTTTATTTAATTGTAGGTAGATTTCGAGTTTCTCTTCGTTCCGAACCACCCATTCTAACAACGGGTATCCAGAAGAGCTGAAACTCCAAAAATATAACAGAATGTTCAAAATATGTTCAAAATCCATGAAAATGTACATACACAGTGAGAGATAGAAAGAGAAAGGATTAAACAGCTTACATAGACAACAAAATGCAAGGTTATATGTTGTATTTTTATAGATTAAAAACGTGAAATGTTTGCAAATATTCTTGTTAAATGTTTGGATTTGCGTGACGAATAAATGATTAATGATGCATCATAATTTTGTTTTCCCTAAATTTTTATGATTTTGTTTTCAGTAAATTTTCGTTCAGTGAATATTAATTATGTCAATATTCAAACACCTTTCCACATTTTTTCAGTGTTACATGTCATTTTTATCATTAATTATAAATTCCAATTTTAATATGCGATAAAATATTTTACTGGAGCGTGAGACACAGAATAAAAGCAACGAGTGAGTCGGTTGAAAAGATACATTGCTACAAAATGTAGCTTTTAATTGTCTGTAGTTATCTGCAAAAGGTTGAGTTAATTTAAATATTAAATTTATCGTTATTGCATATTATTTCCATTCAATTAATAAATATAACGTCCTTCCCAGCTTTATGTGTTTTTAGTATTAGAAATCCATTATATTAATAAACGACCGCTCCGCTTGGTCCAAACATTGCCCCAAGAGCACAAATCGCATGATTTGGTTCGGCCATTCAACGCTACGGAAATTATGTGGCTGCAGCGTGGGAGATTGGCCAGGATATGAATGCCAGGCGCGTCCAACAAAAGTTGATAATGCTTTGTGGGTTTGAATCGTCACCAACAGTTATCAGAAAGTGTTATCGCCGAGCAACAGCTAATAATTGACATACAACACGCGCGACGGTTCCATAATTTATTTCCATATAATTTTCAATGCTTTCCTTCTAGGTTTTCTAAAATCTTTTCATACACATTCTTCAATTTGTGTTCATGATTTTAAGCCTCATTATGAACATTTTCTTGTATTAATGAAGGTATTACGAAAGGTTTAGTATAAGTGAAGGTATTACAAAAAATTACTAAATATTGAGGAAGTTTTATTGCCTTTTTGTCTATTTCTCATTTTTTGTTTTAGAGTTCCCAACAGATGTTTACCGGCAACGAATCTTCGTATTAATTTCTCACATAGTTCATACGTAGTATACAGAGTGTAATTCAGAAGCAAAAAATTAAAATTTTTTGACAGAAAAACTCTTAAGCAGGATTGTCAGAAGAATTGATATCCCCTATATCTTGATTATGTTGCGGCCCCCTGAATTGGAAACCAGTTATTTAACTTTTGGCGGTATTTACCTCACGCCGGAAGGGCATTTTCAATCTCTTTTCAAAAATGGTACCGAGAGCTACGGCTCACTGCATTAACACTGAGTACACAGTGCAGCGTCCTTGACCTGGAGATCCTAGGTTCGAGTTCTGACGGTGGCAGGATTTTCGACACTAGCTTTGCAGCTAGGTCGAATTCAGTCGCTGTCCGGAGGAGAATTCTAGTGGCCGGTTGCTCTGATCGGTAGTTTTTCGTGGTTTCTCCGATCAACACCAAGCGAATGCTGGAGCAGTACCGTAACAAACGGGTCTCGGGCCGCGCGTGTTCTTTCCTACCTCTTTCTTGTCGTTTTCTCACCCCTTACTCACACACACACACTAACATGCACTACACTACCACACATGCCGGGAGACCGGTCAAGGACTTAGAACTTGTCTTGGCTGGGACGGTGCCCCGCTGGTGGCAGATATCTGGTTCGGGAAAGCCCCGCTAGTCGACGGTAGGTCGTTGCCGGATCTCGCCATCCAGTGGGGTAAGGTCACCGCCACCTCCCGATAAAAAAACATGCACTACACCTACGAGACTAATGACCTCAGAATAGCAGCAGTTATTTAATCGTGCGCCGGAAAAAGGAGAATTTGGGGCTAAAAAGCTCTTATTGTCGGTCCCTGGAAACGAAAAAGTAGATAAATCCTGTTGCTAAATATAGAGAAAAACCGCTAACACGTGGTATAGCCAGAATCAATGTTTTGTGGGTCCTTAATTCCACAAAATCGATTTACATCAAAATTCATGTTCGTAGTATAGTTCGTTTATGCAGTATAAAGTAGCGGAGCAGTTAAAAATAATGCGAGAAAGAATGTACTTTTGTAGCACCACTAGTGTCTTTAAGCTATCTCCTGGTATGTAACAAATGACGGTAAAAATTTAATGCTGGTCTCTTATTTGGTTAATTTCCTGTATTTTTGAAAGTTGCAAAAAAGTAGCATTGCAAAAGGACATAATTGAAAATGGAGATTTTTATCTTGATACCTGTTTTAATAAATCATAAGTTGGTTCGTGTACATTTTTTTAAATGCTTTGTTTTTGCCAAATATTTTCTTAAAATTAATGTAATTTATAAAATATTTATTCTTACAAACAGCTCCAATTTTTTAAATTTATTTTTCTCTGATGTAGCAATGGACGCTTAAAAATGGCTGAAGTTCATTTGCGTTGAACTCTCGATGAGTTTAATTGCAATAGAAATAATTCTTGTATAGATTCACTATGTTATTTGGGTATACCTGACTCATTCAATTTCTTAGGGGCCAACAATTTTTCTCGTGCTTCTTCGCATAATTTAAAAACATGAACTACTGGGTTTCTGTATGCAAACTAAACATTCTCGTGAAGTCGTAGGCTTTCGCGGCCAGAGTCATGTAAATGATCTTGGCTGTCCAGGTGACGCCGCGTCGAAGGCTGTGTTGCCGACGTTTCGACCATCTTGTCGTGGTCTTCCTCAACACAGCCCTGACAGAAGCACAGCCCTGACAGCACAACAGCCCTGAGGAAGACCACGACAAGATGGTCGAAACGTCGGCAACACAGCCTTCGACGCGGCGTCACCTGGACAGCCAAGATCATAAACATTCTCGTGTTATGGGAAACCTATAGCCCTGTGGTAATACAAGAACCCCGGGTTTAGTTTGAATGACAAAATTGGCATCCAGCGTTGGAATAATGGCATGGTTTTCAAACTCGAAAGTCAAAGAATACGCGTTTTAATGACAACGGATCAACAAAGTGTGATATTCCATGCTTGGTGTCATAGCGCTGTGCTTATAGACAGGACCCCGAACAAATTATATGAAAAAAGTGTAGAGAGGGGGTTGCGAGCTGTGTTTTTCTGGAAGGACACGTGGGAGCTTCTCTAAAAAGATATTGAAGCGAACACATATAAGCGTTTGGAGAGGTGTGAACGGATTTTCAGCACAGGCTGGGTATTATGTAAATGATAGTGAGGCGGGAATTTATGACTATTTTGAGAGCTAGGTATAGTTAAATTGAAGTATTAAATTGTAATTGAAAATTTCTTTAATGTAGTAGTTGGAATTTCGAATTAAAATAGACTCCGTGTTTTGAGGGAATGCATAGTAGGGTAGCTCCGTTGATGGAAGGATTTTTCAATATAATCAGTCGCGAGTAGGTGCTCCATACGAAACACAGATAGAGAAAGGCGCGACCGCGTATTGATTTTGTGGAAATATTAAGTCCGATTAATAGCAATCGTTGAGGACATCTGGAACATTTTTAATTTAGGCAAGGATACATGAATTGGTACCCCAAAATTCTTTGGGCGCGTTGTAATGAATTCCATGAACAACGTTCTGCAAGTCAGCCGAGAAGCTATCTAGATATAGGAAGCTTACGAACTATATTCAAATCCGTACGGTGTTTTAATGTCTACGTTGAAATTAATTCTCATGAGATCACTAGAATTGTAATATAGAGGTTACAAGAACAAATAGACTGAACAATAAAAAACAAATCAAATAAAGCACTAGGCTTGATCGGGTCTGATGTCGATCGGATCCTTTCGTAATACGTTAACCATGCAACAGTATTGAAAAATACACCCAATACCCATTTATCACTGAATACTCATTTATTTAATGAATCTCTTTTTCCAAAGCCAATTTTCCACAGTTATTATATTACTTAAAAATATATTATAATCGGGACAACAATAACCAAAAACTGTGAAACAAAACAAAACCGATATCGATTTCAACCGGATGGTTCATCCCATCCCTAAGTCTTAGAGAGCAACAGTTCCAAAGGAATTAAAATTAGGTGAAATCATTCTTTTCTCATTATTTGCAGAAAAAAACTATTAGTTTGTGCTTCTCAAGGGAAATTAAATCTCTTAACTTTCTCTATGGTTAAGCTGTCGTTTAAGTTCAGAAATGTATCGAAACCATGTGATTTTGCGAAGATGGAAATTACATGCACGTCATTTCATTTTGTCGATACACTGTCATTGAACTCTAAAATCAATTTCCGCCAGCAGAATTATTTCTCTCTCGCTTTTCCCAATTTAGAGACTCGATTTCCTGCCTTGGAGTAGTTAACTTAAAAGCAGAGTAGCATGTTTTATGCGCTGGGGAAATAGGATTCTTCCTTAGCCCTAGCGCGTAGTCACAGTTGCGACGAGAAAGAAATGTAGTACGTAATTTGAGAGCGGAAAAGTCGCTGACATCTCGAAAAGTGAACTCTTACAGACAAGTGTTTTTACATGATTATTTTTTTAATTTCAAATTTATGAAATTGACGACTAGCGAAATGTATCATAGGCACAAGTGCTTTGGAAATTATCCCCGACTCGCGATGCGAGATTTATCTGAGAATTTCGAAAAAACGAGTGGTATTTAATAAGACTATTTCTTGAATGAAAGTATGTCCAATAGAGTTCCAAAATGCGCCAAATATTAAAAATAAATGAAAACTATGTTAAAACCAAAGAGGTTACGTTATACATGGCGGTTTATTGGTATACATACGTCGTTTATTGGTCATCGACACAGTGATTGATGTATACAGTCTCCTAAGATAGATATGTCGCTGTTTATGATTGGCAGCAAGAAGAAGCGGTAAGAAAAATCGGATAGAAAAGGTGATAAAGTTTTTGAGATACACTGCCCTGATTTGGATATTTTGTAAGTATAGTTAAATACTATTGGTTTTAATTTCACGAGTAGAATAGTCAGTGTAACACAAACATACACATGGAGACAAATTAAACAGATAATTAAAAGTGCTTATTATATAGAATGCAAATGAATTCGTAATGAAAATTTGTGGTGAATTCAATTTACACATTTTTATTTTAGACTGGTGGACCCGGCAACGTTTTGCAAGGTATTGTACTTTACACGCTACTGTTCACGTGATTGTTAATCGCTTTTACGATACGCTCTGAAAAAAAATTAATACATGAATCACTTTCACGCGAGTATGGGTTTGTTCCATACCAGCCCACATGAAGGTCTTCGCCGGACCTCACCATCCAAAGGGCAAGGTTGGTTGGTTGGTTGTTAGTGATTCCTGGCGCGTCAACTTTTGAGGTCATTAGTTCCTTAAGTGTAGTGCATTTTTCCATCGGGAAGTCGCGGTGATCTTCCCCCGCTGGATACCGTCGGTTAGTGGGTATTTCCCGCTCCCAGGTATCTCCCACCAGCGAAGCAGTGCCCCAGCCGGAAAAAGTTCTAACTCCCTGACCGGTCTCCCGGCATGTGTGGTAGTGTTGAGCATGTTAATGTAAATGTGGGTAAGGTGTGAGGATAGGACAAGGAAGAGGAAGGAAAGATCGCGCGCTGTCCGTGGCCCGTTTAGTAGGGTACTGCACCGGCATTCGCCTGGTGTTGATCGGAGAAACCACAGAAAACTACCGATCAGAGCAGTCGACCGCTACAATTCTCCTCCAGACAGCGAGTGAATTTGACCTATCTGACAATCTATTGTCTTGCCACTGTCGGTCTATAATCTTGCCTCAGCCGCGACTCAAACCCTAGGACCTCCCGGTCAGAGGCACTGCAGTGACATTAGTGGATGCACTGAGCCACCTCTCCTGGTAACCCAAAGGGGGAAAAACACCACCACCTCCCGTATTAAAAATACACAGTACACATACAGTACTAATGACCATAGAAGTTGACCCGCCCTCAAAAAAGGAAATAGTCAATCATCGTCCAATGTCCTTAGTTGCACCAGGCAGTGACCTGCCTAGCACTAGTGCACGCAGAGGATTCTAACAATCAGGGACATATGCCACACGTGTAACTTCTTTAAATTAGGTTTCCGACAATATGTTCTAAGCAAACATTGTTCATCGTTAATCCCTCTACATGCCTTAGAAGTTTGTAACGATTATTCTAAGATATCCGTAAATGTTCTATATACTTCATCAAATAGTGGAGTGCAATTGTCTCTTTATAGAGATAGGAAGTATCCTCACCTTTTCGAATTTTATTTAATTTTAACATACCCAAATTGTTGTGATAAATCTAGTTCCAGCTCCCCGGCAGTAACAAACGGTTTCTCGTCGCCCATACCCGCTCGCGTTTCTGCCCATCGCTTTCCCCCACAGGCCAATTGCCCTAACCCCCCGTTTCCGTTCGTTCCCGCACCTGACGTACGGTCTCCCCAATTTCAACAGCTCCAAGATGCATTGCCTTGTAAACACGACAGCCGCGTAGGAAGCATTAACTCTGTGCCTACAAAGCGAAGCCGATCACTATTAAAAAGAGATGTTTGTAGAAATTCTTAAAATATTTCATCAAATGTGCCCTGATCTTCTTTGAAGTAAATGAAATACTGTGTTTATAATGTTTCATATTTTGTGATAAAACATCTGCGAAAAATCATGTGTTCAGTAAGGGTTCTCTGTAAAGAAAATGGGAATGGAAATATTTTTTTATGATACGAGTTGTAATAGTGACATTATATTTTGGAAGTAAGAAGGGTTACGACACGAGGCCGATAATCCGAGTGCATAGAGATAGTATGTGCATGCCCTGAAATAAAGTATATTACGTATATTACTCTTAGAATACAAGATAAAAGGAAATAAAATACCCGATCTTACTGTCGCAGTTCACGTGTACTGAAAGGTGATTTGAAACTGAAGTCAACTACTTTGCGGGGAAGAAACTGTGAAAGATAATGGGATGACCCATACAAAGGAGGAATTTTCTACATGGCCCGAGTCAGCAGGGAAGTTCATGTTACTTGATATCTTGAGAATGTCCGAAATCATCCTAATTTGTCGCACGCGTGTTGGCGAATATTTCAAGCTCGCAATACAATGAGGACAATGACTATGATCATGACAGTGATGGTGTTTATTTACAAATTAATATTATAATGTATTAATTTATTATCTGCGGACACATTTTTGTGGATTATAGATTCGATAACGATTTATTTCTTAAACAATTAGTGAATTAACATGTAATTTTCCATAGGTACTATTTCATTATGTTTAAATTGTACAAACCTATCATGTAAATCACGTTTCGAATAACGGATAAATATATTCTTTCTATTTTTTTTAAATAATTTCTTCAGCCTCAGTGCTAGATTATATTTAATACGCCATAATTCCAAATAAAGTCAAGTAATGCCTGATTATTTTCTTTAAATTTTATATTGTATAGTTTTTTCCATCGTATGCAGAATTTTGTCAAACATTTGAAATAAAGAAAAAATGCACAGATTTAAAAAAGGAGTAAAAAATACTCCGGACATTTCGAAAATTTTTGTTGTAATACTACATTTTATCGTTGAAAAGAATTGTATTTAACTGGTACTTTTTTGCATCAAAACCTGTGATAAACTTGTTATAAAATATACAGATACCTAATGCTGCGAGGAAACATACCACACGCATGATACAATAGCTTTGAATAAAACCAGGCAACGCGGAACCTGCAGCTCTTTGTGACAATCAAAAGCAAACCGCAGCACATTCATACAGCGTTCACTCAAATTAATTGAAATGAAACGTTTCCTGGTGTCAATGTGCACGATATTCATTATCTTCGCAGAACGAATGTGCCAAATGTCATTTGTCTCGTTATTGGCGGACGTAGAAGCAGCCCCTCCCTTAAGTTGACATCCGCTGGCACATTTTCTATTGAGGATAGAGCTGTGAATGACGAGAGACGAAATATTACGCCCCTTACACCTCGAATTATTTTCTCAAAATTAATAACACCTTTAATTATTATTTTATTATTATTTTATTATTATTATTATTATTATTATTATTGAATATTGATTTAAGATAAAAAATAAAACTTAATTCTGTAATAATAATCGTAATTCATTTTCCAGTGTCTTTGTGCCTTTCTCATAAAATGTGAGGCTTTATGCCGACATCTACTGAATGGGTTACGTGTATCTCGTTTTCTTCTTCTTCTTCTTCTTCTTCTTCTTCTTCTTCTTCTTCTTCTTCTTCTTCTTCTAGGGCTTTTATCCAGGAGCCAACAGCCGATTATCGTCTGGGACGTATTTTCGACCATACACAAGCCACTAACACACCTGCGAGCCCCTTATCTGGGGTCAGCAGTACGCATGGCGCTCCTCGACGACATGAGAGAGGAGGAACAAACAGCCATGCCCAAGGCGGGACTCGAACCAAAGCTCTGAGGAAGTACAAAACCTCATTTCTTAAATGGAAGTTACCCGTACGATTTATATGCATGTTGGAATGTCGAATTCCAAGGAGATGTGTTTTTGTAAACATCCTAGCGACAAGGTCCGGCTTCGTAGATTCAGGGTTTATTGACACAAAAATTGCTTATCTTGGTCTCTTATACCTGTTGTCTGTGTGTGTGCACTATTTTCTCAAATACTCTGAAGTGAATAATACACATTTGGTACAGAATAAATGTTTCAAACTTCTAGGGCATGTATAGATGTCAAAGATGACCACTTTTTGACAAAATTATGTGGTGGGAAATTTCATAAACAGAAGATACACTCCTTACATTTGTTATCGCTCGCGTAATTAAAGGGGCAACTCATCTTGCACAGTTGTTTGGCAGGATGAGATGAATATAAAATTTTCTGGAAGACACTTTGCTTAAAATCGAGCTTGTACCGTAAGTTCAATTTTTTATTTGAAGAAACATTAAAAAACATTATTTTGAAGTCATTTTTGAGAGAATCTTGAAAATATGCTAAGGGTCTCTTCATACCAAGTACCCTGAAAAAAAAATAACGATTTACGCGCGAACGTTGTGTTGTCAAACGAACACATATAGTTTTCTTTTTATAAAAAAGCACTTTTTTCATATCGACAACATACAATACACTAAACGGTAATTCTCTTCACATAAACATAATAATGCAATTAGTATAATATATTTATAATAATATTTCTCTTTGAACTCTTCTTGGGTTAATGACCCGTGGTATGATACCTCTCCCTAACTCAAATATACTTTAGTTTGGTCGAACTTAAGAATAAGCGACTAATTATTAAGAATTTTCTTTTAAACTGTCGTTTCTCTGTACCTTATTTGTGATAACTACTTGTAGTTTTCTAAAAAAATTTACAGTTTTCCATAGTTTGGTATCTTAAAATAATTCGAAAAGTTTTCCTTGAAATCAAAAAAAAAAGATTGATTGTTAGTGATTCCGGGCACGTCAACTCAACCAGCGGGGCACCGCCCCAGCCGGGACTAGCTTTAAGCTCCAGACCGGTCTCCCGGCATATGTGTAGTGTATGTTAGTGTAAGTGTGTCTAAGTAAGGGGTGAGGAGAGGACAAGGAAGAGGAAGGAAAGATCGCGCGCGGTCCGGGGCCCGTTTGTTAGGGTACTGCTCTGGCATTTTTCCGGTGTTGATCGGAGAAAACACGGAAAACTACCAATCAGACCAGCCGGCCGCTAGAATTCTTCTCCGACTGAATTCGACCTACCTGACAAGCCAGTGAAGAAAATCCTGTCACCGTTGGAACTCGAAACTGGAACCTCCCCGTTAGAGGCACTGCAGTGACGTCAGTTGATGCCCTGAGCCACCTCTTCCGGTCATACATTCGATGACGTCACATTCGATCTGAATGTGTGAACGGTCTGAACAAGAGACGTTTTAGTGGGCCTTCCGTCGTACACTTCAGCTCACCATAGTGACTATAGCATTAGAAGTGGCATTAAAATACCAGATCGAATATTAAACGTCACTGAAAAAAATGCCATCATTACTTCCTAGCAAAACTTATGACACAAATTAGAGATAATACAATATTTATAAATCCTGTAAATTCGAAAATCGAGTCGTGAGTGATCCAGATGAGATTTTTTTAAATTTATTACTTCTCGTTCGACAATTGTCCTTCGAGGTTTTGTGATGAGATTTTCCTTGCATTCATTTCAGAAAGGGTGAATACAGCTAACGATTATATTTTTCCCATTTGTAATATGTTTACATCAAACATATTTTACATTTATACATTTAATTCATTCATGTTAAATATTTTACGATGTTCCATTAGTCAGCTAGTGTTAAAACAGCGTTCTTATGGCCTTGCTGTATTTATGCTGAAGAAGTCGGTGCATCTAAAAGACAACACTGATATTTCAAATTAATGGTATAACAGCTCAATGTAGGTGGAGTAACATTATCCGATTTCAATAATTGTATTTTAAATATTAATTTATCTAAGTAATAGTAATTATATATTTCTTCATACATGTTTCAGATTGATATCCTTCGAAATCAATTTTTGCCTTCGCCCATAACTGCACACCTTTTACGTTTTTCTGATTGGTAGTTGAGGAGTTTTAAACCGGCTTAGATGACTCCAGACATCAATAAATGTCACAGCAGAGCCTCTGATCGGGAGCTCCTAGCGTTTCGTTCCCGATTGTGGCAGGATATTTTCTACTGACTAGTTTTCTGGGTCGAATTCAGTTACTATCGGGAGGAGAATTTACGCGGCCGGCTGCTCCGATCGGTAGTTTTCCGTGGTTTCTTCGATCAACATCGAGCAAATGTATATTAAACGGGCCACAGACCGCGCGCGAAATTTCCTTCCCCTTCTGTGTCCTATCTTCGCCCTCTACTTACACAGGCTTACATTTATATGCACTACAGTATCAGATATGTAGCGAGACCCCTCGGGAGCTTAGAACATGTCCCCGTTGGTTGGGGAAAAGCCCGCTAGTCGACGTGTAGGTCGGAGCCGGATCTCACTATACATGGGGGGGGGGTAACAGGCACTTCCCGTGACACATGCACTAAATTGCTCACACACATGACTACAGCAGTGGAACTGCTCGGTAACACGAAATCATCTATACATAAACTTTTAAATGCATGCTAGCAATGATATTCGATGATTGCGGAATTGACAATGATATTCGATGATTGCGGAATTGACAGTATATATATAATGCGGAATTGATATATATATATATATATATATATATATACAGTAGAGCGGAAGATACAGTACATTTCCTTACTTGTAGCGTAAAGAAAGAATGTTATCATTACGGTACAACTGAACAACTAATTTATTAAAAACAATTTGTCGAAATGAAATGTTTATTTCACTGGTAACGACGGTGTATATCACAAGTTTATTTTCAGTTAGAGGAATAACTTGCAAAATCGGTAATCTTCTTTTACCGAAAGGAACTGAATCTGCTTGATGATGCGATGTGATTATGCGATTGCTAAGCTAATTTGCTATTTTTCATGTCGCACGCTACGTTGCATTGTGTCAGGTAAACCTGTAGATGTTTTTGTATATGTATGGTACATTTTACGGATAAACCGAACATTTCCGAAGACGAACAGACCACACCCCAATTAGTTCAATTGGGGTTCTACTGCATCATGCAATAAACGAGAGATAATTTGTTAAAAATACAGAAAAATCAAATCTGTTCCTTTACCGTTAAAAATAAGTTTTCTATAATTTTGCAACGAAAATATCTAGTTTTTGAAATGTTGATCTCTCGCTTTTTAAATTTCTTGTTATTGTAATAATAATAATAATAATAATAATAATTATTATTATTATTATTATTATTATTATTATTATTATTATTATTATTATTATTTCATCTTTTAACTATTAATAGTTAAATCGTTGGGAAGGGATTCTGAAACTCAAACAAAAAGCATGCGCAGATGATTTTCTCCCCCATACGTCACATATAGTTTTGATAAATAAATAAATAAATAAATAAATAAATAAATAAATAAATAAATAAATAAATAAATAAATAAATAAATAAATAAATAAATAAATAAATAAATAAATAAATAAATAAATAAATACATAAATAAATAAATAAATAAATAAATAAATTGTAATATCCTGCCTATTTTGTAGGAGGTCCGGATGAACCGTTGGAGCGCGCGGGCGCCAGCTCTAGGCCGCTGAAGCGGACGCCCGGCGCGGCTGGAGCGCGGTGATCTGCAAGAGCCACAATGGCAGCTCCGGAAGCAGGCAACGCCTCCTTCAACATGTCCCTGGAGGAGTACCTGTACATGATGCGAGGCCCCAAGCACCTGCCGCTGGCGGTGGTGCTGCCCATCACCGTGGTGTACGTGCTCATCGCCGTCACGGGCATCGTGGGCAACCTGGCCGTGTGTGCGGTCATCGTGCGTACGGTCGACCTTCACACCGCCACTAACTACTACCTCTTCTCGCTCGCCGTCTCCGATCTCCTGTTGCTTATTCTGGGTGAGTTGTATTGCTTGTTGCAACGCGTCGGTCATATATTGCCATTCCAGTGATGTAATTTAGTTGAGGCGATGATATCAACAGAAGGAAAAAAGCAACAAACAGTTTGCAGGAAGTGAGGGTTAAAGGTTGCATTCATGGAAAAGTGCAAGAGAAAGCCTACAGAGGGAGGTAATAAGTTTAACTTAGAACTATGAAACACACTTCTTTACTTCACGAAATTTTGATCGCTGATTACGGTTTAGTTAAAAATTACTACTCTTCGTGGTTATGGAAATAAATGTAAGATAAAATTTGTACATTCTTTCATATTTCTTTGTTCATTTCTTACATGCAAGCTTTTGTTATGCGTTTAAAAAAGATGTGTTATGCGTTCCTAGAAAGGACATCAAACACATCTGATAATCCGTATTTTTTGTCTGTAATGAGAATATTCTATTTGTATTCTCAATGTATTGATTTATTTCCTTTCAGGCAATCCTTAATTGAAATTAGCCTAATTAAGTGTTCTCTCGTAAAAATACAATTTAAATGTAACATGAAATAAAAATTGAAAAAAATTGAGTCCATAAAATTTGAACGATCTCTTATTTAACTTTAATTTTATATTATCACCGTATGCTGCCTTGGGCAACAATGCAACGGTGGATATTTGAAAAGTTCATTGTTGAACGACAAGATATTTTTTATGATATAATTTTGCAAATTCTAATTTTCCGTGCTCCATTTGTTAGCCTTCAGGAAATATCTGATTGGAATACGAGAATAGCATTCCGCCCCGCAAGACGGCAGTTGTAGTTATGTGAATTCCGTCTTATACTTGGGACGCGATATAGCTTTATGAAACGCAGTTTTGATTGTCGAATTTGTATAGATATTTGCTTGAAAATGTTGAGTTTTCACACCTAATATTCTAGGATTTGTAATAGGTCCCACAAAAAATAATGAGTGAGATGTGTTAATTCAGACATAAATTGCGACCAAAATCGTATTACACAACCATTACTAAGAACGAGAATGTATGTGCGGCTTTAACACCTCCAGTTTCAAATTTGAAATTTTGCTTCATTTTAGATTAGATGATGACTTTGTTATTTTTTCGAACCTATTCTAACTTTTAAAATTGAAGTTAGAGATTTTTAATGCAAATTGTCAAATTTAGCTTTTTGTATCATTATAGGAACAGTATAGTTTTACTTTTTTTCATTTATTTACTTCTTGTTCGGCCGTGAGGCCTTTCAAGGGCTTGAATACATTAACATTATCATGATTAGGAATGGGCATCCTTGACTTTTTTGAGCTTTACATCGCTGTTCCATTTGTCAGGCGTTTGATTTTGGATGGACTTGGTTAGGAGTTTATTTAAAATTTACTTGGTTTAATATTAGGCTATCTATTTGACTTTATATATACTTATGGGGGGAGCGAAACTTGTCTTTTGGGAATTTGGATTGGATTCTGCAAGGTTGGATAGCATTTCGTCCTAGGTTGAATTTAGTTGTTTAGTGAGAAATGTTAAGTGTAGAATAGACATTTTTTGAAACTGAAGCGATGTGATTTTTGATTAAATCCATACGTAGTTCCCTATGGATCTGAGAATTGGGTATAAACCACGGTGCTTGTATGATTTTCCTAAGACATTTGTTTTGTACCATCATCTAGATTTTCTCTATTTACTTAAGTGCTGCACTTTAAACAGGACAACATATATTAGGTGAGTAAATAGTTAGTTCATGCTCAATAGCTGTTCAATTTTTAATGAGGATTTTCTGTTAGTGTGAGTATAGTTTAGTGTCTTTCCCTTGGGCTTTGTTACTAAATGCATGGATGTAGAGGTTTTCTTCAATCTTTTATCAAAGCACCTCAGATGGTTGTGTTCCATTATTCCATTGAATTGGGCTGCAGTTGATTGTTAAGTTGGAGGTTTTTTCTACAACGTGTGATAACGCTTAGCATTTTTCTGGATTGATTTTTATTCTCCACTGATCTGTCCACATTAGTAATTCTTAAGTTATTGCTTGTCCGATCTCAGGCTGTGAGAATGTCTTTAATGAGCAGTGAATGAGTTGTGTTATCAGTGAAGAGAGCTAGTTTGGTGTATCTGGCCATTAGGATCTGAGGTTATAAATGTTAAATAAAGTTGGAGTACACAGGCCTGAGTAAAGCCTGCTGATATGTTCGAGGTTGATAATGTTTCATTGACTTTTACTACCAAATTTCTGTTGGAAAATGGCCAGTTATTTTTGGATGTAATCAAGGACTCCCAGACTACATAGTTATACATTGGTCCTGCGTACCCAGATCTGTCTGTACCTGCCAGTATCTAGAAAATTGCTACTGTATGCTTCTTTTGATGAAACTCTCAGTATTTTCCGTTAGTCTCAGTAATTGGTGCGTGCATGAATATAATTTTACTTCCTCAGTGCTGTTCACGCAATGCACAGAAGTATTTGAATGCTGCACGAAAAAGAGCAACATATTTCATTACAGATTCCATTGCCGAATTTAAGTAACGAAAAGTAAAATAATATTATCCTATTTATACTAAACGACGTCCTCTAACGTTATGTAGTCAAAATCCATTATTCATCGATCATGATGGAAAATCTATTAACGGAAAGGTATGATGACGTATGGCCGTCTGCTGTAGTCAACACTAGCGCCTAACCATTCACCCGATTTTCCTCCGTGATATTCCCCAATCATCAGCTGATATCACAGCCTAAATTTGTAACATATTTTAATTTTCAGATTGTACTTGGATTATTTTAATTATAGTTACTTTTCTTTATAACAGATACTTTAATTTTCAGAAACCTCTCAGATATTTAAAATTTTCAGAAAAATGACTCAAATGATTTTATTAATTTTTGTCGGATGTATGGTGGCAGCAAGTGCAGGACTGATTTCATTGGAGATTCCTGATTTTCAGTGTAAACTTTTGGTGTCTTCCTACAACGAAATGTTGCATATAGAGATTTCTTAATAAAATAAATTCCTTAAAACATCACCAAATAAGATCATGCAATTTATTTGAGAAAATATAAGTACTGTATAATTTGCGCGAAATACCATTAGTTAAAGTAGATTTGTATTTTCCTAAAATCACTCAATTTTTCTCCTCATGTAACAGAGTCGGAAAAATATGGTGTTTTCATTTCGGCTTTCACTCTCATTTTTAATTGCCAAAGTAAATGTACAAATCTAGAAAATTGAAATGAGATGTTTTCTCAGACAAAAGTCTGTTAGCAGATTAGTCTTTTAAAAAGTCATATTTTTAAAAAGAGCATAATTTCATATAATTTATCTAAAATTATTATAATTTCTAAAAAATATTTAAAAACAGTACTACAGTTTTTCATTAATTTTCTCTATATGTAATATTGAAGATAAAAAGAAATATTATACTGAGTCCATTTCGCAGATTCTCCATGTTTTCAAAATTGCATGTTATAAATATTGTATTTGGAATTCCAACATTAGATGTCAGTCCGATTCAAACCTTAGAAATAGTAGGGTATGTACTGTTGTATCACTAGTTTTCTTAGATTATTTTCACGAAAAGAGCATGGGCCACATAAGAGCTTGCCTAGATCTCATTTCGTTGGACTCTCTGAATATCAAAAAATTGCAAACGTTAGTAAAATGGTCTAAAAGAGTATATGCAGAAGTGTGTGAGATATATCTAGCGAAGGAGATTAGCTAGTATTGTATGTCAGATATCAGAGTGTAATATGAAGCAGGATGCCCCAGCAATCGTCTATCACATCCACCCCAGATGAATGCGCATTAAGATTGTTGTTCCTTCATATTATCAGTTTAACTTCATGTATGATGTTTAGATCTTATTGTATCTTTTCAATCACATTTTCAAATATTAACTAGGTTTACAATGAATAGTGATTCTATTGTTTACGATTGTGAACCTCCACTCAAGCACATTAGACTGATTAAGTGCTGAAACGACATGAAACAATATTTGAGTTCGATTGTCCTGCAATAATTTTCTACAGATGTTCCGACAGTTCTATGTACACGCACAGGTTAAGCTAGTGATATTTATTTCGTATTCTCACAGTTTTCCACTGCATTCTTTATCAAGTTGCAAGCCTGGACGTGATCAATGAGGTGCTAACATGACAAATTGCCTGTAGTTCCATTGATGTTTGGATGCCGCTCCTTTAGTACTGCGGTCTGACCCAGGCATGCACCTCAAAACAAGTCGGAACGGAATGAAGAAAGCCAGATAGAATGACAGGGGTGTGCTGAAGAAGATCTACTGATATGGTGCCTGTTCCTTCCATGACTCTTTAAATATCCATTTCATTCCTGCTAATCAAATTCTGTATTACTTTGGTTTGTTTCATTGTCTAAATATATTTCATATACAAATTAATTTAGATTTACGAAAAACTGGAAAATTATTCCACATTTGACGATGTATACATTTCTCACTTAAGATTTAATTTTGAGAATGAGTTTGCTGAAAAATCCTATCACAACAGTACTATTAGTTGTCATTTTGAACTTTGGCAATTTGAAATTAGATATTTCAATAGAACCTGCACACAATTTTGAAGCATCCTTCTGCATCCGAGACAAATCTTAATTAGAAAAATTTAGATTTTTATGTTGAAAATATCATGACACTTGATGGAATGTACCACAAAATTGAATATCCTTTTTTAAATTCATGGGGACATAATATCATATATACCGAAGAATATCAATTTCGTAAATCTTTTCTATGGTTTAGCTACCAGCATTATTCAGACAGACGTTTTCATATTAATTATTAGCATGAATGATCCGCAAATCTTTGGCGAATTCCATATTGTTTCTTTAATAAACAATTGTATGTTATATTCGATGTTACACGATGTGATAATATTACAATTTAGGCCAAACGTCTTCAGCTACGATGTTATTGATTTCTTACTGCATCATGTATATTTATGTATGTATATATATATATATATATATATATATATATATCCACTACATGCGACATGCGTAAATATAGTATCCACTCCCCATTACTCCATGACGTGAAAAAATAAGTGTATTCTGTACATCTCTGGTATATCTGCATGTTCCAGATAGTTGAATATTTTGACTTGTACATTTCTTCTCTCTGCCAGTGTGTTTATAATTTGCGCAAATCTCCTCAATCATTGTTTATTATCTCTGTGAAGAGTTACAAAACTACTTTAAAGTTTGAAGAATCGAATTTTGTATATTAAGTACCCTTCTTACAGATCAAATTATTACGATCGACTATTTACGAATAAAAAATTGTTAGGAACAATCTTATACCTACGACAGACGTACCGTCATCTCTGCTGAATGCCGCGCTGATGGTACAGTCCATTTGTGATTTGATTACAGTCAAGCGCATCAAATCGTTCGTGATCGTAAATTGTAGTATGTTTTACTCGCAGTCTGTGGCTGTGATCTTCTCACTGGATGTTGACATTTCAGCGTCAGTTTGCGGTTTTCCGCAATCAGGTATCTTCCACCAGGTATCTTGTGAGACAATCTACAACAGACTGGTCTGACAAGATTGTATGGGTGAAATGTTAGTCATTCAGCCAGACTCAATTTATTCCTAAATTGTCCATTCCTTTCGATTTATGACACAATTGCCAGCTGTCATGGGGTTCTGCAGCCCCAGGGCAGGTTATATACATTTTCAGGCATCTTCTAGGACCAGGATAAGAGATAAACACATTAGAATGACATTCATTCAGAAACATTTTCAATTGTGTATTTCTAGGAAAGTGTGGTTATAGAGCACCTGTGTTATGTTTCATTATGACATTTATCCTGTACCTTTGGTATTCAGGCAGTACGACTTGAATATCGATTTTATAGAAGCGCAGAATTATTAATTTGCTCTCAGGATGTACTCTTTGTTTTTTTTCTAAATTGTTTCTTAGTTTCTACACATCTATACAGAGTTCTTACACATCATCTCTAACAATGTATTTATTTCTATTAACAATTACTTAGATAAATGAAATAGTTACAATATATGTTTATACTTCATAGATACCATTAAAGTGTCCTTCAGAAATAACTTATTTTCGTAGAATTAGTGAACAGTAGATCCACATGCTTTAACAAGATTCCATACATAGATTTGTTCGCATGAATTAAAGTTATGTTTTGCATGTCAGTACTCATACAGTGATTCTCTAGAGAATCAGTTCCAGAAGGTTTTCTTCCTCGACGCGATAACAGAGAGCGTGTAGAGGAGAAGTTTCGTCGCTGTTTCATTTCAACTTGATTGCCTTTGAAAACTTCATCTTTCTCCTTCCTTCTTCTTATTTATTCTCATCAAATTATTTGTGTCGATATTGCTTTACGCTTTGTAAAGAACATCTAAAGAAAATAATTCGTAAAAAACTTGAAGATCTCGAAAAAGTATATTTATTACACATTTCTCCTTTGAGTCAAATTTACAAAAGCATTCGATCCTTAAAAGGCGAACTTGAAACAAAAAATCAAATGATGACATGAATCGTGAGAGAAAAGTTGGAGAGACGTTTAAACGTTTTTGAAGTAGAAACACTATCCGCATGGAAGGCAAATCCAGCTGAAACAGACGTAAGGCGAACGTAGTTCTCGCTGTGTGCCCCATTCTGCAATGGCTGCGCTGTTGCGCAGAGCTAACACATAGAGACCATTGGGAGAATTCTGACAGAAGAATTTAAGGGTAACATATGGAACAACATTTTGGAACAGGGAAGTTGGAGGAACATTTTTGAGTAACGTTGATGGGGAAACGTTGATTTGGGAACATTTAGGGAACATGTGGGAACCTGTGATGAACAAGAGGAAACGCAGGAGAACATACCCCGGGCTTACAGAGCACAGAAATTTGTGACACTTGTGCAGCAAAATGCCAACTGTAAAATGAGCAAATGATAATAATGATGACCATCTACATTTCAATCAGTACAAAAGTTAACGATGTATTTTAATTCATCCATGAAGTCTTGTTGCCATACACTATAAAATACCATATAATTTAAAGTGCAGCATTATTGACAAAATAGTTACGCAAAACGACACTGAATATAGCTGGCAATTTCAACGACAATTTTAACTTAGTGGGCCTAATCCTTAGTCAGTTTTAGATTAAAATAATTTAAAATGGAACTTTTGACAAAGTTAATCTATGACAGAACAGTACTATCATCCAGGTAGCAATCACTCGTCAATTAAACAAATTACATTCTCAATTATTTGAATCATACGTCATATATCATAAACAACTTCTTTATTGAAGTATAAATCTATGGAAATTGATGAATCAATAAAATTAATATTTCTTATTTTATTAAAAGAGTTATTTTTGAATTAAATTCCTCCTAACCATTTCCTAATCCTAAAATAAATAAAATTGTTAACAAATGAGAAAATCAAAATCCTCCTAACCATTTCCTAATCCTTGCACAAAATGGGCGATGTCCTGTTGTGAACTTTACAGAGTTTTCAGACCCCTGCCCCATATAGGAATCAATTAATCAGTCACTTGACTTCATTTCAGAGCGGGACTGTCCTTCAGACATTGGTAGCGGTGATGGCAGGTTATATTAGTAATGTTTAGTCAGATATTAAATCAATAACAGTTTACCATTTTATATATACATTTAATTACATAAATAAAGGCATGCAATTTCCCAGTAAAACCTTAACAAACTGTTATCAAACGGGTTTTGCAAAAATGACATGGATAGCGACTACTAAACCGTATCTGCATTTCGTGTTTGTTATTTATAATATTTAATATAAATCGATAATTGCATTGCATTATCTAACCTAGTTATTTTATTATTAAATTAACCAAATGCGTTTTGAGTCAGTTTCTAGGCATTCTCGAGATAGCAGCTTTCAATTTATGAAAAACTTTATCATCAATTTCTCAGATGACCCAATTAAATTTATATATGGTGCAGACGTCATGTTATGGCCAAAAATGGATTTAAATATAAAATGTCTGACTTCAAAAGTAACAATTCATTTTAGTCTGACCAGTTTTCTTCTGCAGACATTATGATTGGTAAATTAGCTGTAAACAGTGAATGATTTTGATCTTTGTTTTAGGGATCCTGATGTTCCTCTTCAATCTAACATTGGTGGTGCATTTATGAGTTCTTTACCATAGTCAACTCTAAAATCATATATGATACCTGATCTTTGAGATTTTTATTGAGAATCAAAACAGTATACATCTAACATTTGTATCTTAATGTTTGCAAAGTGAAACACAGCTTTCGTCTGTGTATGAACATTGGAGGAACACACACACACACATACACCTCAACATAATATAACTACTTGTATGTAATTTATGTGATTCCAATCCAACATAATGAAATTAATATATTTATATTATTGTAATCTCTTTATTCGATATTTTTTATTTTCAGAGACAAACATTTGCACAAGTTTTACATCATGAGATATTACACTTCTTCTAGATAATAGACTATTAGCCTGTTTGCTAATCCATTCTAAGATACTAAGTTCTCTATCATAAATTATTTCAAGTGATTATTTAATAATGTTTCAAATTTTGTAAACTTTGAAATCTATCTTTGTGTCATTAGAAAATGATGAGATCCTCTTCTGTAAAATGTTATTTATAGATAAATTTTATTTGTACATTTTTACATTTTATATAATTGCAATTTATTGGATATGTATTTCACTACTTATCTTTAGTAATATTATACATATTTATAATTTTAATGGAATTGTTAATAAATATTGTAAACAAATGACAATTATTTTTTTATTTGGAAAAAATTTATTTAAATTATCAATATTTATAAATGTTAATTAAGTACTATAATATAGTTAGGTTAGATTTTAAAACTATAACACAATATTGTATTGTTGGGCATTGCTACTATATTACAATGTAACGTTTTAAAATCTCTGCCATTGATTGATAGTTTGTGTTCATTATATAGTATCTGCGCAGAACGATTTTACAAGAAAATCTAAATATGTGAAATAACCTCAATTATAATTGTTTGTATTTTAATTCACTTCAGTGGCCACTTTAGTAAGGTCAGGAAGGAGAATCTGCATGAGTTCATAGCAAATCTTGAGGTCACCATTGCGTTCCTTTCTTAAATCTTGGATTCAGAGAGTGATACTAGATGTTTCAACATTAACCGAGAATATGTTGCATACCATGAGAGAAATGATGAACAATTGTCTGGAGTTTAAAATCTGCTGGAATGCCATCAAGTCCTACTGGCTATTGTAATTTGTTTCTGTCATTCGTCGATAAACTCTTAGAACACTTTCCAGTGAATTATGTTATCATATTAAAGCGAAATATTTTGAGTTCGCACATATAATATTGGTGGATCAAATGATTTAATTGTAGATTGACATTTATTCCATTGATTGCAACATACAAAGTAACAGTTACTATTTGTATAGTTTCTCTTTTCATTTAGTCCAATCGTTTTAGAAACATAATTAATTTTTTTACCTAAATACAATGTTGCTTTTCGACCTGTCAATTCGGAAGAATAGTTGTTCCATTGAAAGAAAGCGATCATGCCGATCATTGTTAACGTTTGAATATCTAAATACCAAATGAGTAATATCTGATATTTGTGATCTAGGACTCCCCTCTAGAAAATAATCAAATTTTCTTTGTTTTCTACATTTAATCTTTCAAATAGAACATGTAGTTTCGTTTGGTATTCCAGCAAGATCTTAACAGATCTTGCCCTTGTCTGTGTACATGAAACAGGCTTCTTCATCATTATCTTCCACATGGTTTAAGGTAATTATTAATTCTTAATGATATTTACAGTTCTAATGACCGTTTTCGCAATCCTGCACCAATGTTTTTATTCGTCAGGCATCATCCACTCTGATATGCGCGCCATTGTCGATCCATGACATGCCTGGTTCATTGAGCTTCCTCGTTTTCTTCTTTCAGTTACTCAAAGATAATTTTTGATATTCTATCGGCGTGCATTCTGCAGCATACCATTGGGTTGTTTAGTTCATTTTCGATGCTGTCTCTAAATCATTATTATCTATCTAATCTCTTACGTTTATTATTCTATCAAACAGTATATGACATCGTCTCCAAGATTCATTTTCATAGCATTCAACCGAGTTTATTGCATCATTTTTATTCTAATTTCAGTTCAGCATGCTTTGGCTCCACATTTATCTTGTATATTGTCTCTTAGTTTTCTTTTCCAGAAATGTTTGTTCTAGTATTATGAAGTCTACTAATAATTAGCCTTCCCTAACTTATTTTTAATAAAGTCAATATTCGATTACATCTAATATTCACTCCGATATATTTAGATTCCTTTCCTACTGAAATATACTATTTCTGTTCTGAATCATATGATTTCCCTACAACCATGTCTTGACTACATTATTTATTTGATTCTCCATTTTTATGTTTTGTGTTCTGGATTAAATGTACAGATACAAAAAAATATTATTTTTTCTACCTTTTCCATTGATACGCTGACTCAAAAGCAGGAAATGTAGCAGATTCAAAGTTTGGCCGTTCTCAGAGTCTTAAACATTCACCAACATTTTTGATTATATTTGGATTATGCACTAATCATTTTCAACATTTTGTTTACCAGTCTTGCATGACTTATTAGGTGTCTCTGAAATAATGTAACCGTGTTTCAACGTCAAGTTAAAGGTAAAGACTAACTACTGATAATGTATATAAATAAAAGATCTCATCTTGTCTTTACATTTACTAGTTCCACTAGTTCATTATGAGAAAATAGATATTTTCTAGGATGAGAGGGCACGTGACCTGAGTCTTTGTACAGATCCGCAGTTAGGATAGTTTAGTAATGTTTTAGCATCTCTTGAATGAATGATTGAAGAATGTTTAATAATGGACTTATTTATTAGTCAATCATTCACAACAATATGTACCCTAAGAATAATAGCAAATCGACATAATCATATATTCACTTTAACTAATAATCAGATGTTATTATATAAATACATGGTTTTAAAACCAAAATTGTTTTTAACTATCTTCTTATTCCTTAAAATTTATCGTGACATGTTAACAAACACTTCATGTACATTTCTCGTATAACACGTATGCACAGATGGCGTATTATAGAGAATGCCTATAAATGCTGCGCAGAAAAACTGCGTTCTGAAAATCATTTACCGCGTTCTGTGACGAAAAACTGAATCAAAAATTGCTAAATTGAAAAAGTCCTCTAACACGCCATTTAGCCATATTCAGTTTGTGGATCGTGATGCCAAAACCAATTAGGAAACCAGACGTCCGTCTGTCCGTCTGATACAACCTAATGCCTAAACCATGCATACGTTTTTCCAAATTGAAGGAAGCCCTGTCGTTTCCTTACAGGCTGAAACTATGCGATTTTGAAACATTCATTGTTTGAGGATATTTCTAACCTTTGGACATTTTAAATTTTTTCAAAACGGCTCAAATTGTTTCTGTAATTCTTGCAGACATTTACTCTATTAAATGCAGCATAGGTAGAATATCCATTCACAGTTAACCAATTTTGAAAATCCTTTAAAATTTGAATATTTTGCGTATCTTATACAACTACAAAATTAAGATAAATTTTTACTTCAAATGAAATATGTTGCTTATAATTAGATCTTTTAATAAGGTAGTACGATTTTGAGTTTTGTTGATTTCCTTTATTCATATTTAATGTTGCAATTTTAAATTTATAAACAAGATTTTCATAAAAACGGCTCAAATTTTTCTTTTAAATTTTTGGTTAGAGTAATGCCAAATTCAGCATATCATTGTATAAACGAGATATTTATATTCTGTTATTTTTAAATTACACAAATGGAAATTTTGAAATACCTCTGCGCTATTAATATGAGCATTTAAGATAGATTGTATAGTTATTTAACATGGTGAAGTGCTTCAAATGCTGGGAGATTTTCAAAACTCAATAGATTCCTGTGAAAAGAGCACATTTTGAACCAGAAAGTTGAGAAAATGTAAAATGTATTTTGTGCGGCGATAGATGTCAGCTGGCAGAGGCAGCCCAAGAGAACCTTATGTGAGCTGTAGGAACCTTAAAACCAGTCACACATGGGTATAAACGTTTGCTGCAGAAAGTCTCCCATTCTGTAGCACCTCTAGTTCTCCTTCTTTGTTGGTATTGGCAGAGTGCCAAGCATTTCTTAATTTTTAAGCAAAGAAAATTTCAGCTAGAAAACTTGACCAAAGTAGGACACAAATAAATAAAGTTAATTTACAGAGGACTGTAATGCTCGTATTAGGGTTGGGAGGAACAGACGTACCAGTGTAAAACCAAGAGCGGCCTATGAACGGGAAAATGTGGAGTAGTGAATGATCTGAAGTGAGCGACCAGTAATCGAAGTACTATCGTTCTTTCCGCAGTTTTGTAATGTTATCTTCTTGCAAAGAGGAATGTTTGGAACATTCTCGACATCTTATTAGGAATTTATTTTTCATTGCTCGTCAAGCAAAAATCCGCTGATATCGTGCAGGATTTACAGACGTTCCTCTATTGTGACCACGCACTAAACGTTACTTTACCAACACAGTCGTAAGCATTTCCGTGAACTTACTCAATTAGAATCTTTGAATTTGTCTTCAAACTCATTGCTTTTCCGCATGCAGTTTAAAATATTAAATAAATTACCTCTGAGACAGTAGAAGCAAAGAAATCCGCGGCGCTATAAAGATAGTTAATTCTGTAGAATGTTTCAGTTCAGTACTATGTAATTTTTGCAGGCGCTTCGGTTCCTGACGCTTATATATCGCCTCTGCCCAAGAAGTGAGATTATTAGACGTGATAACGTTGGGCTAGCAGACAAGTTTCGACACGGCCCGACATTCAAATTCATTTTACTGCAAGTAATTTACTAGAATCTAAAGAGAGCATTTATTGACTTCAAGAAAAAATCACATATCATTACGCAGTTATTATCTTTTGTTCATCTACTCACATTTATATAAAAATAAACTCTTATTTTCTCGTGTTGGTAAGTATTTTTTCTTAATATATAACCGATGTTACACTGTATTACCAATTCATTCGTTTTAGAAAACTCTCAAACTGACAATCAATAAATGCATACCTTAAATTATTGAAAGGAAAGTATGTTAAAATCCTCACATTTGTCAAAAATAAAAGTTATGAACAGGCCAGGACGTAAACTCAGGTCTTCCAGTTCTTCAAACAAGCACCTGAACTACATGACGTCACTCCCGCAGTCCAACATACAATGTTTTACATATTAGAAGGTGTTGACAGTGATACTTGTTGAGTTTACTGACTGAAGATGGGGATGTGCCATGAAGAACGATAAAGCTGATTCGCAAAATCAGTTTCCAGAACGTTTAATAGTAAGAAAGAAAAACTGTTCATTGCAATTTGCATTTCAAACCATTCTTTAAGAATTATAAATATTGCTTGCACTTTTTACTTTTGAAAATCCATCATTTCAAGAAGCCTACAGTATTGTACAGACAGATTACTGGACAACCGATTTCATTTTGAAGAAGACAAATCAATTTTCAATTTTATGTTCTTAGGAAGACCTTTACGATGTTCAAACTTAAAATTTTCGAAAATGGAGTTAACCACTTGAAATTGGAACTATATCATCCTTCTAAGTGTATTTTACTCTATTCTTGCAGAAAATTCGGAACCGTTTTGAAAATTTTGAAAATGTCGAAGGCTTCATATAAGTACCCAAATTTCAAGATTTTTCAAATTTCAAGCTTCAACTACGGCCAAACGGTTTCTTCAGTTTTGGAAAGGATCGTACGTGTAGTTTAGTGCTAGTAGTAATCATGAACGGATGGATGGACGTTTTGGATAAAACCACTTTCGACTCAAAACGTATGTACCGTTTAATTCAGCAATCGATTTTCCGCTGTATTACATAACTTTCTCTATACTACATACGCACGAATATACTACGTATATCGTCACATACGAATATACTACTTATACGTCATATTCATTGCGTATGTAGAAAGTAAAAACGAGAGTACAAGTTTTGTTTGTGCTGGATAACAATTATCATAGTTCAAAATCCATCTAAACTGTGTTCAGCAGTTTCAAAGGTAGAGATGCAAAAACAGTACTGAGAATTTCTGCAAATTGCAGTTGTCATTTCAAGTGAGTTTATTTTACAAACGATTCATATTGCAAAATATAGATATATTTATCTAATCAAGAAAAACGAGTAATTTATGCAAATCTAGGCACGACGTTGTGTAAAGCAGGTGACAGATATCAAGTACGATAGAATACACAGGCCCAAGAACCCAACTGTAAAACGCATTTTCGGAAACTCAGTGGTCAGGCGGCTGGTCGTAAATCGAACGATGCAGGTTTGATTCCTGTCGAAGAATTACATGCTAGTACTCAATTAATAAGTTTATCAGGTCACAATGGATACTCACTAACAGACAGGATCAAACATTTCCCTCATATTTCATTTCCATAAAGTAGCCAGAGTTAGCAATAAACTTTTGGAAGTGAATGCAAAATGTATGTCAGTTATATCTTGGTTCCAAGCGAGGTTGGGATTAAATTCTTACTAACTAATTATAAATACGTGCATTTGTATAAATATTTGTAATAAAGCGGATCGACTAATTACATTCTCATAGTATAAAGTTCAGCAAGATCTTATAAGCAATAAATAAATACATATTTTCCAACAAACGTTCTTATCTTTTAATTTCTCAGACTTAGGTAAAACCAGAACGCGGAACAGAAGGAAAAGGCATCGCATGAGCTCGATCCTCAATGCTCCGATTTCGACCGGTGTCAAACGATTTCAGCTACAGAGAGTTATTGGTCTGTTAATCTGCAAGCCCTTAGTGTATCTAGATACAAAATATTTATTCTGAATTTCTCCATTTTCTCTGAGAGTAACATTTAAGACGTAATGAAATCCTTCTCTAAACATATTCGTTCTATCAAACAATACTACAATTTCAGGAAAGTAATATTGAATTACAATGATGTTTTTAATACATGATAGTATGTTTTATTTATGAACTCCGTTATCATATTTATAGATTTATAATAATTTAATATTTGAATTTAAAGAACGACATGAGACATTTGAGATCCAAATTCGCACCTCCTTGTTTTCTATAGTGAGACTAAATGACAGGTGATTTGTACATTGGATCACCTACACAAACATGGCAGATAATCATTGGATATAACTAAATAATTAAAATTCCTTATTTTCTTTGTGAAAATTGGGACTGATTGAATGGTAACCATAGTCTCAGTCTACCCCGCACTAAGATAAACCGTATCAAAACATTTGTTTATTTAAAAATGGAGATCATAATAAAAATATTGATTTCTTTCACATGACCATCAAATCGTACTTTATTATGTTTTGGAGTTCATACATTTGAAATGTGGCTCTACCAATTGTTAAAAATTTTAGAAGATCATAAAGAAATAAGGAGTATCAATTGTTACAGGCAATTAAGGGGATGCGTTCTGTTAGCATTTATCCACAAAGCTGGAAACACAAAATGGTAATTTTAATGAGTTCATATTAATAGTCTCTAAGGTACTATTAAACGTGTAAGACATGTTGCTTTCTCAGTTAATAAAGAGACAGAAGAGTGCACATTGCAAAATTTTATAATACGACCACAGACTTATTAGGATTCTGATTATCTGAACTATTTAAATATATAAATTACTAGTGATTGTAACGGGTAGACTTTTCCATATTATTTCTAACAGTTACATAAAAATATGATAATGATGTTGAACGAGACACAGTAATGTTGTATCTCTTCCAAATTCGTTTCGTCACATTGCTTGGAATACAAGATGCCAGCGTACACAATCTTAATATAATCCATTATCGTTTACAAATCAAGATTTATTCCTCCTTGCAAGAATTTTGAATGTCTCTCTCGTGATGATAGATTAATGTGTTCCAGGCATCAGGTAAAATACATATTCAGCCAGGATTTGATCTGGCGTCATTCCTCTATCTACTGCGCGTTTAATCCAGACTATCACAAGTACCTTTGCTTTCGATGGGGTGTTGTAGATGATCCCTATCTTGAAATTGTTCTTATAATGTACAACATTTACTTCAGTTGCAGCAAACTCACATTCTTGATAAGAATGTGGAATCATCAACACGATACTATTCTATGGACAGATTCTAGTTAGAAATATTTCAGTTCAGATGTATCTTTTGTATGGGAATGTGATAACTTCTATCATAAGACACAACATCTTGCCCCTCCCATATCTTTAAGGTGATCTCCATTGCGATAGACTGAATGTAACTCGTCGTGTACCAGTCCAAATACAGAACCGCGTAGTATTAAGGAAGTAACTATGATTTTAAAACCAATTACTTACAACTAAGAGGAATTTCGAGACAAATTTGCATTTCATTATTCATGAAACTTGTAACCTAAACTTGAATGATATAATGCTAGCAATATTTTAATTATCTGCAAATAGTTATTGATTGCTTCTTCAGAAATTATAAATGCTTATAATGCAAAAACAGTAGATTTTTTTCAACAGCATACTTTCTTCTCTAATATGCTGCTCCGCAATGTTATACTATTACATGAATTGGGAAAGAGTTTCAGCCAGTAAGATCTCTATTTTCAATTTTGTAGTTTTGAAAAATTAAATTTTCAATTTTTCAATATATAAGTTTCTCAATGGGACGATAGCGCCTCGGTCAGATAGTACAGAACAGGCTTCTGGTCGTCGTGCCAAATGGACAACAAACCTGGCCTTTTATTCGTCTTTTCAAAATTATATGTAATTACAAATGTGGACATATTACTGAAATCACACCATATGGAAGAAATAATATCACTTCTGGATTCGAACTCGTTAGAAGCTGACAGCGTACCTATGACGTTAACCATTCAGCTATAGCGGTTTCTGTTTAGATTTACCACTTAGAAAGAAGTAGTTAAATATATCCAAAGCCTATGCTAAATGAACAATGTTTCAATATATTTTTTTTTAATTTCATAGTCAATCCTTTTTAAGTTTAAATATATATGATATATAATATAATATAAAATATAATATAGAATATTAAATATATTAATATAATATAATTATAATTTTAATAGAATGCAAACTTTCTCTATAGAAAAAGTACAATATTTTACTTTTCCTCGTACTTGGTACCACATTGTCATAATAAAACTGAAAGGACTTGCAATTATTCAGGAAAGTCTAATGTCTAGAAGTAGGACAGTTTTGAGAATATAGTGATACTGAAACAGCTGTACTTTCTCACCCGTATTTTCAGAGAACTTTATGCTAGAAAATGCAAAGTTTCAATTACATGATCTTATTAAAATCTTATCTTTTAAGGAAGAAGTTTCATGGGAAAAATCTCAAATTTAATGTTGCCCATGAATCACTTACGAAAAATCAGTTTCGAAACGACATAGGACCTGCAATATTCTCTTAAATGCGCCCACTATCAACCATAAAGTAATAAAAAATTATACGACCATTTATTTGAACGTTTGAAAAATGCTCCAGGAAGCTAATGTAAGTACCCTCTAATTGAATATCAGTTTCAAGTCAAGGCGCGCTACAACATCAGCCAGATCGTTTGGGGTATTAATTTTGGTGAAATCGGCTGAACGGTTTTATTACACTAGCATTCAGGGACGGACGGACAGGACATTTTACCGTCAGTCGATTTTCGCTATCAACCACCCACAAAACATGGATTCTGGCTACACCGATTTGATTTTTTTCTAAATTTATGATGGATTTATCATTTTTATCCACCAGAGGCCCATGTAATGTACGTTTCTGCAGACAATTTATCGTTTTCGTAGCATTACGTAACTTTCTCTACTCATAAGAGAATGTGCAGTCAATATGAGAAATTTAGATTGTAGTTCACGGAAAATTGCCCTTTCATAAACAATTTTTAAATTTACAGAAACATTTATGATTTTATAACTAGTTTATGTAATTAGTTATGCAAGAAGAGTAAAGAGTTCAGAAATTGAAACAGATTAGTAATTATAATGTTAGAAAATCAGAGATATTAATAAGGTGACATTTACAGTGTTATGGCATGGTATAGTGTATTCAGATGAAGAGTGTAAGTAAAAAGAAGAGTTCTTTCAGAAAAGTTTCCAATAATGCAATATAGGCATGATGTAACATACCCTCCAGAAATGTGGAATATCATTGGATTCAAGTCCAATGAACATAGTATATTATCAATTTTGAAAAGAATACATTGATTTAGAAGTCAGTAATGTTTAATTTTTTTGCAGTACCATGCGTACTGAGTCCTTTCTGAGTCTAAGTAAATACATATTCCCTTGAGTCTTTGGAAATATTTTTAGATTCGTAATTTCAAAATGATTTCCTTCAAAACCTAAATACTAATACACTTGATATCATTGTTTCTGTAGTGTGCATTCGAAGAATGTAAATATAGTAAAATATTTAAATGAAGTCTTAACTCAATAGTGATCAATTATTTTCCATCACTGTTCCACTCAGCTTAAAACTTCTTCGATATTGCTAATGAAAGAACATTATTAGATTCAGTGAGTACTCAGTTTAATAAAGTATGTTTATTTTACCAACGAAATAGAAGTGTGAATAAATATGTGGCTACAATGAATATCATTGCAATGTGTAGAAAATCTCTGAAGAGATGAATATTAGAGTTATAAATAATAATCAAGATTAGCTGACCATATATATTTCATTTTTGATTAAATAAACTGTTTGTAATACTATTTTGCCCAGAAATAAAGTCCTTAGGTTTTATTAGGCAACGATTCGACTCGATTTCAAATATGCAAACTTTCTTTGACAATTGGAAGTTATTGTTTGTATATATTTTAATGTCTCTTTTATACTAGGTCATATAACGACCACTGTGACTTTTATGTTTGGTTTCTGTAGGGGAGAGATACATGGGACATGCAGACACACATCATGTCGAGGCGGAACCCATGGCCTTCAGACCAGGAAGCTACATTGTATCGTCCATTTCCTCTCTCTCTAGTGACCTTTGACATCATATATCAGCATCCGTACATCAGAGATATCAGCAATTCCATCATTTGAATTGCATTTTCCTGTGTTCCTGTGCATGGGGGATAGTGGAAATGAACCTCTGACTAGGTAGTAAAGTTGGCCTCGAAATGAAGAAGACATCTTTATGGTAGCATCTACTCACCTGCAAGATTTTATCAATTGAATTTTGAGTGCAAGCAGAGTGGCAGAACTCTTTCAAACTCTGAGGATCTGAATATTATCAATAGTTATCCCATGGCTCAGCGAGACGAAATTATTGTTACCTTCGGATCGTTTCCACTTCTCCTTTTGGACATCTGTTTGATTACCCACCCCTATCCCAAGTGAAGAGACAAGACCTTGCCAAGCGTATCCTGTGCACTGCGATGTGAAAGAGCCGAGAGGCATAGTTTATCGACTATAGAAGAGATGCTACTACTGTCCTCCATAAATCTTTAAACTCTTAGCTGGATTTATAAATCTAATACATGAGGATGATTTTTAACATGCCTTTTATAACTAATTTTGGGTTTTTGATGTAACATATCTTGTCATTTGTTCATTTAAAATTGATCATATTTTACTGTTTTACTCTTTTAATCTATAATTAATAAAAAATGTTACAGCAGCTTTTATACTAATTTTCAGAAAATTTTGCGAATATTGAACTATATAATTATTAAGATGTTTGAAGCACAATACACAGTTCTTTATATTATTAAAGGTATGAAGTTTCATTTCGTGAAATAATAAAGACTGTATTTTAGTTTTTCAGATTTGAAACTTATGATCATTGAATCTCTTGTGTTTTGTGTTGATCTAAAGCCAAATGTATTTTCCAGGTTCGATATGCATTTCAAGTGTTGAGATCTTATGAACACAAATTTTTGTCATGCGTATATCTTACAATAGCTAAATTGTTTACAATTAATCATTACAGAAACAAGGACAGTGCTGTTTCCTGTGAATAAAGCCATTTCTTTTGTATGTTCATGTGTCAAAGGTTTCAGATCTTTAAGATTGCAGAGAGCTTCTTGAATCAGACTAAACCTCCAGAAACTGTTTCTGAGTCCTTAAAACCTATAAATTGGAAAGATATTACAGTTGAAACACTGTATTTCCATAAATATTTAATTGGAAAGTGTCGGAATTGAAATTTTTAACTAAATACTCAAATCTCTTTAAGTTTATTCAAACAAGTTTTGTTTAACATAACAGCTCGTTTTAAGAAAGTTACATTGATTGTAACATTTAAGGTTTTCAAATTTATTCTTTTTTACCAGCATTTGATAAAATGTTGAAAATATTTAACTTCAGTGTAATTTCCACAAATTAAAAGGGTAAAATTTGTATTTTATATTATGGCCTATTTATTAGATATCAATTATTACAATTTTACTATTAATATATCATGGCGTATGTTTAAATAATTAATTATGTTAGCCTATTAGTATATCAGATTTATACTGTTGCCTGTATGTACATCAAATAAATAAATAGTAAATATCACTGCAGGAAGGGATGAATGTAATCTTCGCAGCAGTGTAACAAAATACGCGACTTTTGAAAATGTATGAAGAATGAATGTTATGTTTTCAGTATTTCTAATGAGTTCCTAGTTCCTTTCACTGCGATTATCATATAATTTGCACATCAGTTTCGATAGTCTAAACAATGTATTAACGTTTGCAGATGATCTGCCCGGGACACCAGCAGTGATTTTAATTTGATTAACGAGAATCACTGTTTGCATGCACCTATATAGAAAAATAGGCATTACATTTTCATGTGCGTAAATGTATTGCATTCCTTAATAAAAAGCCATGTGTCATTGTTTTAAATGCGTGAACATGAATTTCAATTTGTAAGTAGGAAGTATGTATATTATACAAATCATTATATTGTGTTTCCAAAAGAATTATTATGTAATAGTTAGTGTTCATAACTGAGACATTAGCATTTAAAATAGTTTGTAAGTAAAGCTTAATATAATTTAAATCTGCCACAAATTTCTCACAATGTGAATGCCATAAATTGAACTTGTTTCCTTGGTAAGAATAAACAAAATATACAGCCCCTTCCGTGACCTTGCCTTGGTTCATTAAATCCACAGTTCAGACAACGTCAGTGATTGGCGGTGTCTCAACGCCCGCGCGCCAATCCGTTTGTTTCTGTGCCTCTCCTGTTCCTCCTCACCTTCTCCCCCCTCCCTCTCCTGTACCCCTATAGTTAGAGAGGCAGCGTCACTGACCTGAGAATTGCTCCGCCCTTTGGGTGTAGGAGGAAAATCTTGAGGAGGAAGGGGACATGTCAGAGCTGGGCCAAAGCCGATAAGGCGGATACGCCTCGACGCCAGGATTGGTCAAGTGTCATCAGATGGTTGTCAAGCTGTGGAAGCCAGGTTAGCCACTGAGCATCACCCATGTTTCATGAGAGTGGTATATAGTTGTGCTAACCCTGGAAACTCAATGACAGAACACGTGCCTATAAATTAAATCACGACTCTAATATTTAGCAGATCTCATACAAAATGTAAATAAAACGATTCTATGGAATACAGATGTATAATTTCATATGTTGTGGCCTTTGGCCCCTAGTTTACAGGTATTTGGATTGATTTTACTCTATGGCTGAAGTTTTCCCAGTCTATAGCGTCAGAAGGATTTATTGTGATATGAAGTGTATACCAAGTTCTCACATCAAGGCAGACCAGAGTGTCATGTGACAAGGCGTGGATCTGATTCAGTGCTGTATGCAATGCATTTATTTCTATAGTACTAGCTGCGGGAGCATCTCGAAGTCAACAAGCGTGACAAGCGTGAAATGACGTTCTGAAAACACGATTGTTTTGTGAATATAAAACACAAACACACAAACTAAGACAAAAATGTTTCTTCTTTTCCTTCCCGTTCTGACGCTACTTCTACTTCTCCTTCCTCTTCTATATTCTCCTTTTGCTGCTTTTAATTTTGGTAGATTAATTATTTTTAGGGCTAACAGCGAAAGCTTTAGTTTGTGTGTAAGTTGAGAAGAGAAGGTCGTTTTTTCTTTATTAACACTGAGAAAATTTGTAATATTTTTATTAGGATTTGGTATGTCCGTTACTGTTCAACATCAGGGAATCATTTTTAGTGACAACGTTACCACGGAGAGACGGACTTCCAGTAGCCACAAACAACTGGTATTTTTGGTAGTATGAACGCTTGTTTAACGGTTTTTCCTACAAATTCAGCAAACGTTATTCACTGTGTACGAACATCACAACAGGATCAAGAATCCATATCCTGTCTCAGTCAATCATTATTTGCATCCATTACCATTATGATTCATACGATTATGTATGTATTAAGAATCCATATCCTGTCTCAGTCAATCATTATTTGCATCCATTACCATTATGATTCATGCGATTATGTATGTACTTGGGCACAACAGCTCTTTACGAGCCAAGGTCTACCAGCGACGTCCCGACCTTATGGCCATGGATTAAGGGGTACGTGTGGTTAGCACACCCTACACCGTATCTCTGGTCTCAACTGAGAAGTAGGCTTTCTCATCGTCACACAGTAATGGATACTGGGACATTTCAAGGAAAGCGCACAGTTAATTTTTCCCCGGCCGGGAATTGAACCCTGCGTTGCGCCGTACAAACGAGCACGCTCACCAACGAGTAACCGAGGGCTGATTCATATGATTACGATTATTATTTACTTCGATTACTTAATTTGCAACACAAGCAAATATAAATATAGAAGCATTATTTATAGAAACGTGAATAAATTTGTAATTCGTGCAATTAAACAGTTCCATAAGTCATAAAGTTCACAATTTGACGGAAATTTATATGATTTGTCAATAACTTACTTTCTAGCCTGGGGATGAAATTAACTTACTCGCACAATGTCCACATTAAGTAATTACATGAGATGGCTATTTCTGCGTAATTAATAATCCACTGGAAATAATGTAGTTCAGTCAACGTCAACTCACCAAATATTTCTTAGTGAGACAAAGTTACTGTGGGTCAAATGAGCCCAGTCCACCCTTCTTGCTGTAGGTGATATCCGATCCATGGGCATAATTTCATTATTTAACCTCGTTACTCGAAAAAACTTCTTCTGATTCACACTCGCGAGTACCGGAGCCGTGCGCCTCGTCTCATCACCCTGCAACCGGCCCCTCTCCCGGCAAACAGTTCGTTTCCAGACTGTTAACAAAGTGGGATGGGCAAACTGTTAACTGCGTGTTCCATCACTGGGAAAATTGGATTCTACTTAAGTTTGCTCATCTCATTCTGTATCTTGCTTCGTAATTAGAGCCCCCGCCACTAAATGGCAAATCACAACTCAACGATGTAATTAATTTGTTTCCTAATGTTGTCTCTCAGATTGCGCCGCCGATACACTCGTACAAGTATATAAACAGGACTAACTAATAAAATTTTCAAAATCACTGTTCTATCAACTATTATTCATGTGTTTTCGTGGTCAAAAAATCCTTGAAGGAATCCGATCAGTCGTATTTTGTTCCCCCAAAACCAATCAACTGGAGCGGTCAGTTGATGAACGGTGACTCAACTGATGTCTCTGCGGTGCCTGTGACCGGGAGGTCTTAGGTTCGAGTTCTGACGAAGGAAGGATTTTCAACATTAAATTTTCAGCTAGGTCGAAATCAGTCGCTGTCTGGAGGATAATTCTAGCGGCCGGCTGCTCTGATCGGTAGTTTCCATGGTTTCTCAAATCAACACCAGGCAAATGCACGAGCAGTACTCTAACAAACGGGCCACGGACCGCGCGCGATATTTCTTTCCTTTTCCTTGTTCTATCGTCATCTCCTCACACACACACACACACACACACACACACACACACATACACACACACACACACTTACAGTAACATGCAGTACACTACCACACATGCCAGGAGACCTGTCGGGGACATAGACTTTGTCCCGGCTGAGGCGGTGCCCCGCTGGTGGGATACCTGGTTGTGGAAAACCCCGTTAGTCGACGGTAGGTCGGCGCCGGATCTCGCCATCTAGTGGAGGAAGATCACAACCACCACCCGATGAAAATATGCACTACACTTACGGGACTAATGACCTCAGTAGTTGACGTACCCGGAATCTCAATCGATCAATCCGAGCAACTGGCGAAGAATCGGCGGACGGCGTAACCTCTTGCTCCACGACCTTCAATACAAGAAGTTGCCTCCGCCAGTATCGGGCAGCAGGGTCGCCCAGCGTGCGTCATGAGAATCGATGCGGCGCCGTCGCGGCGCCTTCACCGACGCAACAATCGCTGCGTGGGCGGCGGCGGAAGCAAGGGGCAATGACGGGGAGCCGAGGGCGAAGGTGCGGGGGATGACTCGCACAGACGATGGCACGCTGCCAGACACTGTGCTGGGCGCCTCTCTGGCGCGCCAACTCTTACCCCGCCCCTCACCACACCACCGCATTGCTGCACACCCCGGCCCGTTCCTATTCATTTTGGCGTGACCCTCCCTGCACCACCTCGTCCCGCCCGCCCGGTCCCCCCACGCCACAACCCGCCACGACCCGTCTCGCCATGCCACGCCACGCGCCGTCCCGCCACGACCCGCCACGCCACGCCTCGTCCGCCACACACCGCCACGCAATGCCCCGCCACGCCACGGCCCTGCCACCCGCCACCCGCCCGCCACGCCACACCACGCCACGCCACGGCACGCTACGCCACGCCACACCTAGCCCCGCCCCGTCCCGCCCCCCCCCCCGTGCCGCGCCCTTCCCCCCCCACCCCCCCCGCCCTCCCCGCCCTCCCCGCTTCGTCCTGACTCGCCTCTTCCTATGTCGCCCCCCCGGGCCCCCCCCCCCCCAGGCTCTTCCCCCCCCCCACCCAGCTTCGGGCTCCCCCATTCTGCTTGTTCAGCCTGAGAAGCCGTCGACCAAGAGATGTCGCAGAAGAGCAACGAAGGAATGAAACGGCTGTGGAAGAGGTTGCTTAAGCCCTGGAAACAACGAGACCACTGGGGAGGATGAGTCCTCGTAGCTTAGCGGGCCTCAAGAAAATCTTCCTCGTCGCCTCACAGAAGATACACATTTTCATTAAATCTCCTCTAAGGCGTTCTCTGACATTTCCTCCTAGTTATTAGTACAGAAAATATTTGCACCTCTTTTTCAGCATACATTTTAGGGGTGTTATCCATAATTGTAGTCGAATGAACAAAACGAAAATTGGTAATTTTTTACCTTGTTCAAAAACTATTCTGCTCAAGTAAATCAAGTACATTGTTTGATTACCTCGGTCGCGTAAAATAAAACTGGTTAATTCTAAAAAAAAGAAAGTAAGACTCGAATGCCCAGTGATATATTTCCCTCAAAGTCTCGTCCATTTTACTTAAAGCTGAGATATAGAACGAATGTACGAGAGCAGATCGGAAAGCAATGCACAATCATGTTTTTGCCCAAGAAATTAATTGGTACTAAAACACAAAAACTCATCAAAGTCTTTATATCTTTGACCTACTTTTCTACGTAGTCGCCCAGTTGCTCAACGCATTTCTACCAGCGTTCTACCAGTTTCAAATGTTCTGGTTGTTTGTTTTTGTTTTTTGTAGAATTCCGTTTGGTTGGAATATAGCCCTCTTGGAAGAATGCACGCCACTTGGAGATATTGCTACGGTCCAATCAGTCGTCCCCATACACATTTAATGGCATCTCCCTGTGAATTTCACTAGGATTATGCCCTCACTAGGATTATGATCCATAAATTCCATTAGTATATGGCTTAGGGTAGGGATAACAGAATTTTGAAAACGTGCATAGACTTCACTTCTCCCCATAGCACGTCACACACAGTTTTTAACTGTTTTTTAAGTAAAATAAATAAATAATATAAAAAATAAAATATCGCGATTTTGACTTATTTCTTGTTTGAATAGTCCTGGGTGCAATACATCCTCAGGCAAAATGTCGTAAGCTTGACATTTGTAGTGGGCGCTTAGTAGCAGCTCTGAGCGGAGATCCGAAACAGAATCGCCGAATGTGTGCACAGCACAGTGATAGAAGTCAGTGTTCCCTGCTGAGTGTATGTGCCGTAGGTCGTTGTGTGTGTTTATTTGACGGTTCATCGCTGATGAGTATGTCTTGTGAGCGAAGAATATTACTTGTAAATACAACTTACGCCGGTAATACTCCTTGTAATGATTGTCGGTAGGTGAATGTTGCAGAACAAGAAGATGCAGTACTATTCACATTGATGAAGTGGAAAAATGAAGTGATACCTTTTCATTTAATCCACAAAGTCCTTAGAAAAATTTAAATTCATATTAATATAATTCTCACGTGACCCTTCCCGCAGTCATATGTTTTTGACTATGATAGTTTTCCGGTGTTTGACAAAAATTTAATTTAATACTTGTTCAACAAAAAAATTAGTCTAGAGTATATAACCTCTTTTATTTGAGTTATTTACTGAGCTTGACTAGCTTTAGTATACAACGTCTTCAATCATTTCAATTATTTACTGAGAATGTGATTTTTGATCAGATGAAACCCGATATACGCTCTCTGGTAAAATTAGGAGTAAATTACTAATCTCACTGTACCTCTCAGCAGCTGATGCATCGTCTTTTTTTCGACAACTTTACGTGTATCAGTGGACAACCATCAACAATTTCAGTTGCAGTGAGAACGGATACTCCTCACAGCTGTCTTTCCGGCATGAAGCCCATACGAACTCTATCACCTTCGATTCGTTCCGACAAGTCAGGATCTGGAATGACCTTCTCGATTCGATATCCCTTGCTGGGACACGACGTAAAGACATTTCGCTCTATCCTACGTCACCCTCTTCCATTCCAGTTCGTATCATCTCATTCTTTGCTGCCAAAACTCCCCTTCTACTTTATCCTCGTGACTCTGCACTTTCCGTTTCTCTTGCTATTTTGTTTTCTCTCTTATTTACGCAGTTCGTCTCCAATCTTTTCTTTTCTCTTTGTTCTTTGTCCTCCTATTGTTTTAATGTCGCATGTTGCTACACGCTACTCAACGCCTGTTGCAAAGCAATAACTGTCAAAATTAGTAGAGAAGATACGGCACAAAGGATGTAACAGAGAATAAAGTTAATCAAAATTACTTTACATGAAAAGTCAGAAATTAATCTCATTACCAAACACAATTTAGGGAAGCATGAGAAAATTAAAATGTCAATTTTGCAAGTAATATCTACCTTGATTATATTGCCGTACTTTACAAGAGTCGTAGAATAATAAAAGTAGAGAAGGAAATCAACTGTTACTAAACTTGTTGAAGAAAGTCAACATTTCAAAAAGGATAAATGAAATGAAGCACGGTAGTCTTTTTATTTTCACCACGAGTTTACTGTCAACTTACAAAGGGCTGTAGAGACCTTTGTTTCCAAGTACCTAATGTGGAGTGGTGATACTAACATTCCTAGTATAGAATGTAGTATATGTATTGATCTTTTTACCAAAATTAAGCGTTATAAATGCAATATTTGAACTGAAATTTATTTTTTCTTTATAGAAGAAGCTGACATAGGAAGTCATAGGGGCTTAGTAAAAATGCAACACCTACTTTCTCGCTAAACATTTCTCGTCGAAGACGAGAAACGTTCAAGATCTTTTGTATTTTTCTTTGAAGGGCATTTACTATGGTGAAACTACGTACTGTATATTGATGAGGTCGTATTCTGATACTCGTACTTTTCTACGAAAAAAATTTCGTAGGGAAAATGTTTTACATTTTTAAACGTAGATATCTAGCCCATACTGTGAGAAACATGAAAGAGAATAGAGTACCCTGTCGAACGCATGATATATTGAAATATCCGAGTGCATCCTCTGATCATGTCAGCCCAAAATGCATGTAATGCACTACACCTCAGCTTCACACACCATCAATCTCCTCAGTTTTACCCTCGGTCATGATAATACTGGTGGACTTCCTGCGATACTAATATTGGATGACACGTCATTATTAAAACATGCTGCATTGAGATTCCAGCATTCTCCGTTCACCATTCTTTCCCAAACAACAAATCCTGATCACTGCATTTTAAAAACATTTACTAAAGAAAACGCGAGCTAAGCAGCTTTTCATGAATTGTTTCGTTTCTCGTGCTTCATTTATTTATCTCTGAGCTCGAGTTGTGTGGCATTGCGCTTCTTTTTTTCACTCAAAAATCCTCTTCACCAAAAACTTCCACTTCTCTCTTCAAAACCATACCCGAAACGGAAACAAATCGTTAATAAAGATGATAGTTTACTTTTTTTTAATTTTAAATTAAACAGAGATATAGATGCTGATTTAAAAACATCATTTATAAAGTGGGATACAATTAATGGTCATCACTTTTTGTTCAATAAAATTATATTATAAAAAATAAGTTAATTTTACAATCGAAAATTAAAACATAATTTTTCATTAAACTGAAAGTTGTTGCTGGAATATTTTTTTGATGATTTTGTTCCGGTTCTGAAAACCTGTAGTGTCTGATTTACATTCTGAGTACAAATTACTAATCAATACTTAATTAACGAATTTATTAATTAATAAGAAATAATAGATTTAAAATACGTATCATTAATACTTATCTTTTAAAAACTAAAAATAGGCTGGTAGATGATAATGAATTAAACGTAATGAAGTAAAATGTGACTAGCAAGGTTAACTTTAATGTCATTACAAATGGCATTTTAATATTTTCAGAAAACACGATTATAGCCGTGATATATATTAATGCATAACTTTTTTTCCAAAAAAATATATTTTATTAAATACATTTGTATATCCTCTGGGCGTAACGTACCTCAAGGCCATCCTTGTGGTGGATTCCTACAGCAATTCCATTCTATGTTCGCGCGAGGGTGCGAGTGAAGGGGACTGAACAAGAGCCTCCAGGCAGTGTGTGGCGCCCTTGTCGTCCACCTGACGGATTGTGAGTCGTCACTGTCGTCCCACACAAAGGGCACACCCTGCGCCATGCCGTGTCGTGCCATGCGCCGTACACGTGCTTTGTGCACACCCGCCATTCGGGCGCCCCACGGCGTCCACGTCCCAGCCACGCCCACACTCGAGAACATGATCCTCCCTTGAAGCCCCAGCTGTTGTTTCTGCTCAACCTACTCCTCAACGCGTTCATCGTCACCTCCCTAGAGAAAATGCTCCATTGAGAACTCAGCAAAGCAAATGTCACGAGCGTTTAAGAATTACCTCTCATATTTTTCAAAAGATTATTGATTGGTTAATTTTTTCGTGTTTCCGGGCTCACTGACTGCTATAATCATTAGTCCCAAAAGTGTAGTTCATTTTTTATCCGGCGCCGACCTACACATCGACTTCCTAAGCACAGGGAATACTCATTTAGTCCATTAAAAGAGAAAACAATTAATAATTCATAACTTTCTTAAAATTAATAATTGGTTTTTAATTTAATATTAATAGATTAATACAATAGATGCAAACTTTCATGTAATGGCCATGAAGTTGCTAATGGGTTTCAAATTTTAGCCAGCTTTGATGTTGCAATAAACGCAATACACATTTAAATAAATCAAACTGTTTTTATGTTAAATAATTAAAGATTAAACCTTTATCTTAGCTATTCCAAACAATTGTACTTAAACATGTAGTTCTGGAACATGCACTTATAATAATGTGACATAAGAACGTGAAATTCCTTAAACGCGCGTCTTGTTTTTCATTTTGTTATGATTTTTTTCGTTGAAAGTCATTTTTAAATTGGATAAATTTGCATTTCAGGTTATGAGAATGAACCCAGTAACATTCACTGTTTCCATTCACATTTTCTTATTTCGTGAACTCTTCTAGTAATTATGATTTCATCCACTGTAATTTCACTATCAGGTCTTGAGACTTTGACGGAGTGTCTGCTGATAGAAACCATCACATTTTATTTACTTTGTATTCAGTTATTACGAGAAACTTGGCAAGGTGATGAAAGTAAGTCCCTACAGGACCGCGCAGTAATTTCATCCCTGATTGGTGGAAACTAAAGAACTTCTTGAAATTTACTTATCCATATTTCACGAGTAGAACAGTCCAAATGAAGTAATGTCCATATGTTGTGCTTTACATCGCACTATACTGTGAATAATTTTACCTTTTCTTACATTGCACCGACATTACAAATTCAATTTTGCTATTATTACTTATACAAACTACATATTTTCTAGTTGTACGTATGCGAAAATCTATATTGTTAAATAATTGCCTATTGTTGACGGCGTTTGGCTGAGATCGGTCGGGAGCTTAGAGCTTGTCCTGGCTGGGGCGGTGCCCCGGTAGTGGGAGATATCCGGTTGTGGGAAACTCCGCTAGCCGACGGTACGCCAGCGCCGAACCTCGCTATCCAGAGGGGAAGACCACCGCCACGTCCCTATGAAAAATCATGCACTGCACTTTCGGAACTAATGACCTCATTAACGCACCCGGAATTACTAACAATCAATCAATCGAAGGCGTTTGGATTGAGTTTTCAAGAGGCTCTGTAATTTCAGAACCAGTTTGTCGAAATAGATCGTCGAACTCCATGTGGTCTACAACTGCACATGAAGCTTGCTTTATCAGAGATGACAAGTCCCCGTGGTGGGCACCTATGACTTTGTGCCTTTATCCGAACCCTTGCGACGCACAAGTGCACCGACAAGCTGATATCCGAATCCAGCCGGAACTCAGTTTGCCCTCGCGGCAATCTCCCCATACAATGCCTGGATACGGGCCGCCCTGCCAGCTCCTAGCTATCCAGGCTAGTACCGGAGTCAAAACAACGCGTTACTCACATGCGCCGGGAACCAGCTCCCTCCTCTTTGCCCAGAGTATCGGGCCACTGCCACGAAGAATCCGAGAGCCCAACTGGGGGCCACCCGAACTAAGGTCCAGGCGGCTCGAAGCCCCCATCCCGTCTCCCCAATGCTTACCGCCAGCTATCGACGTGGGTAACGTGGGAACTTGACGGGTGGTATCTAGTTTCCCGCCGGACTTTAAAGTGAGATCCGAAGCACTCCGTAAAGCATCCGTTGCCCAACCGTGACCAACGGTCGACGCGCCATTGGCCCAACTGGTGGGTAGCCGGCGGACCCGACTACCAGGAGCTTAGCATCGCCTTCTCACTGCATGCACGCCAAGCTAACGACGTGAGCGACGCCGCGAGACTCAGGGTCCGAGTGGTCGTCTACGACACTCCACCAGAAATCACGACAACCTGCGCCATCGTGGTTTCCCTCTGTCGAAGGAGAGAATTACGCGCGTTCTCCTATTCTGTGGCGTTCCGCTTCTCTGCCCCTTCCTCTCCCACACCCTGAGTGCGGACACGCCCGCGCCGCCCATGTCCCTGGCGGCCGCAGCGGTAATTAATGAGAGCAACTGCCCGAAAGTGGCGGTCCCTTGGCGCTTGCGGCCACTCGGCGACGCGTGTCTCAGCCCCCGCTGCATAAAGCCCCTCGGCGGTCGTGTGCTCGGCGGCACTCGCCACTCAACTGGAATGCCATTACCTCTAAGCAACCCTGCTAGCCGACGTAGGCCAGCGCCGGATCTCGCAACTGTCTCAGCAAATCCATTCTCCATCTTCTTCTCGCTTTTCTCGTTATTCTATTTCATTTTCTTTTTTATATCTCCTTTTCTCTCTTTCACTTTCTCCCTTTTTTTTTCTTTTCCTTTCTTTCTCTCTTCTCTCCTTTCTTTCTCCTCTTTCTTTCTCTCTTTTTTCTCTCTTTCTTCTCTCTTTCCCTCTCTCCATTGTCCCTTCCTTTCTTCCCAGCTTCCTCAAACCACATCGCCTTCAACCGTACTCTCTTTTCTTTACATTCTCCTTTCAGCAATGCACACTTGCGTTGTTCTTGTCCTTCTCTCCATCCATTCCTCGCTTTACCTTTACCTTATCTCCCCATCTTCCCTCTCCTTCTTTTTCCCTCTTCCCATATATCTCCTCCCTCCTTTCTCCCCACTCTCTAATATACTGCCATTCATCATCCTTCCTCTTCTTTCACAATCCACCAAGGGCCAATTCACCCATTTTTCACGGAGGTGAAATTTGTGGAATGTTTCTCCTGAGGAATGAGACACTTTCTTGGTTCTTACTCTCATCCGCTAGAAAGATAACTGTGTTCCGTGGTCGAACTCGAAAGTTTGGATGAGTTATGACCGCTCATCTAACTTAAAAGTTGTGCTGTTTTTGTTTTTTATCTATTAACTATTAATCAATCTGTTAAATTATGTTTCTATTTCTTTCCTCCCGTCCCATTTATGATCTGTATCTTTATGATGATATATTAAGAAATCTATTTCGAAATATTGTCTGTAACGTGTACATTATTTTTACTTTCCCCTCCCTCCCTTTCTTTAATCTGTCTCTAAACAAGTTTAGACTTTTTTTCATACTGCTCAATTCAATGCGTCTTCTTTCATATTTAAAACTTCTTCCATTTTTCATCCAATATTCCAATTGTCCGCTGGGAATTTCTTTGCGTTGATTTAATGCGTATGTAAACAAATGTAGATACACTCTGTATTTTTCAAAATATATAATGATCTCGCACAGCTGTTGAACATTGTCAAAATGAATTTGCATAAGAAATGTGCATACATTTGTGACTAATTTTACGTTTTTTGCCTATCACAATCGAAGTTTCATTAAACTGTCGCTATTATATGATACGTGCTATAATTTGTATTAATAGCGTATGCATTTTCCACCTCATTTTATCATCCACTCATGGTAGAGTCGAATAGGAATTCTCTATTGATGAATTGGATATTATCACCCACGCCAGCTACTTGATAAACGCTTTCATTAGCTGAAAGAACATACGTACAGGTATAGTAGGTGTATGTCAAAAATTGCTCACTTATGAAAATAAGATGTAGTTCGAGTAAAAGATTGTTTTGCATTGAAAACGAAGACTAACTATTGCATATATCTCTTCTTTTTTAGTTTACCTGCCTGTTCAAGCTTTGAAAAAGTTACACACATGCCGCCATATCATCATAATTATCCAAATTGAGTATTAAACCAGAACACTGAACTAGCTTGATAATATCCTTTCTCCACGTGCGTGTCTTCCTGTAAAATTACTGGAATTGTCAGGCGTTGGACGGCCTTCTTTTCCCGACGGACCTCGTGTCATTCTCTCGGCCATTGCGTGACCAATCCCTGGAGCAGGTGCTGAGCTGCAGAGTCACCCGGCGATATGCAGGTCGCGTTCCAGACGTCCCTAGTTGCCCGCAAACGCGATTGCTCTGATTGTCCCATTATTGTGACGGCCTCTGCGCTGATTGGCGGCCATCGGAGGAGCGGGCGGGGCTGGCGCGAGGCGGGGGCGGGGGCGGGGCGCGCTGACGCGGCTGGTGTCCGCGAGGTCGCGCTGTACTCGCGTGCCACCGACAGGTTCGCCCGAGCCACTCGAAAGGGACGACGGAATTACGAGTGGCAATTAGCGCACGTTCGATTGCAACTGGATTATTGACGTAAACAGTGACAATTTACGAAGCGAAGCTATTGGAAATGTGGGACGTAAAAAGGTTTGTATTTTGCGGTATACCTTCATAATTAAGAGGGCAGACGTTGTTCAAAAGAATAATATCCGGTTAGTCTAATGGTTAAAAAGCACTATTTTCATTCTAATTCCGTTTGTACCTCGAGTGTTTATTTTAATTAATACGTTGATGTTATTAAAGAACTATTGTTGTTAATAAGAAATTACAATTATTTTCTTCTTCTGCGTCTCGACTTTACCACAAATACGCGTTCTCAAAGTATTGTTTCAGAATTTCTAGTTCGTGAGTAATTTTCCAAATAGAGCTTGGCCCTCAGCCCCTAACCCTGGGGAACACAATGGGGGAAGAAAGAATCAATCGCAGGCCACGACACGTTACTTAAGGGCAGATGGTAGTTAATTTTGACAAAAAATGTGATTTTTTGTTTTCTTCTTCTTCTCCTTGAAGCATTAGACCGGTTGGCCCGTTGTGACTCATTGATCGATCCATCTTCTTGGTCTACCGATATTCCTTTTTCTTCTAGGTGCGTAGTATAGGACTTGCTGTGGAATGCGTTTATCATTCATTCTTACTATGTAGTCTTTCCATTTCTTCCTATATTCTTCAATTTTATTATTCAGATTGAAGATTCGAAGAGTCCTCAGGATGCATTCGTTTTCTATTCTGTCCCTTCTTGTTACTCCTGAAACGGATCTTAAAAATGTCATCTCTGCTGTTTGGATTCTGCAATAAGTCCTAGAATTCAGTGTCCAGTTTTCATCATCATAAAATCCACAGGGGGCATTTCACAGTTTGTTTTCTTTCTCAAAATAATTTTTATTATTTCCTCTTCAATAATATATTTTTTTACATTCAAACAATTTAAATGAATTAAATAGCAATTTAAATCTCCCTGTGCACACCATTTTAAATAGGTTACACCCACTTTATCTGTTTTAATTCTGTTTTCAATCATTTGTAGGATAATTTCGGGATATATTTTCCAAGAAAATCTTCTTCTTTAGGGTATATTGGATACTCTGTGAAAATGTGATGCTCTATAGTCTTCGTTCATGGAACTTGTATAGTTGTTTCTGCTTAAATTTCTGGCTATGTGTGGTTTGCTAATATGTGGTGAGTGGTATGCATAGCCAAAACTTTAACACGCTTTTTCTTCGAAAGTAATTTTTTTCACATTAAAGTGCAGTTTTCTAAAAAGTATGTTTCCTACATATATGAAACTTTGTAGACTGATTAAATGTTACCATTTCTTGCATGTGAACTATAAATTAAGGTGACATGTAAAATTTTGAAAAAATCCTTCATTGTATTCACAATTTTTTGTTCATTAACTGTCTAAAGAGTGTAGAAAAATGTTTAATTATCACAAATTTTATATCTATTACATTAAAAATTTATTTTAAAAAATTATTTGTTAATTTAAATATCATAATATCATAATCATAATTAATCAAAAAAGATCATACATGCAACTTTGGTTATTAAACATTTGTCCTAATAAAAAGCCTATTTTGCTGGAAAGAAAGCCCATTTGTATTTTTTTCGTCAATTCAGGGATATAAACCTTTATATTACGGGGAAATTTGAAGCTGAAACCAATCTAAAATGTAGCATCTCCCTTAAGGTGATGCTCTTGCATCCTCATGGAATTGATCAGAGGACCGATCAGAATGATCTGTCTCTTCTCACCCAGACGGGGTATTTTCCGACCCAGTTCATGTTTTCTAAACTTACAACCGTTAAAAATCTTGACAACTGTGATGTCAGCTAAGTGTAACGCCAATGAGGCTGCCTACAGCACCCAGGCGATAAATAACACAGGTCGCTAGAGATTGTTTAACCCGGACGCCGCTGTTTACAGCACCCTTGGTATAGGCTTGGGTCTCTTCGTCAGTATAATTCCCGTAGAATAATTATAGTTTGTAGAACAATTTTGTTATGTGAAATACATACGAGAATGCTAATGGGATAATCCCCTTTCGTAGAATAATTTCAACTACGTAATACATTCTAATATACTATTTTTATGAGAATGAAAGAGTAATTTTTGTAGAGGGGCGGTAAATTTTCAAATTTTCTGTAATAAACCGCCTGATAATACTTTTTTAGAATTTACTCTTTAGAACAACTTGGGGCGCGGACGCTCAAATTAGGTTCTCCAAACACCGTATTCTGGGGTGGGTCGTAGTAGTAGCCCGAAAGAATATCCGACGAGAAGAGTTGCGACAACACACTTCTTGTAATTTTGCTTTCTGGCTACCGCTACCGGGGTAGGCAGAAAGTTATGTAACATGGCGCGTAAAAAGGCCAATTTTCGGCAGATAAATATGTATTACAGAGAACGGGCAATGAGAAAGTGGATAAATCCCGATGTTAAATTTAGAACAAAATCCTCTAACACGTGGTGTAACAGAATCCATGTTTTGTCCTTGATACCGTAAAATCGATTGACGGTAAAACATACCCGTTTAACTCTGTGAACAACGCAAGCGGCTAAACCGTCCAGCCGATTTTCTCCAAAATTAATATTCCCGGATAGATCTGGCTGATGTCGCGGCCCCTTCATTTCTAAACCGATATTCTAATTTTTGAGGGTACTTTACATGAAGTCTCGGAAACATTTCGATCTATTGGTATTGTTTGCCAACGCTATCAATATCGAATTATTTATTAATCTTAAATATATTGCATATCTTATGCAATAAATTCAATGTCAGAAATACATTTTCATTTAAAATTTTAAATAAAAAAATGTATTGCTTGAAGCTAATTTTCGATCCAAATGTTCTATGATTTCAAATGAGTTTTACAAAAAATTGGTGACTGGGATGTGTTAATTCCCAGAAACATTGTGGTATAAATAGTATTACATAACCCTTACTAAAGGCGAGAAACTATGTGCAGTTTCAGCACCACTGGTTATTTAGAACTTGCTTAGTATACATTTTTAACACATGAAAACTTTAGAACAGTTTAAAAACGTCGACGTCCACATTCAGCTGGTCTACAATAATGAGTTGTATGAGCGAGTCCAAAAACTTTGAAATTATGTAATTTTCGAAAACTCGGAGACTAATAAAGAAGGTCTTGTACTATTTTTATAAGCACACTTTGTCCCATTCGATCATAAACTATAAAGAATAGACGGACATAAAAACTGACAAACAGACGGACGGAAGAACGAATTTTGAAAAAAGTCGTTGAAGCTTTGAAAAAAATGACTCGGTATCAGAGACTAAAACTTGTTTTTCCCTCAAAATGTCGACCTCAATGGTTCACAGGATTACATAGAACTTTCTCTACACTGCGTGTTCGAGAATGTAAAATTATTCGAATTTTAATTATAATTACTGAACATCGGTTTTAAAAATCTCTCGTTATTACGCAAATTCCTTGTCAAAACTATTGTAACATCTCAACCACATTGCACATTTCTCACAATTAATAAAGTTTCACCTATATCGCATTGCTTTGCGAATTCCAATTATGGAGCATAAAGTATGAAAACGCGTTACATAGTACGTCGATCGCAAAACGATATCAGCATACCATACGTCGCATCCTGTGTTCGTTTCCTTGCTTCTACATGTTTGTGGTTTCCGATTTCCCGCTGGGCAAGTAGGAATCGATTGCGTAAGTGGTCGCAGACGGCTTTGGAGCAGGTCCCTGTGAAGTCCCCGCCGCCAACGCCGTTGCCGCCGCACTCTCCCCCCGGCTCGAAGGGCTTGGCCTCGGCCCTCGGGCCGCGCCGCCCGCCGCGGGGCTAACTTTCGCTGGGCTCCGGGGGTAATTGGGGTCGGAAGAGCATCCGGGGGCGCAAGCCGAGGTGGCACCGGCGGTGGTTGTTGCTGTGCACTCGATTCGAAGCAACGCGAAATTGAGAGGGGAAAGGCTGGGTTCAGATAGCATCTTTTTTCTCTCGCGACGAATTCAAATATCTGGAGTGATCTGGGTTGGACAAAATACTTCCAATTTAGTATTTAAATACTTCATAAATAAGTATTTAAATAATTCATAAATAAGTATTTAAATAATTCATAAATAAGTATTTAAATACTTCGCAAATAAGTATTTAAATACTTCATTAATAATTACATAATCATTACATAATCAAAATACATTAGGTTTTGAATAGCGATTGATTTATTTATTTTTATTTATTTATTTTACGTCAAAAACGGTTAAAATTGTGTGTGACGTGTTAAGGGGGGAAATGAATTCTGTGCGTTTTCAAAAATTCTGTGATCCCTACCCTAAGCCATATACTACTTGAATTTTGAATACATAAAAAAATTAGCGGTTTCTGAAAGGACTGTTAAAAAAATATTCACTCTAATGTAATAAAATCTATTTTCAAGGGTAAATCAGCGATTAATTTGGGCTCTTATCCCTCATCATGTCTTTCATCAAGGAATAATACTTCCTGCAACGACATCATGAAGAACGATTATTTGAATAACTATATTTCCGACTGAATTCTAGAAGAAGTGCACAAATAATGAAGTTACATTTCTGTCCAGAAGCAAAACAAGGGGTCATTTCAGTATTTGCTCAAAGGATCAGGGAAACTGGATGAAAAACCTGATGGAGATGGGGCTAAAAACATACATATAGATAGCTATACATACATATAGATAGCTAAATACATAGTATTTAAAATAATTCAAATATTCAAAATACAGTAAATACATTAATTTTTTATTATTACTTTTAGCTTCTGAGATTGCTCATGGGTAGCTTCCCGTGTTGTGGTCCCAGATTCGATTCCCGGTCGAGGCAAAAATAGAACTGTAGCTTTCCTTTAATATCGTCCCAGTTTCTGTAGCTGTGTGACGAAGAAAAGCTCAAGCAGGCGGATCTTGCTAGTTGCTGTGAAGAGAATATGTCATGTTCGCCTCATGTTGATCTTACCCCGAAGCATGGGAATTTAACTAGGTCCAGGCATGGGGAACACCGGTAGCTGGACGGCGAAGTCAAAATACCGACCCAATAACGCCAAATAATACATTATTACTTTTTCATTGCACCAACTTGCCTCTGAACAATAACTTAGAAATATAACTAAAATAAGCGGATTTTCTTTTAAAGCGACTAGTTTTTTTTAACAAATCATCAGGCAATAAATCTCTAATTGGCGAATGTATAAAACCACCAAAGGCAAACGGCCGTTCAACTGATAAACCATTTGGATAATTGTCCAGTATTTTTAATGATTTAGATTTTTAATTTAAAAATGAAGAAAATTCAAATTCAACAGCTGAATGGGGCTTTTATTTTTGTTTCAATGAGATTCATTCACTAGCAGAATCAAATAAAAAGAAACCATCCTTGTTGTCATCATCGATATTTGAAGTATTTTAAGTATTTCCTTTTTTAAATACACCTATTTTATGTATTTAAATTCAACTCTAAAATACATGTCCATAAAACTGAAAAATACAATTTTGCAAATACAAAATGTATTTAAAATACGTATTTCAAATAGAAGTATTTAAATACTACCCAACCTTGGGAGTGACGTTTTACACTGGGATTTATAAACTGAATGTGTTGCTAACATTAAAATTTAATTGCGAGTAGGAAGGTAAACGCAAGTTGGTTGACAGTTCCTCTGTACCTGCCTGTTTCTAAACCGTAAGTGCTCAGCATCACACATTCTCCTATTGTTGTAGTGTTACCTAATATAACTAACTCGTATGAGTTACCTAATATAATGTAACGTATTGTTTAACAAGGAGGAAGACCGGCGGTTTGCAGGCACCGCGTCGCAGGATTAGGGCGCCTGCGAATACTGGATAGATAGATTGATTGATTTTTCGTGTTTCCGGGCACGTCAACTGCTTTGGTCATTAGTCCCGTCAGTGTAGTGCATGTTTTTTTCTCGGGATATGCGCGGTGATCTTTCCCCGCTGGATGGCGAGATCCGGCGCCGACCTACCGTCGGCTAGTGGGGTTTCCCCCTAACCAGAACTCTCCCACCAGCGGGGCACCGCTACAGCCGGGACAAGTTCTAAGCTCCCGACCAGCCTCCCGAATATGTGGTAGTGTAGTGCATGTTAGTGTAAGTGTGTGTGTAAGGGGAGAGGATAGGTCAGGGAAGAGGAAGGACAGATCGCGCGCGGTCCGTGACCCGTTTGGTAGGTTACTGCTCCGGCATTCGCCTGGTTTTGATCGGAGAAACCACGGAAAACTACCGACCAGAGCAGCCGACCGCTAGAAATCTCCTCCAGACAGCGACTGAATTCGACCTAACTGAAAAGCTAGTGTCGAAAATCCTGCCATCAGAACTCGAACCTAGGACCTCCCGGTCAGAGGCGCTGAAGTGACATCAGTTGATGCACTGAGCTACCGCTCCCGGTGAATACTGGATAGAGAAAGGAAGTAGACTGAATAGACGGTAGTTATGGGCGGAGGCACCCTGAGATATTTTGGAAACTTCCACAAATCCATGGGAAGGGATGCCCAAAATGCGTAGCGGCGCGACAGTCACGTGGCATGAAGTGTGGCGCGAAAGTAAGATGACGTTGACGTGGTCTGGAAAGTATATGAGCGAGAGCGCAAAGCGCGGTAGAGGGTTTTGAGCTGAGTGAAAATCTCCTGCGAACTCAAAAAACTTGCACCCAGGGCGATGCGCGAGACGAGCTATGCTCGTAGCGCAACCCATGTGTTGGGACGCCGCTGTGGAATATTTTTTCCACGGGTGACTGCGGTCGCCGGGGCTCTACGCTGTGCGCGAAAGCTCGCCGAGGAGTGGCGAAGACAACGAGTCAGGCAGATTTGCATCTTTTAAGGAGCGCTCCTGCGATCGGAGTATAGGGTCTATCGGAGCTGCATATAATGGATCAAACTATTTATTGGTAGATACTTATTAATAAATATGTAAATATCTGAAGCTCGCATCTGTGATTGCTGTTGTGTTCCCACGACGTCACAATAACATTAGAACGTATTTCCTAAACACCAACTATCACTTGAAAACGAACGGTGAGAGGTTCGAAAAAAATATTTTTTTTTACTTTCTCACATAATACGTACTAGTAAAGAGTACAGTAAAGACAAAGTATAGAAATGCGGCAGCGGAAAGTGGATGATTTTTCTCAAGAAAAACGTATTGTGGGCCCTTGAAGCGACAATATGGATAAGTCTTATTCCTAAATGTAACAAATTACTTCCATTAACACCTTGTGTAGTCGAAATAAACGTTTTGTGGGTTCTTGGTATCGAAAAATTGGTTTACAGCAACATGTTGTCTATCCATCCGTACGTACGATTGTCTCTCAATACGTCCGTCAGTCCGCTTATGGTCAGCGCTAGCGCCTAAACCGTTCATACGACTTGCCCCAAAATTGAAACTCCTCGATCGATCTAGCCGAATTTGAAGCCCTCCGAATTTTAAACGAATATTTTGGGGCGGTACTTTGAAGTCTCAACATTTTCAATTTTTTCTCAAATTGGCTCCAAATATTTGCTTAAATTATTTCCTCGGATAGAGCAAAGGTCGCTTTAAAATGACGCAGGTCTCAATTCTCTTAATTTATTATTTTGTATAATACAAATTAGTAATATAGTCAAATCTGTCTAATCTCGAACCTGTACAAGTCGGAAACTTGTCTTAACCGGAAAATTTCTCCGGGCCGTGAAGTTAAATGGCATTTTACACAGCATAAAACGGAATCTCTCCAACGCGGAAACGGAACGGTTTTTCATGTGCTATAGAGGGGAAAATCATTTATGAAACGGAATTGGCAGAGATATGCGAGATATTCTTAATGAAATAAATGCATTGCAAATCTGTTTTAAATTTTCTATCCATGCGACACGCGATTTAGTCCGTGGCAGCCGCACAGTGAAGAGGGTTTCAAGTGTCAGTGTAGAATCCGACCTTGGGTCGCTTGTCTCTCATGACGTCCAGACGGGAATACTCTCCCTCCCGGCACTCTCAGCGTAGAAAGGTGCACGGGGATCTCCTTGCCCAAGTAGAAATCTTAACCCCTTGGCCAGACACACACTGCTCAAAGCCACGCAAGGGTATTAAAAATGCATATACTCTAGGTTGTTACGCATTTTGTGTAGAAAGAGTCAGTAGGCAGTCCGACTACAGCCACTAGGCCGTGAGGTAGTGTGTATTTTCTTTTAGTTTCAGAACCAGTTTGACACTGATTGAAAAAATCTAAACTTAAATGAAAAGGTCAAACTGATAGAAGCAAGAGAAACTCAGAAGATGTCAATGAAAAATGGTTAATATTCATTTATTCGTCATTTCCACCCATCAATAAATAATCATAAATATATTACATGTTACTGTTAATTAAAACTTAAGTCATGTAATTTACTAGTTTCATGACGGAAATATCTATATTACAAGTGCAAAATGGACAACCCTGCATAAAATGGAAACCCCCTAAACCGGAAGTTGTTTTTGTCTCAATCCATCGAGCTTAGACAGATTTTACTGAATAAGTACCTTATTATCATTTCAGGGTACACGTACTTTTTATTTTCACCCATCTCTTCACACTCTCACCTTTGTTTTTCCGCTTCCTTCTCACTCTCCATTTTTGCCAACTCATTTATTATTTTATCCGCATTTTCTTTCACGTTTCTGATTACGAACGTTAAAGTATACTTTAAAATCATTACTCAATTTGTTCAGATAATGAAAGTCTCAACAAACCATGTATTTCAGATAGTATAAGTCGTTTTTCAACATTTCTGCAGGGATAAAACAAGTCTTGTACCGCAACTTCCGGGTCTGTAACCCCATCCCGATCAGGTTTTTTGTCCAGTTTCCCTGATCCTTTGAGCAAATGTTGAGATGGTCTTGCTTCTGGACATGAACGTAATTTCATTATCTGCGCAAGTCTTCTAGAATTCAGTGGGAAATATAGTTATTCAAATTATCATTCTCCATGTTATCGCGGCAAGAAGTATTATTCCTTGACGAAATATATAATGAGGGATAAGAGCCCAAATTTATTTCTGATTTACCCTTGAGAATAGACTTTATTACATCGGAACGAATATTTTATTAACAACCCTTGCAAAAACCGCTCATTTTCTTTCTGTATTCAGAATTCGAGTAGTGTATGGCTTAGATAGGAATCTCAGAATTTTTAAACGTGCGCAGAATTCACTTCTCCCCATAGCACGTCACACACAGCTTTTAACTGTTTTTGACATAAAAAAACAAAAATAAAAAATAAACAAGCACTTTCCTTCGCCGTTTATGATTGGAAAGTGCACTTTGTAGTACCCGTACGAAAAACATCTATTTTTACGCAATAAATAAGCCAGATGCATTCCGAAAAGAAGTCATGGCCGTACAAAACACCTAGGTTCTACAAAGTAAACAAAACATAGGGATAATACAGCATAGCTGCCGCCCTGCATATTGAGAATTATCCCAACAATTTATACTTGTATGTTTCATGAATTTATATAAATTAGTGATATTACAACAGCATTTTTCCCGCATTATTTCTAAATCTGCTTCTTCTGGGAGTGGAACTACACCATGAGGCGTCTCTTGCACCCAAGCTTCCATCTTCTTCTCTCTTTCCAATTATCATCTTCGATGTGACAATCTCTCATTGTCACACAGCATCATACCATATGAGTCTTGGTCTACCTCTCTTTCTGTGCATTGGCACCTGCCACCTCCAAGTTTTTAATGGCCATCATTCCTTCGGCATTATTCTAAGATGCCCATACCATTTTAAGCTTCTCCCTTCAATTGTATCCATTATGTCCGAAATGACCCATTTGCTGCTTTATATTTTCATTCCAGATTCATTTCATTAACGTTACACTACTGCTGCGTCTCCAAAACTCCATTTCCATAGCCTTTAACTTTTTCTCATTGTTTTTTGAGATCTCCCACATCTCAGCACCATACTGTGATATACTTTCCACAATTGTTTTATAAATTCTAATTTTCATTTTATTAGCAATATTTTTATTCCATATTATTGAATGCAATTGCCGCATAACAGATTTTCCTTGCCGAATGCGATGTTAGTTTCCTCTTCATTGGTCTTTTAAAATTGTTCCTAAATACTTATACGTCTGACAACACTTAGCAACCGAGCCATCTAAAATTACTAAATCTCTTTCTGTCCCTCCTACCACCATGTATTCTGTCTTCTTGAAATTGATTTTCAAACCCCATTTTCTATATTCCTCATTTAATTCCCTTAACATATAATGTATATCGTCTTCATCCTCCGCGAATATCGCATGGTCATCTGCAAACTTTAGTGTATATTACATTTCGTCATTTAATTTTATTCCTATTCTTTCACATTTTATCTTCCAATTTTTTAGAGCTTCTCCTAGATATATTTTGAAGAGGGTTGGTGCAATACAACACCCCTTTCTTAGCCCTTTACTTAACTTGATTTCTTTTGATATGCTATTTTCTAATTTGACATAAGCGATATTGTCCGTATATAACTCTCTAATGACCTGAACATATATGCTATTAATATGTTGGTTTTGATTGTGTTTAATATGTTGGTTGGTTCAATATGTTTTTAATAATATTACCGAATATTTTACCAAGGGAACTCAGGACGGTTATACCACGGTAATTGGAGCATTCCTCCGTATCTTCTTTTTTAAATATATTGGAGATGTAACCCACTTTAAAAACTTCAGGTATTCCATGACTCCTGAGGCATGCATTAAATTATTCTGAAACTGCTGTTCGAACAATACCGATGGAGGTGATTTTATTAGTTCTATATTTATCCCACCGGGTCCGGGAGCTTTACCACTTTCTCAACTTCAATTGGTGATATATCTTCTGATTGTCAGATGTATCCTTGAGCTGATATAAAGTGTGGTATTCTTAACGGTGTTCCTGCAGAAGTTCTTCATAATACGTTACCATCTGTCTAGGCTTATAAGCTGCAAATGTCCATATCTCATTTCATTTGTTCTCAATTGTTCAACACTTTCCACGCCTCCCGTGATCTTGAGCTTCCAATGGTGTCACTTCTTGACACTTTACGTCCCACATATCATTTTTAGCTTTTATTATCTCCTTTGTCACTACTCTACATATTGGTTTGGTTTGGTTTGGTTTTTTCGTGTTTCCGGGCGAGTCAACTGCTTTGGTCATTAGTCCCGTTAGTGTAGTGCATGTTTTTTCTCGGGAGATGGCGGTGATCATCCCCCGCTGGATGGCGAGATCCGGCGCCTAACTACCGTCGGCTAGTGGGGTTTCCCCCTAACCAGGACTCTCCCACCAGCGGGGCATCGCCCCAGCCGGGACAAGCTCTAAGCTCCCGACCGGTCTCCCGGGATATGTGTTAGTGTAGTGCATGTTAGTGTAAGTGTGTGTGTAAGGGGAGAGGATAGGACCAGGAAGAGGAAGGAAAGATCGCGCGCGGTCCGTGGCCCGTTTGGTAGGGTACTGCTCCGGCATTCGCCTGGTGTTGATCGGAGAAACCACGGAAAACTACCGATCAGAGCAGCCGACCGCTAGAATTCTCCTCCAGACAGCGACTGAATTCGACCTAGCTGAAAAGCTAGTGTAGAAAATCCTGCCGCCGTCAGGACTCGAACCTAGGACCTCCCGGTCAGAGGCGCTGCAGTCTACATATTCATGTATAAGTTTTTCTGTCTTCTAGATCACGGGAAGTCAGCCAATTTAGATATGCGTTTTTCATCTCCCGTACCCTGTCAGAAAATTTTTCACTCCACGAATACGTCCCAGTCCTCTACTGCTTCCTTTCAATTTCCCCCAAACTTTCGTAAGCCCCTTCGTGTATGTATTTTGTTATATCTTTGTACATTGCTTTTGAAGAGGAGTCATCCACATTTTGCAACTTTCCATTGAGACTTAACTTATACAAGAAAAGGATTGATGGGTCTTCCAGTGACCTCACTTTCTATTTATTTATTTATTTTATTTATTTATTTATTTTACGTCAGAAAAACAGTTAAAAACTGCGTATGACGTGCTATGGGGAAAAGTGAATTGTGTGCACATTTTCAAAATTCTGTGATCCCTACACTAAGTCATATACTACTTAAATTTTGAATTTTTGAAAGGGAGAAATAAAACAAAAACTCCCATGCAATAAAATCTATGTTCAAGGATAAACAAGCAATAAATTTTGAATTTTGAAATTTTGAAAGGGAGAAAAAAAACCAAAAACTCCCATGTAGTAAAATCTATTTTCAAGGATAAATAAGCAATAAATTTTGAATTTTGAAAGGGAGAAAAAAAAAACAAAAAAACTCCCATGTAATAAAATATATTTTCAAAGATAAATAAGCAGTAAATTTTGGCTCTTATTACTTCCTGCCGCGACAACATGGAAACGATAATTTGAATAATTGTATTTCCCACTAATTGAAGACGTATTTGAAAGGGAGAAAAAAAACAAAAAACTCCCATGTAGTAAAATCTATTTTCAAGGATAAATAAGCAATAAATTTTGAATTTTGAAAAAATGAAGTTACATTTATGTCCAGAAGCAAAACAAGGGCCATCTCAGCATTTGCTCAATGGATCAGGGAAACTGGACGAAAAACCTGATCGAGATGGGGGTCATTGACCCGGAAGCTGTAGTACAATAGTTGTTACAGGTTGTTATACTCATTTATACAGTCCAAATGATAAATAATGCATTATGTATCATTGTTAAAATTAATGTTACTTTTCTTGTTATGCTCAGTATAGTCTCTAATTGTATAGAAACAGTTATGCAGCAGAAACGATTTCACTTGGGATTTAAACTTTTCTACTGGATTTAATCGTTTAATGTCATCTGGCAAAGTGTTGTAAAATAATGTACATGTATTGTATGTGAATTTTTTGTAATGAGCTGTTGATACTGTCCCCTGATGAATATGATTTCTACGTCGAGTGTTATAGTAATAGACTTCGGCATTTTCTGAAAAAATATTCCCGCCCTTGAGCAAGTCATTTTTTAGAAAAACCACTGATTCGTAAATAAAAGACACGGTAATGGTAGAATTCCTAGATTAATGAAGAGAGGCTTACATGAATCACGTGGGTGGGATTTGGTTATTATTCGTACAATTCGTTTTTGTAATCTAAAAGTCTTGAATTTTGGATCTCTTCCAAACCCTTCCCTTTCTTTTTAGTTTCAGGTAGGGTAGCAACATTTAAATTTAATCTAATTATTTAAAAACTTCAGATTCCTTTGTGGCTATGCCTTGCACGTTCCAAATTCCAAAATTCATATACCTATTTCGAAGGCCAAGTCGTCGACGTAGACTAGCATGATTCCGATACTTATTGCTTGGGACTCGTGCATGTTGACTTTTTTCTGAGCGATGAGGTGCAGGCCCAACATCTCAACCCCCAACTTGGAGGACCAGGGATTTTTTCTCGGGGTTTCCTTCCTCTAGCATTTTTGATGAGACATCATCTTCTGCAAGGTAGCCGTTATTTGAGAAAAAAGAGGCATTAAATTATTCCGCCTCTTCTCTCATTGGAGAGCTGTCAAGCATCTCTTCCTTCTTCAGAGCCGTTGCCGTCCTCATCTTCCTCTTCGCTGGTTTTGGTCCACCCCGGGTATTTAATTTCCCCGGTACCCACCAGATACGTCTGGCCGGCCATCCCCCTATCCGCCAGCTGGGGAGGCGCCCGCTGAGGAACCAGCAACCCCACACGGGTCTAAATTTGCATTTTAGAAATGTCAGAGTGTTCCACGAATGAGAGCTGTGCCATTCTTTTAGCGTTCATTACTTTATTCGTAAAAAAACATCTGAAGAAAAAATTTGAACGATTTTTTAGAAATTGTTTTCTTTACAAATGGCATAAATTTCCAGCACAAAATACGCATAAACTACTCTTTTTTCAGATAGTATTACATAATATGTTTTCAAAGACGTTATTCTATAGATCATATTTTGGCTAACACAAAAATCTCTATTTTGTAAATTTGTAGATTTGAAACGTTAACTTCTTGCAATTTTCAAAAATACAGAGAGTTTGCCGGAAATGAGACTAGCACCATTTTTACCGACCTTTGATGCGTAAGAGGAGACATTTCTAAGAAAAAAATTGGAGCTGTTGTTTACAAAATGTTTAAAAAATAAAAGTTGAATCTTTTTCAAATTACGAGCGATTACTACTCATACTTTCCAAAAATTGTACATGCTCTTATTTCCCTTATTTCAATATCTGTCATTAAAAAACAGATTTTATTAAGAAAAATCTATATCGTCAATATTGTCAAATCAGGGATTTCAACGTGGTTGATATATACACCACTCCCTTAACCGGCATTTACACTTTTCTAAGATAACGTTCAACCAAAAAGATTGAAGCCAGTTTTGAGAAAATATTGTAAAAGTTGGTGTGGCTTCATGTGAAAGTACCAACAAAAATCAAAATATCCGTTTCAAACTAAGAGGACCTCGAGTTCATTAACATCTATCAGGGAATATCAGTTTTGGAAAAAAATAGGCTGAACGATTTAGGCACTAAAGATAGACGGACGGACAGACTTTTTGCCGCCAATTGATGTTTCGTTAAGGACCCACAGAACATGGATTCTGGCTACACAATGTGTCAAAATAATTTACTGTATATAGAAACAAGTTTTATCCACATTTTAGTTGCCAGGGCTTGGAAACAAGAGTTTTTCTGTGGAAAATTCATCGTTTTCCGGCGCATGATTACAATATTTTCTCTTCTTACGAAGTGAGAGGAAGTAAAAATAATGTACGCATTTCGTACGAAGGTGCCTTTGGCCGTACTAATTTCAAAATGTTGGGCTCGGCTCCTATTGTCGTCAATTTATTGTTGTATAATTCATTACAATTGTACTACAATGTAATTGTAGTACAATTGTAATGAAATATTGTTGTACTAAATACAATTGTAGTACAATAAATTGTACTACAATTACATTACAATTACAAGTATATTACAATTACATTACAATTGTACATTGTTGTACATTACATTACAACTTATCGTCGTACATTTCATTTGTACGCCAAATACTCACTTTCTGCAACGTAATTAACTATCAATTCAAACTCAATATAAATGACAAATGTTTGTTCTAGGTCTCCCAAATGATCTAAGCGTGTACTGGCAACAGTACCCGTGGGCTCTCGGTGAAACTGTTTGCAAAATGCGTGCAGTTGTTTCAGAAATGTAAGTATAACATTATATATAACATAACAGTAAGTATAGTCCCCTAATTATAGTGCATGTTTTCATCGGGAGATGGCGGTGGTCTTCCCCTGCTGGATGGAGAGATCTGGCACCGACCTACCGTCGGCAAGCGGGGTTTTTCCCAAAAGGTATCTCCCACCAGCGGGGCACCGCCCCAGTCGGGACAAGCTCTAAGTTCCCGACCGCTCTCCCGGAATATGTGGTAGTGTAGTGCATGTTAGTGCAATTGTGTATAAGGAGAGAGGATAGGGCAAGGAAGAGGAAGGAAAGATCGTGCGGTCCGTTTGTTAGGGTACTGCTGCGGCGTTCGCCAGATGTTGATCAGAGAAACCACGAAAAACTACCGATCAGAGCAGCCGCCCTCTAGAATTCACCTCCAGAAAGCAACTAAATTCGACCTAGCTGACAAGCTAGTGTCGAAAATCTTGTCACTGTCGAAACTCGAACCTAGGATCTCCCGCCCAGAGGCACAGCAATGACATCAGTTGATGCACTAAGCCACCTCTCCCGGTAGAACCTCTTAGAGAATGTAATTATTTTCATATATGAACAAGATTTATCCACTTTTCCGATATCCTGGATCCATAAACCGAAGTTTTTCTGTCGAAAAATCTCCACTTCCCGCTGCAGCATTACAACACTTTCTCTTTCAAACAAATTTCCTTCGCGAACTGAAAGATACTGAAAAAAGTACAAATTTTGGCCTGCTTTGGCCCAGCTATGTTTGCTAACGCCATTGACATCCTTTCCGGCAGCAAGCATTCTGATCGAACGACTCAGTTTTGTCACTACTTGTCGGTTATGTCTGACATCACGTTGGACGGAAAACGGTTGTTTTCGGAAAATGTGTCCTGGAATACTAAAATTGTGGATTTATTTGCTTTATTCGTCAGTTAGTTATTAGGGATTAATCGCAATTAGTATTACAATACATTATTTTATACAATTAATCAACACAACTGAATCAATTATATTCAGGCATCGATCAACCTATTCGTCAATTAAAATTTACAATTATACAGTCCGATTATTTCAATTAATTATTTTTCTAATATTACATTCAGATATAATTGAAAAACGCCGCCAAATCGGCACACATCGAGCCCCATCATAAGCACCCATCTGACAATATAATAATACGGCGTATTCGGCAAGTCAGCTTGGGGCGGCTTGGCGATTTCAGCAAGGCCCCGAAGCTGTTGATTGGTTCACAATAATTTAAATCAAACAATCATTGGCTTCCGAGACGCTCAGAGCCGTCTTGTCGAACGAAACAATGATATTCACAGGGATTTTTATTTGTCGGGCTAATTCACCAAGTGACACCAGCATGGATAATGAACTAAAGTTGGTATGATTGTTTAAAAGGGCGCATAACATACGTATTCACCTTTACCATCACAAACCGGGAGCGGTAGCTCAGTGCATCAACTGATGTCACTGCAGCGCCTCTGACCGGGAGGTCCTAGGTTCGAGTCCTGATGGCGGCAGGATTTTCGACACTCGCTTTTCAGCTAGGTTTCTCCGATCAACACTAGGCGAATGCCGGAGCAGTACCCTACCAAACGGGCCTCGGACCGCGCGCGATCTGTCCTTCCCATTCCTTGTCCTATCCTCTCCCCTTACACACTCACTTACAGTAACATGCACTACACTACCACATATCTCGGGAGACCGGTCGGGAGTTTAGAGCTTGTCCCGACTGGGGCGGTGCCCCGCTGGTGGGAGAGTCCAGATTAGGGGGAAACCCCACTAGTCGGCGGTAGGTCGGCGCCGGATCTCGCCATCCAGTGGGGGACGATCACCGCCATCTCCCGAGAAAAAAACACGCACTACAAACGGGACTAATGACCAGAGCAGTTGACGCGCCCGGAAACACGAAAAAATCAATCAATCAATCAATCAACCATCATAACCTTCGCTTACATTGATGTGTTCGTGTGAAAAATAATCGAAGATTGTCAAATAATGTTACCTACACTTTCATGCACGTAGAAATAATTAATGCCATTCTAAAGAAAACTAGTGGTGCTAAAAGAGCACGTACTTTTTTTCACGTATTTTCACGCAACATTACGCGAAAAGTACTCAAATTTTCGAAATATTGTATATAGCCGTATTTCAAAATCTGACTTTAAGGAACAAATTTCATTAAGGGAAAAATTCTTTATAATTAATATTTTAGCTGTAGGAAGACGAAAAGATTTTGAACTTTTGCATTTTTCAAAAAATCAGGGTTTTTAACGAACTTGAGACCTTCACCATTCTCTCAAACGTCATGCATACTATCCAACTACAAAATTTTATCAAAAACAATTTTTTGGGCCTTTTTTTATTTTGAATATGTCCCAGAGGCTTATTGTAAAGTACACCCTGAATTTGAAATATCGGTTTCAAATTCTAGGGACTGCAACATCAGCCATATCGATTGCGGAATATTAATTTTCGAGAAAATCGGATAAATGGTTTAGCCGCTAGCGTTCATCACAGACGGACAGACAAGACGTTTTTGCCATCATTCGATTTTTCGGTATCAAGGACCCACAAAATATGGCTCCTGGCTACATCACGTGTTAGAGAATTTTGTTTTCTTAATTTATCAACTGGGTTTATATGCTTTTTCGTTACAAGGGCCCTGTAATAAGTTTTTTCTGACAAAAATTCGCCGTTTTTGCGCAGCTTTACATAACTTTCCCTCTACTCCGTAGGGAGAAATTAAAACAAGAGACCAGACTTCGACCTGCACCAGTTGAAAGGTTTTTTTCCGATATTACATCGGAGTTCCAGACTATGAATTTCTAAGTTGATATCTTCTCGCTAGCGACGACTCTTAATTATTCATGACAGTTACAAGAATTCTAAAAATGCACAATAACACTCTTGATAGTCAATTTTTTGTTAAATATTAATTTTTTCAAACAAATTGTTACGATTCTAGGTGGTGAATTAAAACTCTGGTATTATTTTAACAAAAACTTTTATTTTGTTTCTTAACACAATCACTGAAAACGCTTGATTTATGTACAGAGAGTCTTCACTTGATTATTGTTTATACGGCTCACTTCTCTTGACTATTTATTTATACTACACTTATCTTGATTATTTATTTACACCACACTTCTCTTGAGTATTTATTTTCACTGTTCACTTCGCACTGTCGCACAGTCCACTGCACTGACCACAGTTCACGGCGCTGGCCACGGTTCACGTCACTGCGCACAATCACTGCACTGCTATTCACCGCGATGCACACACTTCACAGCTTAGTTTCCACTTCAGACTTTAAGACTGACTCGCGGTCGCCGGCCGCCACGCTCGGCGGGCGCCGTCGAGAATTTTCTGGACTTTGCGATACGCCCCGCGAACACTCTGGGACTATCTCGTTCAAGGGCCGCCGGCAGATGAAGCAATCCGCGCATACAGGTAGTTCGTGGTAGAGCCGGCAGATGACGCAATATTCGTTACAATATGGAACAAATTGTAGTAATATTCGAAAGTTTATTTGAACGTCAGTTTCCGTAATATTAATTATTTTGATTGATTGATTGATTGATTAGTTACATCGGGCGCGTCAACTGCTAAGGTCATTAGCCCCGTAAGTGTAATGCATTTTTTTATTTCGGGAGGCGGTGGTGATCTCTCCCCGCTGGATGGCGAGATCCGCTGCTTACTAACCCGTCGGGTTTTTCCCACCCTGGTATCTCCCAACAGCGCAGCACCGCCCTACCCAGGACTAGCTTTAAGCTCCCGAATGGTCTCCCGGCATGTGGGGTAGTGTAGTGCATGTAAATGTGTGAGTGTGTGTGTGTGAGAGAGAGAGAGAGTAAGGCGTGAGGACAAGACAAGGAAGAGGAAGGAAAGGTCGCGTGTGGTCCATGTCGTTAGTTAGGGTACTGCTCCAGAACTCGCCTGGTGTTGATCGGAAAAAACAGAAAAACTACCGATTAGAGCCGCCAATAGAATTCTCCACCGGACAGCTGAACTCGGCCTACTGTCGAAAACTATCTAACTATACTTGGCTTTTACTAACGTGGCGACTGTGAGTAGTATTTCCATGATGGAATTCGGCACGACTTTTTGCATCTGTCTTGGCCCTGCCGCAAGATGTCGCATGATTGCGAGTGTATAAGCAGTGCTGCAGATCAAGCGACTCTAGCGGTCGAACTGAGAATGACTCAAAAAGTGCCGAATTCAATCTTGGAGATACTACCCACAACCGCCACGTTAGAAAAACCCAAATATAATGTCGACAATCCTACACCGTCGGAACACAAACCCCTAGGACCTCCCGGTCACAGGCACTGTGATTGGGAGTGTCATGAATATTGACGCCCTAGCCACCTAAGGCGGTGCAGTACTATTTGTAATTTCGTCTTTACTGGGTCCATGGTAAAATATTAACCCAGCCCGTAGGTGGTGATAGGGTTTTTAAAAAACGATCAATTTACGATTTATTAGAAGAGATTGTACGACGCAATTAGAAATGTAGATGTAATTCAATGTTTTATCGATATTACATACCCTTATGCACGTTGGAGAAGTGATACCGATATTACGTCACTTATTTCGTAAACTACAGTAAAGGCAGCGTATAAGCGACTCTGACAGTTCTCTCGCCACGTCTAGTGGTGCGTCATGTGACCTGCTCTGAAGCAATCAGCGAGCGAGGATTTGTTTACTTTTTCGCTACACACGCGAAGCAGTTCTCGACACTTCAAGTATCGCGTGGAAAGATGTGGTGAAAAGCACTTGTCAGGAAATAAAAAAGTCGTGGGTGCAAGAAGGTCTGCAAGAAGAAAATGTTAAACAATTGGTAATATCATTAGGAAATGATGGTGATATCAGCAGCAGTGAAAGTGAGGAAATAATTTGTGTCTTCAGACTCAGAGGATCTCGGTGTGCGTCCATTGCCTGCGGAATAGAGGATGAAGCCATCTGTAGCTGACGCATCAAGTTTTCAACGCGGTTTGGGAGGCGATAAGGGATTGCGAAGTAGCGAAGTTTATGAACATAGTATCAAAACGTGTCATCGCCTGTCGGTAAGTGTTAAACTTTTGAGAGTTCATTTATCTGACGTGTAGATGGTGTTATGTGCGTAGTAATGTGTGGCAACAGGGCATCGAACTGTCAGAGTCGCTTAAACGCTGCCCCTACTGTAGTACCTCCTACCCGCTGGTCCGGTGGCTGAGTTTGCTAAGGCGAGAGTACAGTTTTTACAGAGTTTCTGCGGAGAACGGGTTGGAGACCTGCGTAGGCATTGCCCCTGCTTCAGAGCTTTCTTCCCGCTGTTGTCTCGTTGTGCAGTGCCCATTGCGTGCGCAGGATGTCGTACACGTCGGTGCTGACCATCGTGGCGTTCTCCCTGGAGCGCTACCTGGCCATCTGCCACCCGCTGTATTCGTACAGCATGAAGGGGCTGCGCCGCGCGCTGAGGATCATCGCGGCCGTGTGGGTGGTAGCACTGGCTAGCGCTGCGCCCTTCGCCGCCTACACCACAGTCCACTACGTCGACTACCCGCCAGGTGACGCCAAGTAGCCACGCCTCCGCGCTCCACACCGGTTCAATCGGGCCTAAAACCTGGTCATAATTGCAAATGCAACTGGATTTGCGTAAAAATGGGTATCAATGGGTTTTTGAGGTCGCTGAATTTGAATATCATAAATAATTTTCAAAATTCCAAATGGCGGCTTCAAAATGTTTAAAAACAAACAAAAATGCATAAAAATATACAAATGGGGTTCTAAAGATACTGATTTCGAATATTGTAATAACATTTCAAAATTCAAAATGGCGATTTGTAAATGGCTAACTGACTCATAAAATAATGGCAGAAATATGGATTCAATAATTCTCGCTGTCGCGGGTTAATTTTGTTATGATTCCAAAAATTTATATCAGTAATTTTCTTATTAAATGTATAAGAAGTAGAATCGTATAAGAAGAATTATAAGAAGTAGAAATCGAAAAAAATATACAGAGGAAATAATTCCATGTGGCGTAGAAGGCATATCCGGGATATCTATGTATCTCTATGTAGTATTGCAGTAAAGAGGTTATAAAACAAAAAGGTTCAGATACGTGCAGGTATATGTGAGTTATTCTGATTAACGGCATTCTACTTGATAAATAAAAAATTGATTGTGGCAGGAATACGCAGGACAAAAAATATAATCCACAATAAACATGACTAACATTGTTACGCTCTATACGTTAGAATTCAGCCGTATTATACATAAAATTATTTGACAATTTTTCTTAAAAATATATGTAACTTATAGTCAAAAGTCTCTCCTATTCTGAAATAAAGATAGAATTGACAACAACATTTAAACACTTTGTTTGACAAAATTGACAAAAACATTTAAAAATATCGTTGACAAGAATCAATGAATTCGAGTGTTTCGAGCAACGGTAACTTCAGGAGACCGTGAGGAAGACAGAAATGACTGAAATAACTTTCTGAAGCTGAAGTAGTGTGCTCCAATATCTTCCGAATGAGACTTGCTAAGAATTCCGAACGCGCACTTTGAATTTTGACATTATGGACAGGTTTTTGACCCGATTCAACCAGTTTCATTCACGGGAGCCCCCGGGAATGAAAAATAGTAGTTTTTATATACCAGCATCATGAACGACCTTTTCTGTTGCAAGAAATCGTTCATAATCGGGCATTTTACGGCACAAATGATGTATTAGCATTTTTCGGCACAAATGATTGCGTCATCACCCATTCAGCCAATAGCAGCGAGAGAATCGTAGGGAGGTAGAGGTAAACGGGACAACCGACCACCGTTTTCTCGCACAGATGTCAAATACCCAAGACGTCACAAAAAAGTTATATCGCAAAATTAAGTTTGATTCTCTTATGTATTTATGTTATATAAAAAAATCGTATGCAACTCATTTATAATGTTGCTTTATTGCATTCGTACAAATTTGAAAACTCCCTCCTAACATCGATCGTTTTCAAAACATGTACTACTCTTGCAATAAATCTTAACGTTATAAAATAATTGCATAAAAGCGTTTATTCACATGGATGAGTAATTTATACCACAAGGAAATAAAATGCTTTATTTACGATTGAAACGATTAGAGACTGATGCGAAGTAGGAGACAAGAATCATATTAACTATTGAATATTACGTATTATTAAAATTACTATAATAATCATAGTAATAATAATATAATAGTTATAATAGCAATAATAATAATAATAATAATAATAATAATAATAATAATAAAGAGGGTTGTCAGATCCCTCCAAAAAAATTGACCTGGTTAGCAGATCCTCTTCGTCAGTTATCCAGTACTGGGCCCCCCAGAGAAGAATTATGAGTAGTGCTTTAAGGAAAAGTCACGCTGGCGACCGCCCTCGCAAGGCCGCGCAGCTGTTTCTAGCACCGGGGCAGCTGTGAGAAATATGTTACCTGTGCTGGTGGAAAGCGGTGAACCTCCGCAACAACTAACGAGGCGCGGCGCCGTCCCACCTAGGGCTACCGCAAATCTCGATATCGCGTCGCAAGATGCAGCACCTGGTAGAAGTTTGGGGAACCCAAGAGGATCCCCACTGCTTCAGGAATCAAGCCAACGCATGCAATGGACAAGAGAATTAAACATGTCTGTCATGCGTGCATACTACAGAAGCACAAAGGCGAGACGGAATGTGAGGGCTTCAGGAGAGGCTTCTAACCGAATGGAGAAAGATATATCCGAAAGCGCTCTAAATGAGCAGCGTGTGTGTAGCCAACTGAACTCCATAAGGAGAAGAAAAGTTTTCTCAGATGCAGAATTAAATCTTCTCAAGACGGAAGTGAGACTAGAACTAACAAATGAGGTAGTCCTGGAGCAGCAAGTTAATGAAAATGAACAAACAGTACATGAGAACGAACAGCACGCTGTGGTTTTCATCCCCCAGCTCGAATATGAAATGGTTGACAAATCCCTTCAAGATATTTATGAGACAACAAAGCTTCACTACCAAGGAATATCATTAGATAAGACCAAAAATACCAAAACTGAAATGCAGTGCTAATGTCTATGAAGTTGTTGGCAAAATGAACCAAATTATTGCCCCAAACATAATTCTAAAAAATCAATGAGAAACATTCTCTTGAAGATGTAGCCGGACTGGTTCACTGCGCTGCAATTGCTACCTGTCAACACCTAGGTTACAAAGTACGGGTGGGAAATGGCACTTCTTTTTCTAAGAAACCTTATGAAAGACAAAATCCACCGGCATGGTTAAAGAAAATTTAAAATCAAATTGCCCAAGCTAGACGAGATATCTCGCATATTGCTGAGTATTTCAGAGACAAGGAGAATTTCAAGATGGTTCGCGCAACTATTCGCTCAATTCTCAGAAGACTGGGGATAAAAAGAACACATAAAGACCTGGAAAATAAACTCAATGTTGAAGATGAGAGATTAAGACAAAGAATAGCAGCTCTAGGGGCGAGAATAAGAAGGTATAATGAAGCAGCGCGACGCAAGAAAGAAAATTCCCTCTTCTCTAACAACCAAAAAGGCTTTTATAGATATCTAGAGTCAAGAGGTGCCAACGACAATGATATAAACCCCCCAAGTGCTTCTGCCATGACGGACTTCTGGTCTCAGATCTGGTCCACTCCAAAGCAACATTTTGATGAAGCATACTGGATACGACAGGAAGAAGAAGCGTGTCATAATATCCCAGAAATGAATAGAGTTGTGATTTCAACAGAGGATGTAAAAAGATCTATAAAGAGAACTCACAATTGGAAAGCTCCAGGAGTAGATGGAATCCATAATTTTTGGTGGAAATATCTGACGTGCACTCATGCTATATTGACGAGTCAATTTCAAAATATATTGCAAGGAACATCTGTGCTGCCAGAATTTTGTACCATGGGTGTGACATTTATGTTACCCAAAGGAGGCCAGAATTATAGACCTATTACATGTCTACCCACAATTTATAAAGTTCTCACCTCCATTATTGCCACCAAACTCGACGAGCATCTGAAAGAAAATGAGCTGCTTTTGCCAGAACAGGTTGGTTGTAGGAAAGGATCTCGAGGATGCAAATAATTATTAATAATAGATAATATTGTATCCAAGCATGTAAAAAAGAAAGCGCATAATTTGTCAGTGGGCTGGATTGATTTTTGCCAGAACAGGTGGGTTGTAGAAAAGGATCTCAGGGATGCAAATAATTATTGATAAGGTTCATCCCTCTATCATTACATTTCTTACAACGTGTATGAGCAGCTGGCGAACAACACTGCTTGTAACGCGAGGGAAATTCAGTTACCAGACAGATACTTTAAAAATTTGTAGAGGCATTTTTCAGGAGATAGCCTAAGTCCGCTCTGGTTGTGCCTAGCATTAAACCCTTTGAGTAGGATGTTGAATGCTTCCGGCTATGGGTATGCTTTGAAGAACCCCAAGAAGATCATTTCCCACCAATTATATATGGATGATCTCAAGCTCTATGCTAAAGGCCAGAACAACTTCGCAGCATGCTGACACTAGAAAGCTTCAGCAGCTCTGTTTGTATGGATCTTGGTTTGGAGAAGTGCGCAGTAATTCACGTGAAGAGGTAGCGTCAGAATACAGAGAATGAACCTCATTTGATGGAAGATTTGAGAATTCAAGAACTCTTCAGTGGCGATGAATATAAGTATCTAGGCCTCCAGCAGCTCCTAGGAACTGCGGATGAAAACATAAGAAAACAAGTGGAAAGAAAGGTTCTCTCTCGTGTGACGAAAATCTGCAAGTCCTGTATTAATTCAAGAAACAAATTTACAGGAATTAACACCTGGGCTCTTTCAGCAGCATCACATACATTTGGAGTTGTCAAGTGGTCTGAGACATCTTTGCAAGCTTTCGATAGAAAAGTCAGAACACTTCTATCAAAATATCGGATGCATCATCCTCAAAGTTCCACCGAAAGGCTGTATCTTTCAAGACATCATGGGGGCCGTGGACTGTTAAGTCTTGAAGTTATGTGTCGCCAGCAAGAAAAATAGCTCAGAAATTATTTCACCAACAACGAATCCGTGACGGCCATTTGTGCACAAGATCACGGCTATACACCTCTGAAGCTGCTCCAGGAAGATCACAATCCAAGAGTTCCGAAACCTGTGGACCGAATTGAGCAGTGGAGATCAAAGGAACTCCATGGCAGGTTTGCTACTGCTCTTCAAAGTAACTCCATAGATATGAAGAGATCGACTGAATGGCTGAGAACAGCTGGGCTTTTGGCGAGACGGAAGGATTTGTACTGGCCATTCAAGATCAGGTAGTAGCCACTAATAACTACAGGCGATATATTATGAAAACATCAGTGACAAGTGTCGCCTATGTAAGAAGGCCACCGAATCTATCCAACATATCTGCAGTGGATGCTCTCAGTTGGCACAAACAGATTATTTACAACGTCATAATAATGTAGCCAAAATCATCCACCAAGCTCTTGCTAAAAGATCGGACCTGATAAAGGAAAGCCTGCCATACTACAAATATCTACCAGAACAAGTTTTGTCTAATGAGAGAACAAAAATCTTGTGGGATACTCCCATTGTTACAGATAGAACAGTGCAAGCAAATAAGCCTGATATTGTCGTATTCGACAAAACTACTCGTAGGGCAATAATAATTGATATCGCAGTCCCACTGGATCATAATCTGCTGACAACTATTGCAGAAAAGAGGAGAAAATATCAACCACTCTCAGTTGAGCTGAAAAACTTGTACAAACTAATAGAGGTAGATATTGTACCCGTGGTTATTTCAACTAATGGGCTTGTGGCTGAAGATTGGAGGATTGTGAAAGAAAAACTCCATCTAAATGAGTGGCACCTCAGAACCATGCAGAAGGCCGTGTTGCTGGCAACCACCAACATAGTGCGCAAGGTTCTCTCCCTAAATCATTGAAGCGGAACCTGAGTGCACTGGAGCAAGAACTTCTCACCATCTGTCTCACCATATGTGTTGACGTTCTGTCCTTGAGTTATACTTGAAAACTCCGGAAGAGCGTGAAATTTTAAAATATGAAATAATAATAATAATAATAATAATAATAATAATAATAATAATAATAATAATAAATATAATAATAATAATAATAATAATAATAATAATAATAATAATAATAATAATAATAATAATAATAATAATAATAATAATAATTCCCCGTGTGGTGTCGGGGTTTTTAGTAGAATAGCACCTCGGGACCTCCCCCTGTCGTAGAAGGCGACTAATCGGAGCAGCTGTCCGCTGTCACTTCCCTATATATCCTGTAATCCCCACATACTTGGTGTGTCATTGCTTCCACTTACTTGTGGCACACCTATTTTTCTATCCTGTAGGCCAATCTTCGTATCGGCCAACTCTTATGTTTCCGACCCCGACGCTATTAGGTTTCGAGGACTAGGGAGTCGTTCCTATTCTACTCTTCTATTCTAACTCTATTCTTTACTGTCCCCTCTTCTTTTCTTCCGTTTCCCTTTCAGCTGGCGGGAGCTTAAAAACGCTAGGGGAAGGCGACCCCGAAGAAAAAACCCGCGATGGAAGGTCTTTCAGGATCAACCATTACGCTGCAGGGGATCGGAGCCCCAGTACTGGCGGTCGGTGGTGAGCAAGCAGGCCACCGGGCGTCGTCACCAAGCGACTGCAATGCCAGAGACGTGGATCACTTGGCGTCCCTGTCAGATAATGCCACAAGTGCATTTAACCCCTTCGTTGAAAGGCGGAAGCTGCAGATATCACCTCCTAGCAGCCCCTCCATATCTGGAGTACCTACAGGAGTTAAGGTATCTTCCAGGCAAGGAGAGCCCACACCCGAAGGAGAAGGGAATGCGGCGGAATGGGTTATAGAAAGATTGTAAATAACTCAGAAGCTTTCGAAAGGAGATCATAGACCGCCTGCAAGCACAGCTCACGGTAATTGGCAGAAATCTGCTAAAAAATAACCCGGTGATAGTGAAAGAGACTTTAGCTACAGCACAAGAAGAAGTAGACGCGTTGAAAAACCGATGGCTAAACATTGAAGAGGAGCAGAAGTGCATGTATGATAAGCTGATTCTCTTAGGGAAAGCTGACGAACAAGCGGAAAATACTAGGCGTGGCAGGGAGAGGGCCGACTAGACTTTAACCATTGCCTTAAACTGGGGAAATTCGTTAAGGATTGGAAAGAGCAGAAGCTAATTCTCATTAGGAAAGGAAACAAGCCAATTGAGCTGACGTCATCGTTCAGACTTTGTGCCTGCTGGATACGATGAGTAAATTACTTGAGGGTTTGCTCCTCCTACGATTAGAGAAACACATGACTGCAAGATTTAACTTCTTAACGAGGCAATTTGGTTTTAGAAAGGGTCTCTCAACAATAGACGCTATTACAGAAGCAGTCCAGTATGCCGAAACAGCCAAAAGTAAGAGATGTTTTTGCGCACTGGTGGCGATTGACATAAAAAACGCATTCAACTCGCCAGATGGAAAGACATAATACAAGCGCTGGTAGCCAAGAAGTCCTGAGTACCTCGTGAGGATTCTGGAGGACTACCTCAGCGAGAGGAAAATTATTTACACAAATGGATATAGGATAGAGGAAGACATGACTTGTGGTGTCCCTCAAGGATCAAGACTGGGCCCCTTTCTGTGGAATGTGCTATATGACGATCTTCTGAACATCGGGCTTCCGAAGAACTCTCAACTTATTGGTTATTCTGACGATACTCTCATAGTGTACCATAGTGACAACGTGGAGCTACTGGCAATGAAAACCAATGAAACTCTTCGCAGGGTAAAAAGATGGCTGGATATAAGAAATCTTCAGATGGCTGTAGCAAAAACAGAAGCCGTACTGGTTACCAATCGGAGAGCATTTCGACCCCCGGTGATCCGTCTGGGAGACGAGATTATTAGATGGAATCGGCAAATAACGTATCTCGGAGTCAAAATTGACTCGAGATTAAGCTTTGGGCCCCATGTCATAAAAATGGCCGACAAAGCAGCAAAGACTGGTGCAAACCTCTCCAGACTTATGCTGAATTCAAGAGGACCCAGTAAAAGTAAACGAAGATTGATATCTAGCGCAGTTCACTCGAGACTGTTGTATGCTGCCCCAGTGTGGGCTGATGCTCTAAACAAAGAGTCTTCACCGGCCTCCAAAAAGGATTTCCTCCGCCTCAATAATAATAATAATAATAATAATAATAATAATAATAATAATAATAATAATAATAATAAAGGCATTTATTATTAATACACTGTTCTAAAAACTGGAGGAAATATTTACACAAAAGCTTTTGAGATTTCAATAAACTTTTTCAGGAATCACTTGATTCCTTTTGTTTACACAAGTGCATTAAATTATAAAGTGCACATGTAATGTAAATATTTCAACGCAAGGTGTTCAAACAAAATTAAAGGTGAGTAATTTTGAAAAATTAACCAATTTTAATTAATATTGAACTAATGTCATGTGATTTACTTTATTCTTCTCTTTCTAATCTAAAAATTTAAAGAAAAAATTTCATCACATTTTGAGAATAGGTTATTATTGTATTTTTGGACAATCCTCGTGATTTGACTCACAATCAAATGAAAACTTCTAATATTTGAAAAAGGTAATATTAAATGATTTATTGAAATAATATTGAAGAATATAATCTATTGAAAAAATCTCTAGTTTCAATATTGAAAGTGTTTGAAAAGGATTTAAAGATTTGGAATTTTTGAAAAATCAGAGGTTTTAATGACAATCAGAATTATTCAGTAATTATAAGGCTCCAAGATCAGAATTATTCAGTAATTCGTTTTTGCTCCAAGTGAGCAAAAATTTAAAGGAAAATGAGCAACCTTTTTTGGGAAATTAAAATTATATTTGGTAAATTGATGTGATTTGACTCAAAATTTCATGAAAGCAACTCATTTTTGAAAAAACTATACATGACATTAGTAATGTAATTTCAAAGAATAAATTTACTTAAGGAGAGAAACACCTTCAAAAATGTAGTTGTATGATGGATCCCAAAAACGATGAACTTGCCAATTTTTGTTTTTTTTAATTTTTAATAAAAATTGGGCCATGTAATTTTTATAATCACACTTTGCTCTATTTGCGCTAAAAATGAAAAAGGAAGATTGAAGCCATATTTTTTCAATGAAAATGTTCTAGTGGCTGCATGTAAAATAACCCCAAGAATTAAAACTTCCTTTTGTAATTCGCCTGCAGGGCGGCCAAATAGATTCATTTTCTGCAGTGCAGCCAGATATTCATTTTAGGGAAAATCCTAAAGATTGTTTGACACTAGTGTTGTCTGGAGGCAGACAGACATACAAAATAAAACTACATGGTTTTGGTATCAGGTATTTCCATCAAATCTTCACATTGATGTTGCAGTATTACATCACATTCTCTATCATTCTCTATATTATGTGTTTAAGAATGACAAAAGTCATTTGTCAATTGTTGTGGCATTTGATGAGGAATAATTCTATTATCAATTTCATTTCACTAATCAAACAAGGATTTTGACAGATAGAATGAAAGTCATTCAGACGAAATGGCGTGAACTGTGTAAATTTTTTTTTTAGCAATTAAATTCAGAATGAGAACTAAAAACTTAAATTTTTAAATGTTTTTTGTAGAATATTATTCAACTAGATTTTAATGCTTGAGTACTACATGGTTTGAAAATGAGCGACATCAGGAGCTTATTTTCAAATTTGTGTGAATGCGCTACGGCCATATGTGGGCTACGACATGTGGGTGTGTGTGTCTGGTGCGTGTGTGTGTAGCATGTGTGTGTGGGGGTGTGCGTGTGTGTGTGTGTGTGTGTGTGTGGTATGTGTGTGTGGTGTGATGTGTGTTCGACATTTTCTGGCGCACGATTACAATACTTTCTCTTCTTACATTAGTAAGTGCGAGGAAGTAAAAGGTGGTCGGCTGTTTGATTAACCGCAACTGCCCCACGATTATCTCACTGCGATTGGCTGAATGTTGTGATGACGCAACTATTCATGCAATAGATGACAAATATGTCATAATCTGGGCCATTAGGTGTCATTTTATGAACAATTCCTTGTAATGAAAAAGTTCGTTTATAATGCTGGAATAAAAAAATATTTTATTTGTAATAGAATTAAGAGAAATCAATTAAAAGGAATATCTATTAAGTTATTAAACCATAACAAGATTTCTTTATGTACTTTTCTCTGGTAACAGGTTCTGGAGAAATAATTGAGGAATCTGCCTTTTGTGCAATGCTCACTGAAAACATCCCAGCTATTTATCCAGTATATGAGCTAAGTAGCATAGTATTCTTTTTCCTGCCAATGGTAATAATGATTTTTTTGTACGTACGGATGGCTCTTACCATTTGGAGACCATACAGTGTTGGTAAAAGAGTAGAGGGCTCCATCCACCGCAAAATAAAGCAGAGCCAAAACCGCAAAAGTATTATTAGAATGTTAGGTAAGACATTATATTAATATTTTATCATAAGTAATACACATGCACTGGAAATTTTCAATAAATTTATCTGAAAATTTCCAATCTACAAGTGGTATTTAATAAGACTGCTCCACAAATGAAACTACCGCCAGTAAAGTTTCAGATTGTGTCACATATTATACTGTATTCATGCTCCGAGTGCTCACAATAGCACTTCCTATGATTGATGTATCACACCTTGAGGCCAGCAGGGAGGGGGCAGTAATAAAATTTGTGGAGGATACACTGGTTTATAGGTGCATACCAGATGTATATTTAACACATTTGCTAATTTCACCAGTGGAATAGTCAACTTAATATTTAATTCTAGTGGGAAGTTTGCAATTTTCTTCAAGCTATATTTTGGCTTTATCAAATAAATATCAAGGTATTGAAGTTGATTATACCAATTACACTTGAACTTAATTGCTCTAAGTGCTTCAAGTAAGAAACATATTTTTATCATTCTTTCAGCAAACTTTTAACATTTGATTCAAAAATACACAAACAAGTGCTACAGCACCCCATTCTTTCTTCTATAAATGTAATAGTTACAAATTATTATGATTTTGCAACTTCTATCTTAATAACACTTCATCCTTCTCTTGAAAACACCTAACAAAATATTACCAAGGGATTCAAAAACAATTCATACCTTAATATTTTATTAATTCAAATATTCATATATAAATATTCAAATATATCAAAATTCAACCAAGCAACATTTTGAATGTTTTCTCAATGTTCTAACACTCTCGGTTCCAACACTTCGGAAAATTCTCAGAAAATTAAATAACTACTCATATTTTGAAAAAATTGAACTTAACTAATTTTAAGATCTAATATCCAGGAATGGATTGCATTAAGAAAGAAATTTGTAGCTTCTTTAAAAAAAAATTAATTTTTCATGATGTAACTCCAAATTGTGCAAAAATTGTATTAATATTTTGAAAAAGTTTTCATGAAAATATTGAATAATCTAATATGGAGGAAAAAATTCCATTAAGAAAATATCTCTACAACAATGTAGTTGTAGGAGGGTGTTGAAAATATTTTGACATTTGCAATATTCAAAATTCTACAAGTCTTAATGAAAATCATATCTATGCCATATTATTAATCAAATTGTTCTATCTGGCAGAATTAATTTTTTTGAAAATGTCCTAAGTTCTTGTAAAGTACCACCAAGATAAAAAAAAACATCCCTTTCAAATCCACAGAGCCAATCAGAGAATATTTATGTATAAGGTTTCAGTACAGACAAGAATGAGCCAAGATATTACATTTTGATAAAGTTTCCCTTTTTCTTATTAAGAAACCCCAAAATCTAGATGTTGATCTTTTGTAGAATTGCAAAACTTTCCCTATATACATACCTATAATCAAGAAAGTAAATTTTGTTGAACAGAAATTTCTAAACACTATAAACATACGTCCATCTCCCTTAGAATGATTCTCATGTTTGAAAGCAAAACAAGTTCTTTACCTAGAAAATATTGATATTTTTTATATTATATTTGAATGAAGACTAAGAACGATTAATGGTAGCAAATGGCAAAATGCATATTATAATTGCATGATGTGAATTTACAGAAAATAATTTCAGTTCTTTTAAAGACATTCGACTTTTGAATATTTTTTCATTGAATCCCTTAACAAATTTCATTGTTTTTACAGTTCTTTTGTGAACTAATGAATAAAGTAGTTTTTTTTTGTTTTTCTGTCTGTGTGTGTGTGTTTGTAATTTCATTTGATACAATAATAATCACATTATTTAAAGCATTTGCTATCAAAAGACTCTCATTTCATTTGCAGCAATTTTACAATAGGCAAAACTTCATAATCACATGAAGTTTGATACAAATTGGATTTGGTCACATTTTATGTGGGAAGAGTCTGGAGTTTAACTGTAGCTATTCACCTCTATTGTTTGCTTAAATATCATACAGAAAACCTAGAAATTCAGGGTTTTGAATTAAAGTTCATGCCATTTTCAAATGTTCTAATATATTTATTATTTTCTATTCCAGCTGCAGTGGTACTTGCATTCTTCTTGTGCTGGGCTCCTTTTCATTTACAACGGCTTTTATATATTTATGGAAAAGACTCTCCCAATTACTTGAAAATAAATGAATGGATGTACTACATAACAGGATGTTTTTATTATTTCTCATCAACAGTGAATCCCATTTTATACAATGTAATGTCAGCAAGATACAGGGATGCATTTTTCAAGACATTATGTTGTATGAGTGTGCAACGTTCAAATTCTCGTGATAACTCAAGTTTTCAAGAAACCACAATCTGCTACACAAGTTCCACTTATGGTCACAATCGCAGCTTATCAAGATACAATCGTTATTCTACCTATCATGATAACGAAATTGCAGTAAAAGACAATGATCGTATTGAAAATTTTTGTGCATTATATCACAACAATCTCTCAGATAATTCACCACCAGATGTAGTAGTAATATCATCAAACGGCAAAACAGAATCCCTTTTAAATCACAAAAACAGAAATTGCAGAAACTGGAATAGAGGCACAGTGTACGAATCGAGGACAAATAATGAAAAGCATGGACAAACAAGTGTCGCAAGTATGTGTAAACCATGGAAAGCACACATGCAGCAACAAGAAACTTGTATTTAAAGAAAAATAATATTTTGTTGTTTTATTTATTACAATCCACCTCTGTGAATTACTGTTTTGTGGGCTGTGTCATTTGTTATATGTTCTCTTCATGCTCATATTTTTAAATAAACAATATCCATGTTTGTAAAAAATTAAAAAATACTCAATAAATATTTCATTCCATTTCATCAAATCACTTACAGAAAATGTACTCAATAATATATTGCACAAAAAACCCTCACTTGTGTATTTAAGTAAGGTAAATCTAGATGAGCTCTTAATTATCAATGTCAAGAATGTTAAATGAAGAGACACTTATGTAAATATCATCATTAGTAAGGTTTAGGTCCCAAGATCTGTTCCTCGTTTCCAGTATTCCACTACACAAGTTACGGTGTTCCTGGTTCTCCCACTATTTCCTTGGTCTGTCAGGCTCTCTATTTCCTCTTGGCCTAGTTCATTACCATCTTCGGAAGTCTACTTGATCCTGTTCTTTTTATATGTTCTTGCCATTTTGTATGATATTTCTCTATTTCAGTGTCCAAATTCTTTGTTTTTAGTGTTTCCCATATTACTTTGTTTCTTATTTTGCCTTTTCATGTAATTTGTAATACTGCTCTCAGAAATCTCATTTGGGCAGCATCTATTCTCTGTTTGTCTCTTTGTTTGAGGGTCCATGTTCCGCTGCCATATTGTAAGGTTGTCATTATGTTGTGGATTATTATTTTTGTTTTCGTTGATGTTTTGGAAGTGTCTGATTATGCCACAATTGATCTCATTAAATTTTGCCAGTTCTGTTTGGAAATTGTCCTCTCAGCAATATCTTGTTGCTTAGATATGTATAGGTTGCTACTTGTTCAATTTTCTGGTTTTCTATTACAATTTTTATTCTGAAGTAATCTTTCCTCCTATTCACATTGCCTTGGTTTTTCCTATTGATATTTTCATTTTTTTTGGAATTTTATTTTCTCGTTCCTTTTCCTTTTTTTTTTTTTTAATTTTTAATAATAAGGGGGGAGGGTGCATCCTTGTTATAGTTCTACTTCTATGGTTATTGCTTTGGAGATGCTTCCATGTTTTGTATTTTGACTTTTGCTTTTCGGTATAGGCTTTTTGTTGCTTGTATGAGGTGATTGTCTACTCCTTCCTTTAGTATATTCTATAGTTTCTTCCTGTCTACAACCTTGAAGTAATATATAAGTATATAAATAATAGGAATAGAATATAGTAAATAATAGGAATGTTGGTAGATTTTGTTCACTTCACTTAATTATTTGTTCCACTGTGAGAGATGGCATCAGTTGTGCTTCTTCCTCTCCTAAAACCAAGTTCTTCATCAAGATTGTTTTCCATTCATTTTGTTAGGTTATTTCTCAATACACCTGCATATATTTTGTAACCTGTAGATTGCTTCGTAATTCCTCTATAATTTTCGCATTTGTTTTTTGGCTCCTTCTTATTAAAGTTCATCACTAATCAGGTTTAGCATTCTCTTGGAATTTTTAGTTCTGTCCATATTTCATTTATGGCTTCAAATAATAAATTGGGGGTGGGGGTGTCTTTTCCTACATATTTCTCTAAATTTATGTTTACATTGTCTGGTCCTGGGCTTTTCTGATACTTTGGGTTCTTTACCACCTCGTTCTTCCATTTCTTGTCTGGTGTGTTTTTTTCTTGCTTGTTTCCATTTCCCTTTGTAAGTATTACATTAACATAAAACATGTAACTTATTCCTATCAATTACTGTTATTTCCAATTTTCTGACTCAAAGAAAGTAATTACACTACATCAATGTATCTATTAATATAAACACTATATCATTACATCTGTCAATACAAAACACCAGAACCATGGACTTCAAAATCTGGACAAATCACAAATATAAGTGGTCACTTAAGATGTCAAATGTACAAGCATTACAATATTTTTATAGAAGGCTTAAAAGTAATTAAACATTATTAAATCTAAAGAAGACATTTAAATTAATTCTTTTTATTGTCATTCAATTAATCTTCAAAACAAAATTATACCAAACAAAAAAGTGTCAAATGTTTAAGTCAATTATGAGAATGAAAATACAGCTAAACCAATTACTTTTACTACAGCTAAGTGCAATGCTTTTAAAATATTCAGTGAAGAATGAACTTTCATCAATGTTGAGATCATAAACTTATATCAACATAAAAACCATCGAAATAAGTCAATTACATTTAAAAACATTATGAAATTTAACTTTTTTTTTCTTCCCTTTTTTAAAAGTGAATAAAAATTAACTGATAAAATTAGCATTTCACTATGAATTACATTGTTTCCAAATCGAAACCCAACTCACTCCTCAGGTAAGTTTTCTTTGGTTTGCCGATCTCCATTGACAGCCCCTTTTTCCATTTCCCAAGTTATGCAGTTCATCAGTTAGTTTGCGATGTTTCTCTCCCCTTACAGGGGTAGAAATTGACAATGGAGTAGTTGGTATGACAAATTATTTTGTTTAGGTTGCTTGAGCCATGGTAGGGGGCAGAAGGAATGGGAATGGGATAAGCGTTGGGATTTCATAGGGAAGATGTTTAGGGTGGAGAGGTATCGTTTAGTGACATTGCAGTTGATTTATAGGTATCTTAGCAAATTCAGATGGTCTGTTTTGTTAGTCAGACCTCTGTGTTTGGTATTGGAAGTTGTAGGATGAATGAAGGGATGATGATTAATTTGATTTTAATGGAATATGAGAATTACTAGACAATAAGATTCTCTGCTTCTGCTATTGTGGTTGGGTTTTATTGTGACATTGGGGTCCAGGAGGGATGGATACATCAGGATTGGTAGAATCTATATAAATACTTGTATTTGAAAAAACTTTTTTTTTTTTTTTACATGTATTTTAGAGATGTATTTAAATATATAAAATAGGAGTATAAAAAAAAAAATACAAATACAAATGAAGATAACAAGGATAGTTTCTTTTTGTTTGATTCTGCTTATAAATGGTCCTCATTGAAACAAAAAAGCTCCTTTCAGCAGTTGAACTTAAATTCTCTTCATTTTTAAATGATAAATCTAAATCATTAAAAATGCTGAACAATTATCCAACAATAAAAAAATTGTTTTTTCTTTCCAACACATAAATAATCACTGCCAGTTCAACAACTGGCATAGTTTTCCTTTGATGGTTTCATACATTCGCATACTATGGGCTTATTGACTGAAGATTTGTTTGAAAAACTAGTCATTTTAAAAGGAAATTACGTTTATTTGAGTTTTTGTGAAAGTATAAATGAAAGGGTTTTATATTTGAAAGTTGTAGTTATTGTTCAGAAATGTATAATCATCAATTTGTAATTTACTGTAATTGACAATATATTGTTGCAGTAAAAAAGTTATGATAAAAATTTATTGTATTTACTTTATTTTGAGTATATGAAGTATTTTAAATACATGTATATTTAGCAATTCATTTAAATTTTACAAAGAATTTTGGCAAAGTATTTAAATTCTAAATTTAAAGTATTTTGTCCAACCCTGGTTATAGCTTAGAAGTTCCTTTTTGAATGCCCATATAAATAAGTAATATTAAAAACAGCGGGGATTGCGGAAGAGTATGTACACGCAATGCACTCGTTTACACTCATTTTCAAACAGATTTACAATATTAAATTAAAAGAATTTTCCTTGGGTATAAGAGGAAGCACAATCAAGCAACCCTATTAATCCTTCATTCCATCTTTTATTTGTATTGATATAACAAATTTAAAACATTGTGTACAATACTACATATTTTATTGAAAACTTTCCAACATACTTTTTGCGAGTACATATAAAAAATTATGGCATAATACCTTTATACAGACATACAAAATCAAACTATACTTTGATTTATTCATAGAGTCTGTTGACGTTTGAACAGCTGTTACCGTGTCATCTAATCGGGACCTTAAACGTCACCACTGTAGGTGTCATCCAAGCTCCTAATTGATCGACACCATAGCAACTATTTTACGTCAACAGACTCTTGTTTAAATCAAACTATAAAATTGAATGCTAGTGATACAAGCACATCATCATATTGCCAAAAAAGGTATTCTTAGAAAATGGTCATAACATTTTGTTCTCCTCTTTGTTTTCAAATGATGGATAGTTATTTCTGGCTTTATATTTGATATTTATGCCACCATCCAAATCTATTCATGTATATTTCTGAAAGTATGATAGAGAGAAACAAAAAACAAGGCGAAACTATCACAAAATTAATTACATTTACAAAGAAAGCATCATTACTATAAACTACTACAAATCAATAAATACTATATCAGATGTGAATTACACTTTAATGTTCCTTGTCAGAAAGCACTCTTGAAATAAACTCCTAAAATAAAAATCAAACTTTATAATCTCAACCTGCATTGAAGTTTAGCAACATTTTCTTTGTATTATTCAATACTCATAATAAATATTACACATAAATTTTAAACAATACACCACTAATAAAAAAATCACCAAGTTGAATATTTTTGATTTTACATAACACAATTTTTTTCAATCTAATACATACCAGATACAAAAGTCATATTTGGAAAGACAAAAAAAATAACTTATAAAACTTAAACCGATATTTAAATAACAGATGCATCCAAATATCTCTTCAGTCTCCTTGCAATGACGAAAATGTTTAGGAAGATCATCAGTGACTTTCAGACTTCAAAAATTACACACCTATGCATTCATTCCAGTAGAAGTTAAGAAGAAAGATGACATCACCTGTTTTCACATTGAATACAGGAAATATCAAGGCATGTCAATTCTGACAGAAAATAGTATTAACAAAAAAATGTTCACACAAGCCTACAATCCAAGTTCTGTCCTTTCTGCCACATGATACAGTCCAAGCAATGCTTCTTGCAATGCTCTCAAGCAGGCTATATTTGCCTGATACCCTCCAGCCCTTTCTTGGTCAGTTTCAGACCGTACATTTTTCACATAACCTGTTTCCTCTATATCATGCCAGTGTGGAGGTTCAGGACCATCTGTTTCTATTTCCATTGGGCTATAAATGAATGGCACACCTTCATCCACTTTTGGAAGAGGTAAAAATCCAGACTGTTGCTGCATTCCAAATCCAATGCCAGTGGAAAATTGTGTAGCTTTTGGAACTGGAGCCTGGGCTTTCACTTCCTCCTTTGCATTTTGAGCAAATGTTTCTAAAATGTTTCTTGCATCAGCACTAGAAAACATTAACTCATCAATCAGAGCTTCTTTGGCTCGAATTTTCTTTTTCTTTTCTTCTTCCTCAAGTTTCAAACATTCTTTCCTCCGTATTTCTTCATGAGCTTTTTCCATTTCAATAAGTCTTTCTATTTCAAGCTCATCCCGACTCACCTTGCTTTTATTTCTCATAATAGTATCCCTATTATCTTTTTTATATTGCTCAATTTTTTTATTTGTGGTTATAATGTCAATATTATTTGTTAAATTATACACAATAGATTCTACTTCTTCAAGATAATCATTATATTCACGAAGCGTATTAAAATCTTCTTCTCTTTTGTTGAAATCTCTGAGAACACGTCGTCTTATATCCACTTCCTTTTCAACCATGGGATCTTCAAAGAGCTGAACCCGAAAATTACACCTTCGAAGTGGCACATTGCATTCAAGGCATGAACCAGCTCCTTTTAAAAAAAGTAAATCTACACACGCCTCGCAAAGAGCATGTCCACAAACATTTACCATCAACTTCATTGATGGTTTCCTATATTTTGAGGTCTTGCACCTTGGGCAGATTTGATCATCCATTGTATCAAACGGTTTGCCTGCAAGATAATTGGAAGTAAAAGTATTGCAATTTAATAATAAGATTACAAATACAAAAGTATTATGAAAAGTTACTCACAAGTTCAAGATGCAAATATTAGAAGAATGCAAAAAGCTAATCACAAAATGCTAAGCCATTTAAGGCTTCTGCAGAATGACAATGTTCCTTATAGTAACCAAACTAAGAGTATCGTTAGAACGCTTCACGTTAAACAGCATAAATAAAATACATTCATTTCAAACATTCCCTTTCGTGAACGTGACAACGCGAGGATACAATAACCTAAACCTATGCCATTCTCATGTTGGCAACGTTCGCAATACTGTTCATGTCATTACAACGTACCAACCACAATTTTGACTGCATTTGATCTAAGGCAATTTTTTTAACTATATTCTAATCTCCTTGGTTGAGTCAAAGAGTAAATCCAAAGAGTATATCTCTTGGGTTGAGTCAGAAACATTTGCCCATGGTAGATGGCTTCCACCTTGCATGGATGGCTTCCACCATACTATATTCCAAAGTCTTTGCTTCCACCATGCATTTGCCTGTCGTTGATTCCATCTCACACGAAAAGGTTAATCCTATTTAAACATGGTGGTTCTTTAAGGTCAAAAAGAGGAAGGAGAGGGGAACATTGCCATTTAATTGGGAGCTCTCATACTGAAAAATTGCAAGAAACCTCACGATTGGATGACAGTCTCTCCGTCCTGGTTGTAATCTTAAAATGCTACTACGGTTAAATTGATGAATACCTTTGGGAGAATACAATCGTTTTCCTAACCGCTTTTAACCTCCTTGCCTCAGATTCCTGAAATTTGTGCAGTTGGTGTGTATGGAGGTACCAAGGAGGTTATAAAATAATATATATTATATGTTCCTTGGGAGATACTGACAATAACTTCCTGTTCCGTTTTTGGAGCGTCCTGTTTTGCTTGTGTTATTGCTATACTTGCCTGTAAGGAATTACATTTGTGTATTTAAAGGATTATTTGAATGATAGTTATGCATTTTTGTCGATACATTCATTAACGTGGTGAATCAATACATTTTTTTATTGTATAAATATCAAGTTTCTCGTATTTACAAAATAGTAGATTTGGGGGGAGGGGTGGTGGTAAATGTATTTCTCGACTACTTGTGAAGGAAAAAGTATTTTCATAGCAAATAAAACGTGTGTAAAAATGTCCATATTTGCAGATTGTACGGAACATGAGTCGTTCATTACAAAATCTCTGAAATAGAAAATTAGTGACGCAGCCATGGCTCTCCCGGTGAATTACAAACAGATTGCTGTGTCGTCTCCGACGCCAATGACCAGCAACCGTGAGTACTTATACGAGATATCTGCCAAACCATCCATCGTTCCCAAAACAATCCCAGATTTGGTTGTTTAGTATTATAATTAAAAGAAATTTAACTAGTATTATAAGTTGGATGAATATTGTATGTATGCTTGTCAGTACCCTGAAGTTCAAAACAAGTTGGAAAGTGTCTTTTAACAGTTGTTTTTTTCTCTGAAGTGTTGATTACACTTCAGAAATTATAATTCTGTGAACATATTGATTTTCGTTACTTGTTAATGGAAATTGTAAGAAGAAACTTGTCTTGGGAAGAACCTTGCTGAGAAATGTGAAGTAATTTTCAGTAATTAAGCTGTTACTAGTTTTAATGTTCTTAGATATTATTTTCAGGCTAAAATAAGTATGTTATTGACCCTTGCAAACCGTTATTAGCTGTAATATTGTGTTGTCTTCATTGTGTAATGTTTCCTGTGTTGGGTGATTTCTACCAAAAGATCAGCATCTCGCAAGTGTTAATAAGCATACCTTTTTTTTCCATTGGGTGACATAAAGGATAGATATGAGTTGATTTTATTTATATTTGTACGTGAATGAATATGAATTCCATCTATTTGTCTTTTGCCCCTCTTTCTAGAATTCTTTTAAGAAACGTGGATATGAATAAAAAGCCATTTTGGGGTCTTGTAGTGATTGTGAAAAGTACTATAAAAACAAAATATATTTTTATGGAGGTTTTGAACTTGGTTCTTAACATGTTAAATCTGAATTTAATTTCTGATAAATTAATCATTTCATTCATATCTGCTAACTGTGACAACTGCCAGGAGATGTTTAAAAAATTGTCTCTTAATGGACAAGGGAAAGAAAAAAGCAAGCATAATATCTGAAGTTAAATGTCAAGTCAGCATGAATAATTTGGAAATTTATATGCACATTTTCATTTACTCCCCTTAAATTTGGGATAATTTCATGTAGAACATAACTCAGCAAAATAAAATTGACAGCACTAAAAGTTTGGCAGGAAAATATGCTTTTATCTTGAATAAAATATTGATCATTAAAAATTTTACACTAGAATTCCAAATATACTGTTTTTGAGAGTATGTGAGGAGCAGCTCACGTATCCAGATCTACTTGAATGAAAAAATAATGTTGCAATTGTATCACAAGTCTCATCATCCTTAAGAAATAAAATTAATTAGTCCTATAAAGTATACTTTTTTAATTATTGTATTTTTCTGTGTTTTAGAAAATTATTTGCTAATTGTAGTGTATATTTCTCTTGATATTTATAAATTTGTATGAGTTTTAGGTTTATATTTGTATAAGTAGTAGAATAAAAAGCACTGCAGATCTGTTAGAATGCATAAAATGAAATTGGAGGTTCATATAGAAGCTATATATAAGTGGAGTTTATATATATTTACAGCTATAGTAATTTTTTTAATCCAGAATGTCATTCTTTAGACTTACAATTGTGTTGTTTAGTGTACAAGAGGTCCAAAGAAGGGAGGAATAACTAAAATAATTTTGGAAACAAACCCATGCATATTAATAAAAATAAACAAAAAATGTCTGCAACTTTTATGTTCCAGAATTTCATTTGAATCTACTTAATCTTTGTAGTGACCTATTCCTTCTACCAGAGGCATATCTAGTAAAGTGGCAGGTATTGAATTTACACCGCAATCTTGACTTTAGATATGGTATTTCTTGGTTACATGCATTCTATTCAATGATGCATATACATGCATTCTATTCTGTGATGACAGCAAAGAGAAAATGAACGCAATAATAAAATTTTCCTTATTTGATATCCATTAATAGCACACACAGTATAGCAATAGTGAGGCCCTTTCAGTTCAGTTCACCTGAGTCTTACTGGAAAAAACGTATTTATCCCACCTCTTTTCATGTGAAAAGTTTATTTCCATAACTATACAAAATTTTCAGTAACCTTTTTTCACAAATGTAGAATTCTGAAAGCTGCCCCTAATCATTAGCACCCATGGTATGTGCCATATCTGCCACATTTTAAATATGTCACTGACTTCTGCCCCATGTTTCATACACTTTCAATTCATCAAGTCAAGATTGTAGATGGCCTTTATGTGACCAACTGAGAGGAGTTTCTGGTTCACATTCGTATATTTTTTGTCTTTATTATATTTAGTTTGGTGCTTGATGTCTGTAAATTTGTAGTTTAAGTATAAATTTGTAGTTTTAAGAATTTAATTAAACAATTTTTAGTCTACTGACAGGTTCTCCATCTCACTTCTATAATTGCTGGCTGACCACTTACTCTCACAGTTTACACAGGAATGTAGGGCAAAAATAACAGTTATTTTTGCTTTTGACATAATTCTGATTGTTTTAGACATCATCCAAAATGGTTTGAAAATTATTATAATTGTCATCTATTCACATATAATACAAAATTTTGTGAGTAATGAGAACTAGATGCTTATTATATTTTGTAACAGCATTTTAGTTCTGGTTTGCAAGAATTTTGGTTTTGAATCGTTTATTGGCATTCATTGCAGCTTTCTGCATGAAGCTAAGGTTAATTTGGAGCCTTCCATTAACAGCTTAGAGCTTTTGTAGTTTTGATAAATAGCATGTGTATGAAGTTCCTATCCACCATTGGAATGTGATTCCATAAAGTATTCACATCATTTCAAGTTCACAGAGAAAAAAAACAAAGGATATGACAAAAAGATGGTCTTCTGATGTACTTCTCTTACTTGCTTCCAAATTTTCATGGTAATATTGTTATTTTACTTAATCTACTCTTGAAATGGTTGAATTTTTCTTAGCAATGTCTGTTGGTGCAACAAACAAATTCAAAATTTTTATGGTGTATAAAACCATACAAAAGTCTTTTAAATTACCTTTTCAGTTTTTGTTGTTTTTTGTGCTTTTGTAATTATCATATTCTCATTTTCTTCAATTTTTATTTTAACTTGCACTTGAAGTGAGTATTAGTTTTTGTTGTTTTTTATGTGCTAATGATGTGAACACTTTCAATCCTGAGTTTCCAAAATATAATGGTAATTGAGGGAAATGCCACTGAGAGCATTTAAAATTGCCACATTATATCGATGCAGTATGGTTGGAATACCTAATGTTGGTATTATTTCCTTCTGTTACCATTTTAATTTGAATTTATCCCTTGTTTTCCTGGTTGAATGTATATCCCCATAACTACCAATTATAATTTAGATAACAATTTCCTACCCTGTAGAACAGTTTTGTCATGAAATGCTTTTTTGTATTCCTTAGATTTGCTGTCAGCTGGTGCTCCTATGACATTCAACATTTTGAAAGGTGAGCATCTGTATTGTGTAAGTGCTAAGGATCCAAGCAGCAGCACAGCACATTTGTAGCATGATAATCATGATGAAAAGAGTTAATTTCAGTAAACAGATTATCAAATCATGAAATTCAAAGCATTGTACAGATTTTTCAATATGAAAATTTCCTAAGCAACTAAATAGTCTTAAAATTTCAATCCTTAATAAATCTTAATCGTCAGTGTTGGTTATAGAAATTTCAATGACAAATAAAGGTTAAAAGAATTTATGTCTCTTCTGCTTTCCCCAGTTTCGCGTTCAGGTTTGTAAGACCACAGTTATTTCTGCAATGTTCATACATATATAGTTGGCTGTGAACTATTGAATGTATGGCACCAGTTGTACATTCTTCTCTTCTGTGCCTTTCGCATTAAGATATTTATTTTACCCTTTCCTTCATAGGTAGGTTGCCTTTGCCTATTTGTTTGCTTGACTGCTTGCATGAGCTTGATGTCTGCTATTACAAGAATATTTTTGTTTATATTTTAATGCAAAGGATTTGCCCAACATAAAAACACAACACTCAACATCATATAATGTAAAGTGTTATAATTTTCCAGATTTTCGAGTAAATGTAAAACAGTATTTTATGATATTAGTTGTAACTGTGGATAATCATGTTTATGTACATTTTATTTTTACAGAACGACTGAGAGCATCAAGTGCTTCTAGTTCTTCATCTGGATCAGCGGTAAGAAGTATATTTGTTTAGAAATAAAATTTGTTTGTCTTTGTGGCATTTAGTTTTCAAGTATTGTTTCCTTGGAAATATTTCAGAAGGATACAACTGCCAATCAGAATCCATTTATTACTACTTCCCATGGGCATCCTGGTTTCACCCCACAAAAAGTTGGGAAAGGGACTGGTGTAAGTCATATGGTATTGGTGGCTGTTCAGAAACTTGAAATATAGATCATATGTTAAAAGAATTTGCATTTCAGGGTGACACAAGAGTCCCAAAGCCACCTAAACCACCTGAAAAACCCCTTATGCCTTACATGAGATACAGTAGGAAAGTCTGGGATCAAGTGAAAGCTCAAAACCCAGAATTGAAATTATGGGAAATTGGAAAAATCATTGGTCAAATGTGGCGAGATCTTCCTGAAGAAGATAAGACAGAGTATGTTGAAGAATATGAAGCTGAGAAGGTAAATAAATGCAGTGCCTCATTCAGATGAGAAAATTAAAATTTAAATATGCATGTACCAGATATTATAGTGTAGTACTATATTTAATTGATAGAATGAGAAATGTCTTGTATAATCTTCTTTTCTTTGCAGCAATAAAATCTAATTGGCATTCCAGTACTTAAAATTACTGTTGCTGATAAAGGTTTCTCCCTCCATTGAGTTAAGGAGATACTATGTGAAAAAAGTGTATTGTTTTTACAGTTTTATGACATTTCAGGTGTTATACAATGAAGCTCTGAAAACCTATCATTGCTCTCCAGCCTATGTGGCCTGGATGGCGGCCAAATCAAAAGGTAGGCAGGCGGTAACACAGTGGATGACACTGTCTAGTTCCAGCCTGTCTTTTATTGGAGGTGTCAGTTAGAAGCCTTGCCTTCATCATGTACCTTTATCTCTCTTCTGCCTTTTTCCAGCTTTTTTGTGTGAAACTGATTTGGCATCCCAGAAGATGAACTCTTGTGCATTTGTACTAGAATTATACAAAGAGTAAGAAATGGGCATACACACAAGTGTAATTATTTTAATTTACTAAATGTTCTTATGTGGTTTTAAATAGTTTTTAAAAAATTTGAATTACAAATTAGAAGTGTATGCCTCTTTCATACTATCTGATAATGCTTAAAATTTTGTGCTGTGCTTATCTTTGGTTCATGAAACCATTGATATTAATTCAGTAGCTTATGTAATGTTTATTAAGCCCTGTTAAATTAGTAAACCCTTTTTTAAAATAATCAATTTTTCATTGCTTAATTTGGAGGGGGAAAAACAAAGTTTTATGCCTGACTTGCTGTATATTAAAATTACTGTATGACAAGTATGTAAAAATAAATTGTATTAATATAAAAAATAACTATGGTATAAATTAGTACATTCATTTTCGTCACTAAATTTCAATTGACTCAGGGAGAATAATTTAACAATGTTAAGGGGGCATGTAATAAGAATGTTTGAAAACTTATATTAGAATGTAAAACAGTTGCTGAAGCATTTTAAGGGGCTGTTCATATATTACATAACGCTAACGAGGGGGCAGGGGGTTTGAAGCAGTGTTATGCTGCAGTACACAGGGGAAAGGGGGGTCTTAAATATTAGTGTTACATAACACTGATATATATTTTTTTTTTTAATGTTTTATCATTTTCTGTAATAATTCCTTTTATTCTGTCTTATACTAAAACAATATTAATAAATTTAATTAAAAAATATCAATAAATTAAAAGATTTTGATGTATAAATTGTTGCAATAAATGGAAATGTTTCTTCAATAATGAATGTTTTTCTCATCAGTGGTATATTGATTAAATCTGATTTTGAAGAAAATATTCAAAAATGATCTTTATAGTTTATTTTAGAATCCAATTAAATTAGCCCTGTAGGCTTTGACCCATGCATCCTCCATGATGTATGCTTGGCTTGTTCTGAAATTTTCTCACCAAAGTGATCTTTCAAAAATTGTCCCCAATCATATTGCTAGGTGCAGTCCGCATCACCAACTAATACTGATTTTAATTATCATAAATTTTAATACAAAACAAAAATTAAATTAATGCTATTTGTTATTGCTTTATGATTTATTTTTACTTATTGCAAATGGCAGGTCTTATTAAGAAATTATGTAGGAGGGTTCAAGCATTTAGGGGAGGGGGTACACAAAATACTCCAAATTTACGTTACTTAATTTATGGACCACCCCTAAGAGCTTTTGAGTTGATAGCTAAAATGCTTCATCCATTGAGGATCTCGGTGCATGCATTTTTAGCATGTTGTATGTTTTAATGCTTTATTCAAAGCAATAGTCTTGACATGCACTGAAAATTGTTTGCAACTTCATCCATGTACTTCGATGTCTTGTAAGCTTGTTTTTTTGACAGGATTTGGTTCCTGAGAGATTCACTGCTTATTTTTCTCTCACTTCTTGCCAAACCATGTAACTTGATTGCTTCTTTTCCCCTCTTTTCTGTCGTGTTTCAGTTAGAGTATGAGAAAAATTTGAAAGTGTATCACAATTCCCCGGCTTATGTGGCATATATCGCAGCCAAGAACCGTGGTAAGTCCGGTAGGTCCACCCCCATATCTCACTCTTGATGGTCGTTCGTCATGTGTGCTTGTTTGTAGTTTGTGTGTTGAAATGCATCCACAAAGCAGTTTATACCCAAATTGTGCCAGTAAATTAATATTTGTTTATTTATTTGCAGTATTGTTAGTTTCTTACACGAGATAACAGATTATCCCTTCCCAAATCCCTACTCAATAACTGGAGTAGTAAAAGGGCATTGGAGATTAGCAAGCCATTCGTATCTTTTATTTCTTAATAGTTATGGTAACAAGCAGGCTTGAAATATAATCACCATAGTTGTAAAGTTAGTTCTTGTGACGAATGTTCGTGTTTTCCAAATCTTAATTTGATATTGTTGTGATATTCAATCAGAATTCAAGAACTTTTAAAAGAGTATTTTAACAATTTTAAAATAATTTAGTTCTTCTTTTCTATTGCTGGATTGCGCAACTGATAGCATGTGGTGTTTGTATACTCGTTTCTTCTTTGCATTTGCAAACATGATTTGGGCTTAGTTTTCCTCTGTGATTATGTGGATTGCACCACCTTAAAGTAATGGTTGTTGAAGGGAAAATGTCACTATTTGATCATCTCATTATCATCATCATGTTTCTATTATTCTTAAAATTATCTTTAAATTTAATATAATTTGCCTCCAAATTGACAAGAAAATGCCTTGCATGACTTGCAATGAATCTCACATACCTTACAAACTTATTTTTGTCAGTAATTAATGTTTATTTTTAATTCAATGTTGAGAATCATGTTGGTGTTTATTAATTAATTTGATGGATGTAGTTAAAAGGATCTGAATTCACATACACCCTTATTCTTTTATGAATTCAGAAAAATCATGCCACAAGAAGGATAAATAAAAAATACTTTCTATTCACCTTTTTTAGTCGTAATAAAATTTATTGAGTAGAGACAATGTGCACACTGCTTCAAATATATTAATAATAAAAGAAATTGCGGAATAAATGCTTAATGCAATATTTTATAACTTAATTGTCAATACCTTCTTGTGGCGTCTTATAGATCAAGCTTATTTTATAATTGGATTGGTTTAATAGCTCAACAGGCTGCAGAAGAACGAGAAACTCATGAACGCTCAAGTGGTGGAACAAAGCCTGCTGATAGGCGAATAGATATTCAACCAGCTGAAGATGAAGAAGGTCAGCTTTTAAAATGTTTTATTGAAACAATATCATTGTTCTATTGGGAAAATCGCATAAGTAAAAAAAACTTTAACTTTATATTATGCTCAGAAAAACTTTTTGTTACTTTTGTTTCATTTTTCACCTCTAAAGTGCATAAATGGTGAGTTTCAAGACTCTACAGTGCAAAGAAGTAAATTTTAGCATTACATATGGGTGACAAAAAGTTTTCCAACTTAAATTGCATTAAAACAATCATTGAAAGATGTTAACATACATAGTTTTTTCAATTGAGCAACAAAATTTAGTTTTGAAAGAATCCTTAGCCATTACTAATACTCCTGTTTATGATTTCATTTTAGATCAGGATGATGGTTATTCAGTGAAACATGTGGCATATGCTCGCTACTTGCGAAACCATCGTCTTATCAATGAGATATTTTCTGATTCTGTGGTTCCGGATGTGAGATCTGTAGTGACCACTGCTAGAATGCAGGTTCTGAAGCGTCAAGTTCAGTCACTTACAATGCATCAGGTATTTGACATTTTGCATGTGTTGTATTTGTGAATTAGCCAGTGACAAAATAAAAAATTTGCCACTGTCATCACCAATTCTCTTCGAAAAATTATTAACCGTATGGTTTATTAAGATTATTTTTCTATTAATGTTTGACACAATTAACTTATTATTTAATGCTGAAAAAATTGTATCAGATTAAATAATTCTTTACTAATGTGTTTTGTAAAATTAATGAAAAACTTTACCAATTATATGGCATTTAGAAAAAGTTGGAAGCTGAACTGCAACAAATTGAGGAAAAATTTGAAGCAAAGAAACGCAAGTTTATTGAAAGTAGTGAAGCATTTCAAGAAGAGCTTAAGAAGGTAACACCTCATTAAATCATTTCTGTTGCTATTTATGATGTGGAAAGAAACAATATTTTCTATTAATATTGCAGCATTGTGTACCAGCTGTGGATGAAGAGACATTTCAAAGAATGGTAGAGAGGCAATATGATGTATTGCGAAAAGAATACACCAAAGGAACAGAGGAATCACAAAGTAGTTCTGAATCAGCTGAAGAGACACAAACTCAGGCAAAGGTATTGTGATTTTTATTTGAATATTGGTCTGTTTTGTTGTGTGTTTTATTAATGTACATACATTTGTTAACATATCTATTTTGAATGCCAATCCGGAATGCGAATCGAAATCCATAACCTCTGTGAACAGGCTATGGAGGTGCAGCCTGCTACTAATGAACCAGAACAGCAGCAGCTGCCGCCTCAACAATCTCCCTCACAGCCACAGCCTCAACCCCAGTCATCACCCCAATCCCAAGCTCAGCCACAATCTCAGTCTCAGCCTCCTACTCACTTGACAACTCCACAACACTTATCTCCTCAGCATTCAGTCCCCCCCCCAGCACTGAGCCCCATGCCACCTCAACACATGCCACCTCAGCACCTTCCTCCACAGCATCCCATGTCACAACATGCTTCATCTCCTCATGCCCCAACACAACATCTCCCACCCCAACATCCAGCTCAACATCTAGGAGCCCATCCACCACAGCATCCTCCTCATCCACCATCTCCACATGCTTCATCGTCTCATCCTTCTCAGCATCCTCCACCACCCCCCAACCCCCCTTCCCAACACGCTTCCACAGTATTCACCCATTCCCCCCACACCCCCTACTCTTGCACCTTCTTCCCAGCCTTCATCATCTCCTGCACCTTCACCTGGTTTGTCTCAAACACTTTCCTCGCAAGCTCCTTCTCCACATCCTTCCAGTCAACATCCACCTGGTCAGGCTCCTCCAGGCCAGCATCTTCCTGGTTCTCATTCACCTGGTCACCTTTCTGGACAACATCCATCTGGGCAGCATTCAACTGGGCAACATCCCCCTGGTCCACATCCTTCAGGCCAGCATCCAGGTCAGCATCCTTCTGGCCAACACCCACCTGGTCATCCCTCCAGTCAGCATCCATCTGCTCATCCACCTGGTCAGCATCCTTCTGGTCATCCTCCTGGGCACCCCCCCCCCTCACAACATCCATCTTCTCCATCCCCTGGACATCCATCAAGCCAAATGCCTTCAGCTCAACACCACATGGGGCAACATCCTCTCCAACACCCATCTCAGCATATGGGACATCCACAGCAAAGTGGCCATATGGCAAAGCCCACAGCAAGGTTCTCAGGTGCAGCAGCCCCAGCAACCCCCACAGGGCCAGCCGCCCCAGCAGCCTCCCCCACCTTCCCAGGCCATGGACACAAGTTCTGCTGGGCCGCCTGGCCCTCCTGGAAAGGCAAGCGAGCCTCCATCTCTCCCAAACCAATGCCATCATCAGCTCCGCCCCCCTTACCACTACCCAGGGGGTGCGAATCCACCCCCGCAGACAGTGCCCCTGCCCCCCAGGCCACCACACCCTCAGTATCCATTTCCTCAGCAGCAAGCTTATCATCAGCCTTACTCACAATACCCTCCCCATCCACATCCATATTATCAGCCTTATCAGTACCACATGCCACGTCACTATCATCCACAGCAGCATGCAGAAGCCGCCCACCCTGTGAGTATTCACACTGTGCAGTTGCATGGGGTTAATGGTTGATGTGTTCCCTTGAAGCTTAAGATGAAACTTACTAATAATACTAGTTAAAGTTGAGAAAGTATATTTCTTCTGTGATAACTATCTTGGAAATTATTTTCCACCCTGTATCAAAGTTTTCAGAAAACCCTAATATTACTATCAATGCTTATTTTCTTGTGTCTAATTTTACAATTAGCATTTGTGTTCTCAATTTTCTTTCAAATGTTATACTGTATGTACTGTAATTTAATATTCATATGTGTCTCACTCTTAAGACTTTTTGAGCATAAGTTTGCCAGAATTTGCATGTCAAAGTAGTGTATAAAATATTAATATTATTGTTTCTGAGCTTAATTGCCTTTTTCATCAAAGTCTTGTTCTAATATATCATTTGACTTAGACTTAATTAAAATAATTAAATATAAAAATATTAATTATGACAATGTACAAACAATTAAAGACTAGAAATGGAAAATGCAGAAAGTGCCAAACTTACTCACTTGCGCATTAAGCATCTGAGGGAACATACTCATATCTACATACAATGGAGCAATTTTAGATAGGGCACATTTCTGATTGTTCTAACTTTCCCTAAGTTATTTGTCTTACTACATTCAGTGGTTGTAATTTTGATGCTTTCAGCATTTCTCATTTCCAGTCTGATGATTCTTTGAAATTCAGGAAATTATATTAATGACAAGTCATCATTAAGGGAAGTAAACTGTGGTGTGTTCGTTAGTCTGGAAGTAAGAATAACGTTGGTTAGTCTTGCAGTAAAGAATTTTATTAATTAATGAAAGACACAAGCACTGAAATTCTTGTTGATCTCTTGAGAGGGAAATAAGTTTTTACAAGAAACTGCTTTTAATCATTAAGTATCAGAATGACTATCTCAACTGAATGAAGGAATTAATTCACAACATTCTTGTAAATTGCATTGTACAAAATGTCTCAGAGCAAATGTTATTTGCTAAAAAACTTTTTTAGGATTTATTCTGAGACATTCTGTATAATAACAGTTTTATTAAATAAGCAGGAAATGATGTATTATCATGTGTACTTTCATCGGCATTAATGGTTCTAAAACCAAGAGAAGTTTGTTGCTACAAGTTTCTTGAAAGTACAATAGGATTATCAGAGTAAATCATGTCTTGTCTGAATTTCATTTACTGCAATATAAAGTAGTACTTAACTTCACTCATGTTGGATTTATGCTGCCTAAAGTGATGTCTTGCTGCATGATTTTGTTCTTTCTTTCAGAATTTTATATAATATTTTATATATTTATATATATATATATATATATATATATATATATATTATATATATATATATATATATTTATATATATATATATATATATTTATATATATATATATATATATTTATATATATATATATATATATATATATATATATATATATATATATATATATATATATATATTTATATATATATATATATATATATATATATAAGCATGCCTGCTTAAAATATCACCAAAGAAAATTATTATTTAATGAGTGATCGTAATTTAAATGACTACAGAGTAACTGATTTCTTGAAAACCTGGAGAACGTAGAAAAATTTTGATGCTTTCTGCATTTCTCATTTCCAGTCTGATTATTCTTTGAAATTCAGGAAATTATATTAATGACAAGTCATCATTAAGGGAAGTAAACTGTGGTGTGTTCGTTAGTCTGGAAGTAAGAATAACGTTGGTTAGTCTGGAAGTAAAGAATTTTATTAATTAATTAAAGACACAAGCACTGAAATTCTTAAAATTCGTGTTAAAACGTATTGTCTGAGCTATTACTATTTTCTTGTTCCTTAAAAATCATCATAATCATGATTTTGTAACTATCCTCATCATCATTGCATATATCTTTTTGTCCTCTTATACTAAGGAAACCTTGAATCCTCTAGACTTTTTAGAGCCCTCTGAATTTGCGTCCTTACATCAACGTTATCTGACATCACCCTAAATACATTTCCTCCTGTGCCATCAGATGTCCTGCTCTTGCTTGTGGCCTTTCTTTAACAGTTTCTTCACATTCTTTTACAAAATACCCTTGAAATTCGCATCATTTAATGTTCATGTGATCTGCTTGTGAACTACTAACTCGTATATCTCAGTTTTGCAGGTAAAATGGGAAATACTTTCCCACATTTGGGCAAATTTAAAAGTTGAGAAAATTTTTGCTCAAAAAATATTTTTTATCGTCCTTTTCTGTGCTTGGATGTAGAATGCATACTTCTATCAGCATGAAGTTTTTCATTGCCATATCTTGCGAAACTAAAATTTTCACTCACCAGGTGTCAAACCACCTTGTTGATAAATGCATCATGAAACAAAATCTGGGCAATAATTTTTATTCATTTTCACGATGCTTTTCATGTGATAAAATGTGAATTGTTTGAGATTCTTTCTTTACCAGCCTATACAAATATCAGTCTGAATACCAGAATTGGGGATTCATGATGGATGTTGATATAATATGCAAATCTGCAAATATAATTAGTTATTATGGAATCACGTGATTTTTTTATTATTTTCGCAGCTTATTGTTACAACATTGTTTGTGTATCATTATTGCATCACATGTGTTTCGAAATAAGGAAAGGTAATAAATCTGAACTGACTACACTTAATCTGCAAATATAAGATGACCCCAAATTTTTTGAATGTGATATTTAGGGAAGGGAACTCAACTTATAGTCATGTAAATACAGTAAAACCCCGATATAAGAGAATCCCGCATATAGGAGACAAAATTCACAGTCCCGAGGTCAGTTGTATATAAACAATGTATTTATTTCCCGCATATAAGAGACCCCATTATAAGAGATTCCCGCCTATTGTAGACAAGATTTTATGCCCCGCCATGTGTTCCTTCCCGCTTTTAAGAGACAAAGCGTGAAATTTTCCTCCAGGTGACTCAGGAATTTCGTCAGCTTGGTAAGGGTTGGGGCACATGCTTTAAAAGACTGGAGTAGGATTTTGCACAGCAGCGTCACCTGGAGGGGGGTAAGGGGGCTGCAAATTTCTCTCGAGGAAAGCTCATTCTGTAGGCTTTGTGTCTCTTGGCAACAAGGCAGACGCTGCAATGCGTACATTTCTATTATTTTTGGTGCAGTGGAGCTATTTTCTGCCACGTGCACAATTTGTGGAGGTGGGCAACAGAAAATCGAGTTATTTTATTTAGAAAGAATAATAACATCGGGTATTATCTCTTCTATTGTACAACAAGATTTTGTTGTACATTGAAACTCAAAAATCTGGCTAAATGGGATCTGGTTTTAAGTTATTAATGTTTCCTCAAGTTTAAAAATAACATACACATCTTACTAATCTAAGAAAAATATGGTAACATTTCATTAAATATGTCAAAAACCCATTTCCCACTTATAAGAGTTCCCGCCTATAAGAGACAAAATTCCATTCCCCCAGGTGTCTCTTATAAAGGGGTTTTGCTGTACATATTTAGCCTACACAAGCAAATGGGGATTGGTTATTGGTAAACAACTATTGGGAATGCTAAAACTAAAAGTGTTTTAAATGTTTATTTTTAACCAACAGGAGGAGATTAATAATTATTAAAAATGCATTTAAAAATAGTGAATATGCCTGATAATACATCAAACAATACAATTTAATACATCAAAATAGGCAAAGTAAAACTTCTTCAAAATGCTTGTTCATTATTCATGCACATTTATTGAAAGCATATGTTCATTTGAATAAAACCTGCACTGTCCTAAACATCCAAAGTCTAGTAATAATAGATAATTTTCTGTAGGAGGAAAAAAAAGGGAGAGAGATTTTCTTATTAAGCAACCACCTCCCTAAAACCACTGATTTTCATGGAACCAAGGTGGTCACTTAATACAGATTTCTCTGTATTTTTACCATTGGGGTAGCTTAACAGAGCACTGGATTCCAACAAGGAATTTTGCTAGCATCCAGTGGTAATGCAGAGGGATGTTTTCCTGTGATAATTATACTCTGTCTTTTGACCAAGTCCAATTTCTTTAGTTGTTTGTGTCAGACTTACAAAGTGTTTGTCAGTAATGTAACGGCAGTCAACTATAGTTGAAGTGTAAAAGACAAAGGGCCACAAATTAATGTGAAAACTTTTAATGTAAGTTGATAATGTAATTTTTTTAGAGGTTCATGTGTAGCGTTATTGGTTTTTCTGGGTACTTCAATATTCTTGTTTTAGTACTTATTTCCTGACCAGCATTGCCTTTGAACCCAACATTTTCTTTCAACTTCAGAGCATAGCCGTTGAAAATGTAAATTGAATTAAACTGGGAAGAAATAGTTATGTACAAGATGTGTGTAGAATTTTGAGTTGGAAACAAGTTGAAAAATTCTTATTTTAGGTTGATGTTCTTAACATTCTATTTCATTTCACTTAGAGGCACATTTTACAATCTTACCCAGCTACTTGGATAATTTAAAACAGAATTCTTGAAACCAGAGAGAAAATACGGGTAAAACCGATTAATTTCACTACCCTGGACTAAACTGAAAGGAAGATACTCTTTAAGATTTTAGCATGATTGGCCATTACAAAAATCTTGTTTGTGGCCCAATGTATTTGTTCCTTGTTTTGCTCCTGAAAATTTTCTTAATAAATATTTCATTTACAGAATGTCGAAAGCGGTGTTACTCCATATGGTGCACCAACACCTGAAGTTGATCGACCTCCAATGGAAGAATCGGGAGTAGACAGAAGTGCTGTTAATGCATCTGAACCCCCAAGCGAAGGTAAATTTCATATCTGATTATGATAGTTTAAACTTCAATTCCAATTTTTAATGTTGTTTGATTATCACAACCACATTATTGTAGTAAGAAGGTTTTAGTATTCAAAAACAATGATTAAATATTACGTTATTTCAATTCAGCATTAAAATATAACTAGATTGATACAGAACAGAAATAAAATGAATATTTCATTGGAAGATAAAGCAACTGAACCCCACTTTGTGTGACTTTTGAATAGCTTTTTGCAGTGCTCAAGTTATACATTAACTGTGCATACACTGCACAAATGTCAGTCTGTTATACCGTTAAATCAGCTATTTGATTATTCAATAACAATTCGAAATAATCCATTAGTGTAGCATTTTGGGAAATTAAATAATTTGCTAAATTTTTAAATTCTGGGATATTTCGAAATTTCTCTCCACTCACAATCCATAATTACTTTCCTTATTTACTTCACATTCATCACTGTAACTCTAGCATGTCAATCTTATTCTCATTAGGGAATGCTTCATAACACCATACAAAAGAAGTAAAACTTCAAAAATGCAAATGCAAAACTTATATAAGTCACTTACAATTACATGTATAACATTACCGAAATAAATACAAATAATTAAATGAGTGAGAAAATGGCCTGTGTAGTGGTACAAGAATCAACTACAGTAAAATCTGCCTAAACCGGGATTTGTACAAGCCAGAAACTTGCCTTGCAGAAACTGTGAAGTTAAACCATAAATTTAAATAGCATTTTACAGTGTATATTGAAAAACAACCATTTTTCATGTCCTGCAAGAAAAAAATGTAATAAACCAGAATTCCTGTAAATTTAAAACCATTAGCTGATAGAAGCTAGATAGCCTTAATGGAATAACTGCATCTGCAAGTCTGTTTTAAATTCTCTGTCCCTGTGACATGCATTTAGTCGTAGCAGCTGCACATGAAGGAGAAAGGCTTCAGCTGTCAGTACAGAATTCGACTTTGGGATCGCTTGTCTCAAGGCATAGGCCGTACATAGGGTAATTCCCTTTTTCTCAGCTCTCCGAGCTTGGGAAGGTGTACAAGCATGTCTTCTTTTCGCACATCTTTCTGCCCTGCATTGAAAATCATAACCTCTTGGCCAGAGATGTAGTGTTCAAGGCCATGTGAGAGAATTAGAAATACGTACTACTCTACTAATGTAACTGAATTATCAAAATCTTATACAAGGTGTGTTCAAAAAGAAACGGGAGTTTTAATTTTTTAGAAACACTGTAATTTATTCGTCAACAGCAATGTTGTCATCTTCAAAGTAGTCACCAGTAGATAATATACACTTATGCCAGCGGTTCTTCCAATCGCCGAAACACTTCTGGAACTCGATCTGTGGGATGGCATTTAACTCTTTCAGCGATGAGCTTCTAATCTCATCTATGCTTGCAAAACGACGGCCCTTTAAGGTTCTTTTTATTTTTGGGAAAAGGAAATAGCAAATCTGGCAAATATGGAGGCTGGGGCATCATAACAGTGTTGTTCGTTGCCAAAAATTCACGAACAAACAATGACGTGTGTGCAGGTGCATTATCGTGATGCAAAAGCCATGAACTGTTTCGCCACAAATTCCGGCGTTTTTTTCGAATTGCTTCCCGCAAACGGCGTTGAACTTGGAGGTAGTACTCCTTATTAATTGTCTGACCTTTTGGCAAGAATTCATAGTGCACTATGCCATTAAAATCGAAAACACTGTAAGCATAACCTTCACATTTGACCGCACCTGCCGAGCTTTTTTCGGTCTTGGCGATCCAGGATGCCTCCACTGGGACGACTGAACCTTAGTTTCCACGTCATACCCATACACCCATGTTTCGTCACATGTGATGACACGTTTTAGTACTTCTGCATCGTTACTGATTTCATTTAGCGACTCCTGAGAACCTTCCATTCGCCGCTGTCTTTGTTCGAAATTCAACACCTTTGGCACAAATTTTGCTGTCACACGATTCATACCCAAAATATACAAAATTATTTCATGACATGAGCCATTTGATATGCCAACATCTTCAGCAACTTCTCTTACTGTAATTCGGCGATCGTTCGTAATTATTTCTTGCACTTTTTCCACGTTTTCAGCTGTTGTTGATGTACTGGGGCGTCCAGAACGCTCGTCGTCTTCCATGTCTTCACAGCCATCTTGGAACCGTTTGTACCACTCATAAACCCTTGTTTTGCTCATAGCAGACTCACCAAAAGCATTTCTAGAACTTAGTTACATTTTATTCCGTTCTTATAGCAAAATTTAATGCAAATCCTCTGATCCATTTTTGCAACTAATTAAAAATCACCACTACTAGGCAAACACATGTAACCTTCTTTGCAACTGACGAAAGACTAACCATCCAACAGTGGAACTAGTGTACAGATTCACTTCAGATATGTTTACCAACACAACAAAAAAACAATCTCGCGAACCAGACTATTACCACACTCGCAATAACAAAATTCCCGTTTCTATCTGAACACCCCTTGTACGTTTCTTGAAGCAATTCTTATATATTTCTGGAAGCAATTTAGTGGATAGACAAAACAATAAAACCTATAAAGCCCCAGACTATCCAAAACTGCTTCAGGCAGGCAGGTTTTTCAGCTCTTGGTGTGGACAAGTTGTCAGCAGTGAATGACACTGAAGACTCAGTCCTCAATGTGAATATGCTATGCACAATTTTGGGAGGTAGTGCTGAAAATGTAATCTACATCAATAACAATGTCTTTACAGATGAAACTGCAATTTCAAATTTAAGGGGCCGCGTCACTGCCAGATCAATTAAAGAATATCAATTTTCAAGAAAATTGGCTGAACGGTTTAGCCAATTTAGGCGTTGTTAACTGGCAGACGGACGGACGGACAGACATTTTGCCGTTAACCGGGTTTTCAGTATCAAGGACCCACGAAACAAATTCTGACTTCATCACATGTTAGAGGATTGTTCTTCTAAATTTTGCAACTGGGTTTTTCCACTTTTTTGTGACCAGGAACTGGCAATAAGGGTTTCTCTGCTGAAAATTTGCTGCTTTTTCTCACAGCAATGCATAACTTTCTCTCCACTGCATAAGCAATAAAAGGTAATATTGTGGTGATACAGAATGGCACAGACTATCTCGTAGTAAAGTTTCTCAAATTTCCGGTTTGTTCTAGTTACACATTTTTTTCCTCCCATTCTTCTTCTTTTCTTCTTCTTCTTCTTCTTCTTCTTCTTCTTCTTCTTCTTCTTCTTCTTCTTCTTCTTCTTTCCTCTTCTTCTTTACCCTTCTTCTTTTCCCTTTCTTCTTCATCTTCAAAAATTCACTTCTTAGGGTCCAACTATATGAATTTTTTTGTTTGTTTCAGAATCATCAGGAATGAAAAGTGGAGGTGAAAGTGATCACAGTACAGAGAAGTCTGCATCAAAAGATGCTGAATAAGAAAACTAAATTTGTATAATTATCAAAGTAATTTTATATGAAGTAGATATTTTGTAATGTGGGCTGCTAGAGAATAATACAATTATTTCTCAAAGTGTAAAGACCAAATTTAATGGCAAAAGTTCTGGAAAAATTGGCTCTGGAGTTTTAAAATGTGGCTCTTGTTGCCCATGCATTTGAGTTCATAAAGAGAATTCGTGACTAGGTTCATGGAATTAACATTAATCAGTTGGTGGTAATTAAAATGAGTCCTCCATTATTTTTCATTGAAACATTAGAATTCCTTTTTTGCCTGTTGCTTTCATGAATCTTTGTTATCAAAGGTACATGGGAAATTGTTTTAACCAATGCTTGTGTACCTTAAAGAATTAAAATGTAATCGGAAACATTGTAATAATGTGTACTTGAGATTTTTATACCTTTTCCTAAACATTAAATCAATAATTTTTTAGCAGTGGGTAGTATTGTTTCTTGGTAACTTATTGTCATTTTCATTGTGATGTAACGTGAATTAGAAATTATGATCGGTAATTGAATCCTCTTCATTGGAACTGAATACAAAGTAGCATAAATTCATTGTTTATGCTACTTACACGTCATCATGATTGTGAAGGGACTTTTTTGCTTTCCACGTCACACATTGTGACATATAATCATATTTTCTGTAGATAAGATGTGTGTCATTCAAAAACTTAAGATAAAGCATATATTGTAGAAAACAGCACATGATCTTTTGTGTATAATCGTGTTTTGTTAGAAAAACTTAAATCTTTTAGTGAATTGTTAAACTACTATTCTTTTTCTCTTATGATTCTTAAATTGGAAATTTTTTTAAAACTTATTTTGAAAAAAAAATTTTCTACTTATTTTAATTTTCCAATTTTAACTGGATATTGATTAGAGTAATGTAGATTGTGAGAAGTAATTACAAATTCTGAAAACATTGTATATTTTAAGGTTTTGTGGTATGTGAAAGTATACTTCAGAAAAAGTTACTAAGCAATTTCTGCAGGTGGCAGTAGTTTGATATTCTATTAGTAGCATGGTCTATTCCTATTCTAAAATTAGACAATAACCTTTCCTTTTTTCTGGTGGTGCAGTGTTGTATTGAAATCAAAAATTACCTTTAAGTCATTTGAAGTAGTGAGTAGGAATGGGAATTTTTTTGCTCAATGTAATGTCAGCAGCCAGAATTTTGAGATGCTCTCATGATAATGGGAATAGAACCTACTACTACGAGTTGTGAGCATGTAAATGCCTTTTCAAGCAAATGTGTGAAGCTGACTTTGCTATAACATTTTGAATTCATGCTTCTGTAAGCTTAGCTTCATTATATTCCATTCCTCCAATATTTAAAATCAAAGCTTTGAATTGACTTGACTTGTTGTGTTGTTTGTTTGTTTTTTCAAATTTCTGGTCTATGTGCTGGAAGAAGCCAACTATAACTACACCCCAGAATGAAACAAAAACAATGTTATCGTATGCTTGTAAGCGTTTTTATTCCCTGTAAACATTCAAATAAACTTAACATGTCATAAAAATATTCTGTGTTTTCCAGTGTTATCCAAAATTTTTGAATTGGTGAATTCACTTTAATGATTTATACATCTAATACAGTGCTACTTTTAACCCATATATTCCCATTGACCCAAAAATGGGGCAGAGTATTTTCCTGTTAAGAGTTCATTTCTAGAAAGGAATGAAAATGTGTTATATACCCTATATTGTTGTGTTGGCAACAATGAATAAGATAAAGTTCAGTGGATTACTCTACAACGTTTTCCATTGTTGTGGGAGACCTTCGTACAGTGCCCACATTTGAGCATCATGTCGCTTCGTGAATCGTAAGTACATTACTTAAATTTATGATTATTTTAATTGTTTATTTTGATATAACACAATTTGGTGAAACTTATATTTGAAATATATTCTACATACAAAAGATTCTAGCTTATATATTAGCGGCAAATTACAACAAAATAGTGACGCCCCATTATAGGGGCAATGGGAACAAGAGGGTACAGGGTTTTATATATATTGTTAGCAAGTATATTTTTGACATTTGCGTAAATACGAATATTTCAGGGCGTGATTATGTATTATATTCGAATGTTTAAATACATTTTCTATTTGAATTTTTTTTTTATTGTCATATTCATTTCAGATTATCCATAAACGAAAGAATAAGAATATTAGAATGTGATGATTTCACAGAAGCTTCGGTTTATATCTCTGCTCCTGAGAACCATTTTCTAAGTGGTGAAGATGAAATAGAAATGCTGATGTAAACCATCTAACTTGAAAACTAGCTACAAGGACTGAGAGAACTGCAGGCAACAAAAATTACTTCCTCTGGAGTAGAAGAAATTATTTTACCATCGCAAGAAGTAACACTTGATGTTATGGACCAGAGGACTGTGTCTGAATTGACCACAGATGCAAAGAAGACTAAAGTTTGAAACTGGGTAAAACGGACATTGTACCTCTCCCAGAACGTACTTGGGAACAACCGGATTGGCTGCAACATGAATGATCTACTATGGATCTGTTTGAATTATTTTATGATAGTGAAGTATTTGATTTGCTTGTTGAAATGAGTAAGAAAGTACGCTGTTTTCAAAGGGAACACTAAATTTGATGTGTCGCATTGTGAAATTAAAACTTTTATTACAATTTTGTTGCTCAGTGGGTATTGTGGTAATGCAAGGTACCGTCTCTACTGGGACATGGGAATTGACACACATCACCCAGGAGGAGCAAGAGCAATATCTAGAAATAGGTTTGAAGAACTTCAGAGATATTTTCATGTCTCTGACAAAAATAATTTAGTGAAAAGTGACAAATTCTCAAAAGTTCGACCTTTGTGGGTAATGATAGATGGCTCACTTTCTTTCCCCAAGATGCGAACTTGTGCGTGGATGAAACCATGGTTCCGTACTACGGTTGTCATTCCACAAAGCGACACCTACATGGAAAACCAATATGTTTTGGTTTCAAAGTATGGTCCCTATGCACTCAATTGGGCTACCTTGTACAAGTGGAACAGTACCAGGGAGCTTCTACTGGGAACGAAATGCCAGATCTTGGTATGGGTGGGTCTGTTATTATGGACTTGCTCCAAGAACTACTCGAGAAGAAAATGTACAGCTTGTATATGGACAATTATTTTACTTCCATTTGTCTTCTAGAAAAACTAGGTAACATGACATGATGCAACTGGTACTATCAGGAACAATAGAGTCGAAAAAGCCCCTCTCATGGAGCCTTCTGAAATGAAGAAGATGCAGAGGGGTGCGTATGATCAAGTGACAGACCAAGAAACACAGTGTTGTCTGCTACAACGATAACAATATCATAACTGTTGCCTCCAACAAAGTAGGAGTATCTCCTCTCGGAAAAGCTAAACGATGGTGTTTATCTGTGAAGAAGAAAATTGAAATTCTACAACCTGCTCGCATTTCTGCCTACAATTTGTCTCATATTACAGAACAGCAATCAGAATGAAAAAGTGGTATTGGCAACTTTTGATGTTTCCCTTGAATGCATCCATGAATAATGCATTTCATTTATACGGTCTCACACCTTCTGGAAAAAGCATTAATCATTTAGATTACCTACAGTTTATCAGGATAATAGTTCAAACATACTTAGGATAAAGCTTAGAGTGAAAAATAGGTAGATCACCAAAGGCGGTAAAAAAGAGGATACCAGAAAAAGTGAGACTAGATGGTCATGATCATATAATTGTCGAAAGTGAAACACAAGTCAGATATGGTGAATGCCATAAGAGCACCATGAAGAAATGTAAAAAATGTAATGTCGGCTGCCATGCAAATTGCTTTGAGAAGTTTCATTCATAAAATCATGTAGACCAGAACTTAAGTTACTTCGTTTCTATCAGGGTCTACCGAACACTTCCCAAACATGCAATGCTCAAAAAATTGTTAACATGTTTATCATCATTAAAAATTTTCTAATTTAAAGCTTAAATATATTTCTTAATTATTTAGTGCAATAAAATAAATATTTGCCCTTGAAAATAAGGTTTTCCTTGTCCTAAAAACCCTGTACCCTCCTATTCCCATTGCCCCATTTTTGGGGCGGGGCTCCTACACAATATGAAATGTCATATTAGTGAAAATACAAATTCTTATAAATTAGACCAAAACAAAAAGGGAAACTTCATATCAGCATGAAATTTAAAAAAAAAAAAAGTTGGGAATATATGGGTTAAACTGCAATTACAATTCTTAAAAGCAATTACTTATTTATTTCAAAGTAAATTACTCCATATTTACTTGATTGTGTAGTATATCTTTATGGAATTCACATGTACTTGTTATACAAGCCAATAATGTAGGAGATCAAATATCTTTGTCAGCTATGTCTAACAGTGCAGATGTGATATTATTGTAGGCAGTGTAGACGCATCATCAATAGGTTTGGTGACATTACATGGAAATGATAAATTCAAATTGTTATGGGTGCCATATTCTTTAACACGTAAAATGTATTACTAACTGTAGTCAAATCAGTATTCAGTCTCGATTTCTGGCTTAAGCAATGAGTCATTCTTACTGGGTCATAGAAGGGGAGTATGCCAATGTCAAGATTATCTTTCTCATGAGTTCGTAACTTGGCTGGTAGGAGGAGGATACGGAATTCCTGTACTCGTGTAGAAACAAAATGCAGTCCAAGCCTGTCAACAATCAGAAGAGTATCTTGGGTAAAATTGTGTAAGATAAAATCGATTTTTGAATGTGTCAAGGAAGGGGACTGAATACCCATTAGCCCCACCCACACCCAGTTGCACCACTGACCCCTAAGCTCATCTTTCAGCATTCGTAGATAAAAAAGTGTGTAACTAAGGACATGTGCTGCAAAAGAGGAATTTCAGCAGTGCAAGAGTTTTAGTATCAGAGAAATGAAGCATTGACCCTCATGTTTTGATCATAAACAGGGAGCAGATTTTAATGAAATCACATTTTTACTTCTTGTAATACACGTAGTATAGAGAAAGTTATGTAATGCCGCAGAAAATCAATTTTGAGATTCCAACGAATATGTTTTGGGGTCCCTTAATATCAACAAAGTGTTTTTTTTCAAAACGTTTGTCTGTCCATGTACACCACTAGCATCTAAACTATCCATAGGATTTTTTCAAATTGAAGGAACCTATGTCAATCTGACTCGAGTCAAAGCTTTGAGATTTTTAAAAACATTCTTTAAAATTTGGGAGGGGTACTTTTCATGCACTAGGAACATTTTCAAAATTTTCTCAAAAGCATGATCTCGAATGCGATTTCTTCACATTATATTTGTGAGTACATGCGCTTAAAATGTCATAAAATTTTTTGAAAACAACAGTTTTCTGTGAAAATTAGCTCAAATTTCCCCATTTTGAGAAACACTAAAATACGATTTTTTCGAAAATGGCTCCGAATTTTGTCTTCAAACTTTTCCAATGGATAGTGCTAAATGCACTTTTTAATATTGTGACATACCAATATGTGAGACAATATGGTACAATATTTATTACAAACAGCATAAATTATAGGGATAAATATAGGTGAATATGCCAGCATAACAACGGTAAGCGAGCCGTCGTCAATCTTCATGCAGTGACGATCGTGGAGACGGCTAGTTCATTTTTTAAGAAATTTAGGGATTGGCGAGGTACGGAAGTACATCAAGTGTTGTCTGTAAAGAAACAATCGAAAAGATGGACCGAGCTTTGCAGGGGTGAAAGAGTATGATAGGCATTTATTCTGACTGATGCCGTGGTGTTGAACGGATCGTGGACAAATAATGTTAGGAGTTGTTGTTTTTTTTTGGGGGGGGGGACTTGTAAGCATTTACTGGGGAGTAGATATTAGTAGAACTTTGAATTTGAATGCTATGTGTGTACAGTAAAATTAAAATATTTCAAGTGAACGAGTTAGAAGGACATTGAGGGCTTAGGCGAAGTTATCAGTAACTGGACTGGAATGCTAACAACATAGTTTATTGGTCGTTGAGTATTCAGCATACGCGTGGGATGAACTTGGAATTCGTAAATTGGTGAACGAATTTTATTAACGAGACTTTATTAACTTCGGAAACAGTGATGAACGGTGATTGGAGTGTGCTTCTGCAAGAATAGAAGAGAGAAGATGGTATCTGGACCTGAGGACAGCGACGTCGGAGAAGAATGAAGATGGTCCAAGAGCGCGCGAAGACGAATACGACATTATAAGGTTGGAACAGGTCATGACCAAGGTTTTTTCAATTTTGTGTAAAATTATCAAATACCAAAAATTGTTTAATAAAGTTCCATAAACAGTTTAGATCATTCTGTAAAATATTTTCATTCGAAGACGAGCCAATACTTCTATATATTATACAATCATCGGCAAAAAGTTTAACTTTCGATTTTATTCCAATTGCAATGTCATTAATGAACGCTAAGAATAGCAATGGCCCTAACACACTCCCCTAGGGCATCCCAGAGGTTACATCTGCTTTCGATGAATATGTATCACATATTCGTGTATCAATATGTATCACATGTTATCATTCGTGTATGAATATGTATCACATATTCGTGTTCGCCCCGTAAGAAATTCTTTTATCCACATGATTCTTCGATGGTCAAATCTAGTTTTTGACAAATTGTCAATTAAAAGGCTATGTGGAACCAGATCAAATGCCATAGAAAAATCTAATATTATTGCACCGACCCTACTCCCTTCGTCTAATGAATCTGCAATGTCCTGACGTAAAGCAATAGTCTGTCTGTCGCACAAATACCCAGGACGAAAATCTTGTTGATTTTGAAAGAATCAGTTTTATTCCAAACTCGTCTAATATACTCCGCAATTAAGTGTTCCATCTGCTTGCATACAACTAATGTCAAACTTATAGGCCTGTAATTATTAACAATCCTTTTGTCGTTCCCCTTATGAATCGGCACTACAATTGCCTCTTTCCAATTTTGAGGAATCATAACGTCCATTAACGACGCAAGGTAAGGAATCGTGGCTTCCCCTCACAGTTTCAGTATTTCTCCTGGTATTCCATCAGGACCAACAGATTTATTTCTCCTAATTTTTGCGATCCTTTTTCTAATAATTCCTGAATCGACTCGAAAGGTTTCTATTACGGGTGTTGTTTCACTTTCAGGGGTTTGATCCTTCGGCTTGAAAAGATGCGTAATGTCTATTTAAACAAGCCGCATTTCCACTGCCATTTATAATTAACGAACCGTCAGCTCCGGCGATCGTTGGAATACTTTCTTTGTTCCCTTTCTTATGTCTCACATACTTGAAGAAATTTTGCCAACATTTCAATCGATTGTTTAGAATTGATTTCAGGTAATTTTCTTGAGTATGTAACTGTAATGATTTTTCTGTTCCTTATTTATATTACGTATTATTTACTTCATTAGAAATAAAGTATTAAAGAAATAAATTTTAAACTCATGAAAATACTTTTAAAACAGTTCATGCGTCGGCGACGCCACAATCAATTATTGCTCTACCAGACTCAAAAAAACCTTCCATTGCGCATGCCCAAACGAGGCCTCCCCCAACCAAAGCTGCTAATATTTCCCCGCCTGTCACAGCTCTCGCTCTCGCCCCCCCACCCACCCACACACACACACACGCCCACCCACACCCAACACCCACCCCACCCCACACCCACACCACACACCTACACACACACACACACCACACACACACCCACACCCCTACACACACCCACACCCACACACACACACTAAATACATTATAGATACTACCACGGTAGAAGAAATGTATCTTTCACCGTGGATATAACTACCTATGGGACCCTTACAATATGCGATTGTATATGATTGATATAAGATGTCCGTAAGTTCTGGACGTTTAATTTACACGCAAAATTATCCTTGCGTGTTTATTTTATATGCTGCAAATATTGTAAGAGTTGAGATTTATTTTTGTTTGTGTCTTTTCTATTAGTAAGAGAGGGCTACTGTGTCTGTCTAGCGAAATAATTGCAAGTGTCCACCGAAAGCACTTCGTTTCATCCCCAAGTGATGACAAATTGCAATATTGTATTTCGTAACCGTTCCCAATTATTTGAGAAAGTATGTGTTATTGTAGCACTAGAACATTTTATTCTAAACGCCATTTTGTTTTTTCAAAAATTAAACAAAAGTAATTTTTTTGACATCTCTTTCGCGTCGTTAATTTTCACATCTCACTCTCTTTTAAACTCGACGCGATCGTCGTCGCGTTTTAATCGCGTCGTTTGGTGGCAAGCTCTGATGTGCGCGTGTTCCTTAGCGAATTAGTTTGTTTTTTACTGTAACGCAGTTGCCGAGGTTTGTTTTATTGATTAGCGATTCCGGGAACGTCAACTTCTAAGGTCATTAATCCCGTATGTGTACGGCATTTTTTTCCGCGGTGATGGTCCCCCGTTGGATGACGAGATTCAAGCGCCGATCTACCTGTTGGCTCGCGGAGTTTCCCTCAAACAGGTATCTCCTATCAGCGGGGCACCGCCCCAACCGGGACAATAAAGGTCGAAGATAGGCCAAGAAAGGGGAAGGAAAGATCGCGCGCGCGCGCGGTTAGTTTGTTAGAGAACAGCTCAGGCATTCGTCAGGTATTGATCGTAGAAACCACGGAAAACTACCGATCAGAGTAGCCGGCCGCTAGAATTCTCCTCTAGACTGAGACTGAATTCGACCTAGCTAACAAGCTAGAGTGGAAAATCCAGCCACCGTTGGGGCTCGAACCTAGGACCTCCCGAGCAGAGGCACTGCAGTGGTATCAGTTTATGCCCTGAGCTTCCGGTTTCTTGCTTTAGATAAAACAGTGAAATTATTGGATATTCAAGCAGTCTAATTACTTCATAAGACTAGGATAAAAATGTATTTCATAATGATTACAAAATATTTAAAAAATATATTCCTGTTCATACACATTTTATTCATAAAAGTGTTTTTACTGATACAAGATTTATAATATTGTTTAATACACTCCTATAATCCATAAAAATTATTGCAATACAATTGAAATTTAATATTCTTAAAGGAAATTGCAATTTAAAACCAGTTTTTACACCAGTTGCAATGGTTTTTGAGATTACCAATTTACATCAAGCATACAACATACAGAACTTTTAGTCATCTTTACTTTCTGAAAGGTCACAGTTTGTTCACAAAGAAAAGTTTGAGTTGAACATTTCTTGTATTAGGTACACATTTCTGAAGACAACTTACTGCTCAACAGAAAAAAATTGCCAAATTCCAAACAAAAATACACATTCTCAGGAGAAAAACGACAAACCAAAAAATAAAAATTAATTTCATATAAGATATCCACATCATACAGAGCAATACATCATATTGCAATCATCATCATTACATATATAATTTCTTTAACATGAATTGTAAACATCCTTTTTCTAAATGAACTACTCAGTCAATAGCAGCAAACATGGAGACATTTGAAAGCTGGAATTCTCCAATGTCTGCACATGTAATTTACATTTTTGTGTATGTTATATAAACATTAATAATTTTTTTTTAAATTTGAAATGTTGACATCATGTACAATCTGGCAGTAAGGCACATTATATTAGGGTCAGGCAAAGCGGCAATGTGAGAGAACAGTGGCAAGAAGCAGGGTGGGTTAAAGCAGGGCAGAGTAGGCAATGCCAGGCCAGACTAGGGAGAGAATACATTATGGGCATAATTCATTCCGTTTCTGTCAGTAAAGGTGAAAAAAAATAAATAAATATCCAGACAAGTAAAACAATTCAGATTTAAACTTCTCATGAGATTTAATTGCAAGGGTTTCTATTAAGAGTAATAAACAGCTAACAATTTTTACTTTCTCTTAAACTAATATATACATAGTACAGACAATTTGCAATGTTATGTAATGCTGCAAAACACGTAAGATAAGATTTTGACGGAAATGCACATTTTGAGGGTTCCTGATAATGGAAAATTGGGTTTTGAAAAGCATTTCAGTCTGTCAGTCCATCTGTAGACAACACTAGCGCCTAAAGTGTTCATATGATTTTCTTGAAAATAGAACCAAATGAAAACTTCTCTGAACGGTTTGGCCAGACTCAAAGCCCTCCAATTTTAAAATGGATGTTTTTTTTTTTTTTTGGGGACTTTACACAAAACCCCCAGGACAATTTCAAAATTTTCTTAAAAATCAATTTTTTTTTTCTTTCTTTAATAGAGGCAAGTGTGCTTATAACATCGGCACAGGTCCAATTTTCATTAAAACCTATGAAATTTAAAAAATTATTTAAGTTAAACATCTTTTGGTCCCCTCTCACTACTACATTATTGAAAATATTCTCTTTTTAATGAAAGTTATTTTTAAAAATTAGATCTTCAAATAGCATCAGGAAATTCTTTTTGACAACGAGTAATTTTTGCGTAATTGTAAGTGAATTAGTGATTAAAAAAAACATGTTAAGAAAATTTTCCGAAAAAGGCTCTTAAATTTTTTGCTCAAAGAGAACTAAGTACAAATATAAACATGGCATAGATGTAATTATCATTGAAACTTCTGAAATTTCAAAAATTGCGTAAATTCTTTTTAACTTTCTTCCATTTCAAACCATACTACCTTCAATAATGAAGCCAGAGATTGTTCTCTTAACACAATTAATTCCTGCAATAAATCTGTAAACCATTTTATGTAGCTTTTTTTTTCAAAATATTAGTTGTTTTCTTGTAATTTGACTCATAACGTGGGAATTTCCTGAGGCAGCAGAGCCAACATGGACAATAAGTGTAAGTTGTGGGTGTTATTCCAGTGTAGAGATGAATAGCTGAATGATCAACATGCTGCCATTAAGTCTTAAGCTCTCACGTTTGAAGTCTGGCCCATGCAAATAATTTCTGTTAAAATTTTTCAAAATAAAAATCTTGGACAGTTCATGTTAAATAGTCTAGCCAGTTGACAGATTATCTTGGCTATAAAATTATAATTTTATAATTACAGTGGTCAAGTTTATGATTCCTGCAATGTTAGCAAAATTCAGGTGGTTGCCATGATAACGTGCATCTGGTAATTTAGCATTACTAAAAGTGTTAATTCGAATTACATTTTTCTCCATGTAGAATTTTATAATTGCTGGGATTATCTACTACTCTGATAATAGAAATCAAATAATATGTTGTACTGCAATGCTAAATCATTGGTGTTCCCTGATAAAGTTAAATCAAAGCTACGCAACATAGTACGCTGTAACTTGCAGGTAACCACCAACCAACAACAAAACTCTCTCACATAACGTAATATCACATGTAGGTTCTATGTGTGCTGCCCTAATTTTAGAACATGTTGAAACGCTGATCAACTCTCAATCAAGGTTTCTCTATGTCAAAATTTTACATTTAAAAAGGGAGAATTTACTCTATAAAAATTGTAACATCTACCAAAAGTATGACCAAATAAACCATTGAAGTTGTAAAAATATATTTAAGAAGACAAGTTAAATAATGTTTAATATACGATTGATCTTTGATTCTTTTTAATTAGGAAACACGTCAATAATACTTTTGTAGGTTATACAAATATTTCAATACTATTACCAAAAGGTCATAACAAGTAGAAATATGTAAATGCATATTCTGCATTCTGGTATTTCTTGTTCCCACTACCACCTTAATGCTTCATAGTAAAAGAAGAAAGCCAGAGTACAAAATATAAAATATTTTTATCAAAAAATGTCTTTGTAGCCACTCCGTCATAAAAAAATTAAAATTCTGCAAATAAAATGACATTCAATTTACTTGAGACTTATCTCAAGCATATGAGAAATTCCAAAACGTAAAAACATTCGAGAGTTTGTCAACAAATCTAATACACAAAATGTTAAATTTTATGCATTAATAGGAGAACATAAACACACATATCCAATTATTTTGGTGTTGTTACAAAGCACTCTGTTACAAAATTGCATGAAATACATAAATATTTTAAATAAACCATGAATTTCTATGTACGAGCTTTAGTATCAAATTATGTCAATACAATTTTCACTGGTATTACAAGTGAGTGTTGCTTGTTACAATTATACTGAATTCCTTCCCTTCCATAGTGTTTTTATTTCATCAGTGCAAAGAATCATGTCACTGAAATTAGCATTAAAAGGCATTTATATACCCTCCTTTGAGGATAGTATAAAGCAAACAAAGTTAACAAAGGAAACAGAGTATCCTTCTCCTGATATATTGCAACAAGTCATTGTGTCATAACATAAATTCAATTTAAATTTATTTAAAACAGAAATTAAGTTACAAATCTAATATCCTCTATAATTTTGGTTACGTATTTCTTTTGAATGAAAAACTGCATTTCATTTGAATTAAGACAATACAGTCAACTTTCAAAACTGAGAACTCTGACTATACTAAACTTTCAATTCTAGTGAACCAAAGTCCTGGTCTCATTCCGCATGCATTACAAATAAACACTAGATGATTCAGATACAATGAACTCTCCAAATCGACTAAAATGAACACTGAAATATAACTTCTAGGATTAAAGTACTACACCTCTGGATTGTTAATCCACTCAGTGCTAAGAGTTAGCAAGCAGAGGAGATCATAAGTTATTTTAATAGCATTTTTTCTTTACTACTACCTTTGAGCATGAAGACTAAATCAACGTGGTCTGGAAGATAAAATTGGTGAAATATCTGGATAAGACAACATTTATGCTGCGAAAGTCTTCCAGACCAGAAGAAAAAAGGGTGATGGTAAAGTGGATACAAATGAAGAATGTGTTCCAACAGAACAATTGTCTAAATGGGTATCGAGACTGTTTTAAAATATTTTGTGTTTTGATACTGTGAAAATCAAGTTTTGAGAAAGCATGGACTCTGGAGAAGGATCTGCAAAAAGTATTGCGATTTCAAAATAACTACCTTTTTATAGTCACATTTGCTTATTCACATGATATGCAAACCAAGTCAATTCTTTTTACAATTTTCTTTATCTCTTTCACTGTGAATCAGTTAGCCTGAATAACTATCAGTCCAGAAACCAGTCTGTCTCCTGGTCAAACAATCCATTTGATAGTCACTGACTAGCCAGCCTGTCTGTCTGTCTGTCTGTCTAAGTGGTGGCTGGTCCATTCGTGCTGTGGTGCTGTTGCACACTATCTATTCTCTTTAATAAATGAAACAATTACATTTCAAAAGATCAGATTTTTGTTTAATCCACAAATCAAAATGTTGGGAAGGTGCATAACAATTGCAGACAATAGCTTTGATTTTTCAGAACATTCACACCTATGTCTGGAATTATCTTGGGGTCTGGCATTTCCTTTTTTGACAAGAAAGTCCAATGATGTCACACACACCAGGAGAATTTCATTACTAGAGAATATCAGCAAAATGAGAATTTAACATTTACAACAATTTAAATGTTTATAATTTTACATCTGTCAAAATAAATTAACACAGAATAATCAATAAAACGCTAAATTACCATAAATGATTTTCATAAGAAAAATTTTATGTGGGCGTATTTCAAACTAGGAACAATCATTCAAATAGATTTGTGTATACTTTCAATGCATAACTTTAAACATTTCTAAAATTTCATGATTACAACACTTATAAAAATATAATATATGCTTTGGAGGGGGAGGAGTAGAAATTTTTTATCCCTCGACATTAGAAATGCTACCAAAGCCTTGTAACAACCTACTAGCCAGTGGCCTAACTTAGTGGGGGCAGCAGGGGTGGCCACTCCCGGTGTTACTTTTAAGGGGCTGTAAAATTTCACAATAAATAATAATAATATTAATAATAATAAAATAATAATAATAATAATAATAAATAATAATAAAATAATAATAAAAAAAAAATAATAATAATAATAATAATAATAATAATAATAATAATAATAATAATAATAATAATAATAATAATAATAATAATAATAATAATAATAATAATAATAATAAGTCGGTCCGGATAGCCCAGACCACTAAGGCAATAGTGCCATGGCGATCTCGGATGGAAGGATTGCGGGTTCGAGTCCCACCTCGGGCATGCGTGTGTTTGTGTATGTGTTTGTGTGTGCCGTCCATTCATCCTTCACTATCATCATCATTTCATCTTCCATCCCCCAGGACTAACAACCCTGGGGGTATAAAAATCGGATTCAGCCTAATGCTGATCCCCCTAATTAGTTACATGCAAGACTTGCAACATGATAAAATGATACTGAGCCCGTGCAAGTGCATGTCCTGTGTGGTCCAAGATAACCTTTCCGCGAGCAAAAAAACAAAATAATATTAATAATAATAATAATATTAATAATATCTTGTAAAAATTTGAACCATTTCATTTCATATTTTTGTCACACCCACGATGCGGACCAATTGAAATAAGCAAAGAATCATTTATTATGTATTCTGTGACGACTTCTTTAAATGAATGTATAATAATTACATCTTGCTCATTGTAGCGACTGGCTTGTGGCATTGTGGCAAAACCGTCTGTACTGGCTTGTAGGGATTCCCCGTATTCCATTATATGCTTGGATCATTTACAACTTATATTCAGGAGGAATGACTTCTTTTGTCTAAAGAATAGTGTTCAATATTGTATAACACCATCTGCAAATTAGATTACAGTACAGATAAATCCCTTCAAGGAAGCCCACGAATGATGCTTTGACAATTCAAAGAAAGTTTTATTGATGTATCGTCAGTCATCCAATTCACATTAATTTAATTGTACATATGTATGCGCTTTAAAACCTAAAATTTTAGTGCTTATAAATACGTGTAGTCATTGTTAAATTATTGAACTTTCTTGAAAAATTGTATTGTTCATGGAGTATACAACATTTGATTATGCGAGTATTACATATTTTATTTACGTTTTTTACTTGTGTAATTGTATGTTTCACTCTCTGCTTTGTTGTCCAAGATTTAATTTATTAGTAATTATGTTGAAACATTCTACAATACTTTCGTTTACGAACCGAACACTAATAAAGAAGATTATTTTAAACATATTACATACGCAATAATGATTGTTCATATCAAAAAGTTCTTTAGAATAACTGTTTATTTTAGCCTTTTAAATTGAAATACGTAAATAAGAGGGCAGCAAAATTTTCCTTTGCCCCAGACAGTTACACCACTGCTAGCAGAAGGCACTACTAACAGAATACAGCTGGTTTCCAGCACCAGCCGCCACTATCTCTCTGGGGTAATCTCTGGAACAGCTAAACCCATTTCCATGGAGTTTACACTAATGTAAGAATTTAAGGTAAAGAATTTGTTCAGACATAATTAGGCCTACTTTTTGTTTCAAATTATTATTTTCTCTTATACAAAAAAAAAGTTACTATCTACACGAGATTTTGTTAAAATTACCCCTAACCTCTCATTCAAACTTCTGAGAACAAAATATGAGTGGGCACACTTAAGCTTTTGTGGAATATTTTTAAAAGAGAATCCATCAAAGTTCATTAAAAGTTACTTAAAGCTCATAAAACTTTCTACTAATTCCTTTTTAATTCACTCCTATAGCATAATTATGCTTTGAGTAATTGCAGTCAAAACGGTTTGCCGAGAGTATGCAACAATGCATCTATTTACAGTTACCTGTTACAACAATGGTGGTAGCAACAGTGGACACAGTAAGCAAGGTGGGTAGGGGCACAGCAGAGTTAGGCAAGGGCAATGAAAGGAGCGGAGTGGCTTTGGGCTATGCATGGCAGGATGGGGATAGATAGAATTCACACCTTTTCCTGTCTACAGGATTATGACAAATAAATACGCAGGCAACGCATAGTACTTCTAGTAGCTTAAATATACATTTTAGAAAGAAAGTGCTGTATTTCTAAGCAACACAAGTTAACAATATTCTGTTTTGGCATGAATTGTTTTTATAAACCAATAATTAACAGTGGGCTTTTGTAAATTAAAAAAAAACTTACCATTGAATTGAATTTCTTCCACATTTACAGACATTACAAGAAGGATTACTAATAAAAAATAAAATTATTTTCATATTAGATATCCACATATACTTGCTTAGTGCAATAATCTATTGCAATGGGAAACATTTTTACTTTTTCTTACACTTGTGTGTACATAGACTAGACAATGTTGTGTAAAACAACAAAGATGAGATTTTGATGGAAAAGGACATTTCAATGGTTCCTGATAAAGTGCATTTTCAAAAACATTTCTCTGATGACCATCAGTGGACTAGCACCTAAACTGTTCACAGGATTTTCACCAAACTGATATTCCCCGATTGATTTTGCTGACCTCAAAAGCCCAGCATGAGATTCTGTGGGGAAACCAATTTCCCAAAATTGAAACAAAGTATTATGGATTTTTTGACAGTACTTTTAACTAATATTGTATGTGTACTGTAGGCAACCTCTCATGTAACCAGAGATTAAAGACACAGCTATCTAAAACATCTTGTTTCTGAAAAGGTATTCTGCTTCATAAAATTACGCAGCTGATTTCAGAAGGTAGCTTTCTGCCTATTTAGCCCATACTGTGGTAGTTTCCAAAACTTGTACATAGTTAAAGAGCAGAATGCAAAACTAGGAGTGGCTGTGCCAGACTTGCAGTATTACAATGAGATTAAAATTGTCAACCTATTCAGATCCATTTATTTCATTGACTTGGAAACTACCACTGACTCCACAAAAATGCCTTGAGCCTTGAGTGGTAGAACCAGAAAATATATGGGAGGCATGACAGAAAGTCACTACCATTTCACTTCCACTTAAAAAGTCTATGTTGTGGAAGGATCAACATATTAACCTCTACAAGCTCCAATGGACATTAAATGCGCACATGGATAAACAATAAGTGAAGAAACATAGAAAAAAAGTTGATGTTAAAAGACAAACTTCAAAAGTTCAAACAACTTAATAGCAGAATTGGCAAAAAGTATACAATCTCATTCTATTCACAATGCACTTTCAGCTGCTAATTATTAGAATGATCATGCAAAATGATGCCTTAGCTTTGGCAAAATCTGATTTTGACTAAACTCTAAACGACAACATGTAAACAATACCTAAAAATAATATTTCAGATATTGCTAGCAAAAACAATTCTTAATTAATTTTAATAAAAAAAAACAAAATGGCAACAATCCAAAAAAAGAAAAATAATCTCAAATCAGAAACTTCTGAACATTAAAATGGCAAACAACTTGTTTCATTGAAATAAACATCATAAAGCATTGCACATAAGATGTTCTCTTTCTACAATGAAAACTAGCTAATCCACTTCAGAAAAAGGTCCAGCCTTGACCTGACTACTTCCACTTCCATCTTGTAATGATGAACGATAATCCTGAACAACAGCCTTGCCAGTTTCTTTAGCAGTGGCTTTAACAAGTCCTTTTGGAGTCAGGTGTCTAATGTTGCTGCCAGCAACCCACACATTTCCAACGGTATATAATGTATCACCTGTTATAGCACCTGCTGGCTGTCCATATCTTGAAACAAATGAAAAGTTTTATTAATGTCAAAAATGAAAATGTTGATAAACACATTTTTATATAAATGCTAGGAGTGACAAAATTAAGAATAAAAACTTTTGACAGTGTGATTAGAAGTATCAATTGGTATTCCACAAATAAAATCTATTAAAAAAAACTGTAAAGCTAATACTATTCCTGAACATAAATAAAAACCATTAAAATGGCTAAAATACTCACTTATGCTGGACTATCTTTACTGTATTGGTTGTTAAGCTATTGCCTAATATTTTGGCTGCATTTTCAAGTCCATCATATACAGTTGAAAAACCTTCTACTGCACCTGCAGCTACCTGCAGGACACCGTCTACTTTATTTGTAGCTTCTTGCTCAGAGTAATTGAATGTCGTTGATAGCAAGCGAGTGCCTTGTCTTTGGATGTGAGGTGCCAAGTAACGTCCAAGAGCCATAGTTGCAGCACCAACCCGAGAAGCTGCACAAGGAAGAGAGACATAAATAGAAATTTAACAGTTTATTTTGAGATAATGTATTCCTATTGTACATTCTTCCTATATCAGATATCTAGAGATGCTTTGCCGAAACCATAACTGCTAGTGCAACCCTTTCCCCACCCGAAAAAATGCACTTCAATAAGGCTCATAACCCTATCTGTCAAATTATCTACTTCACACCAACATTGCCTGTGAGCACATTGATGCTTGGACGCAATTTTTGGTCAGTTTGGTAGTGAGTCAGGTTGCACCCAAATGGTACTGTCCGCAGTGGCCCATAGGCATATTGCATAACACACAACTAATTACCATTGAAGAATTGAGGAATGATTCAGGATTTGGTGTGTTACATGGTATATTGGGATTGCACACCTATCTGAACACAACTGAAAAGATCCAGGCCTTACATGGGATTCAAACCCCACAGTCTTGGTGTAATGTTTTCAAGGATGCAGTGCCCCAAAACCTTGCATCATAGGACAACTCATTTTCAGAAAATGCTTCGTAGCAAAAATTAAAATCACATTGGAGCAAATTAGTTTTAAACTATTTCTAAATACCCACTTAAGTATATTTTATTCTTCAATGTTAAAATTTAAATCATCACATCACTCATTTGAAACCAATGAAGGAAAAAATATCTGCACTAATTTAGGTATTTAGCATCTTTACAATATTTTAGAATTACTTCCACACCCTAAATAAAAAGGTTGTACCCAAGACAACTATCATTTACTCATTTACAGAAAAGTATAAAACATGTTGAATCATGTACTCCAACAACTTGCTTCTAAGTGAATTACTGAGTGAATTTAGTTTAGTTGAAGACTTCAAAGAGGAAATCTGATCATGTCTTCTTGCACTCTCAATCTTCTTTAGAGAGTAATTAATTTCAATGTGGGAAATTTATGTCATCGCAGATTGAATGAATGAACCTAGTGTTTTCCATAAAGAGCAAAGGTCTCCTGCAAGAGGGCAAGCTCTTGTGAAAATCACGTGGTGAGCTATACCACGTAAGTAAGAATTAGCACTGAACATCTACTCTTCCTAACAGGTGTCTTTCATAATCCTTCCAAATTGTTCTACACCTCACTGCACTTTGCCATTGTGGTCCCACTAGTCTATTGCAATAGTCTGCCCATCTGGTTCTTGGGTCTTCCTCAGCTTCTGCTTCCGATGTATGGATCCCACATGGCGGTCTTCTGCACCCATCTGTCCTGGTGAAGTCTTACGACGTGACCCACCCATTTCCATTTAATTCTTGCAGCCTACTGTGCAACTTTGGGTCTTGCATTTGAAACTCTGTCCTGTACTGAAATGCCAAGGATTTTTCTTTCCATTTTGCTTTGGCAGATCTCCAATGAGATCTTTTGTTTGGATGTTAAGGACTACGTTTGACACACGTAGATTATGACAGGAATAATGCATGTAATATAGAGCTTCTATTCTGAGTTTTCTGTTCAGTGATTTCTCCAAGAGAATAAATTTAAGTGCCCACAAGACTTTCCATGCTTGGGCTATATGTCTCTTGATTTCATTATTCATTTTAATGTTTTGGGTAATGAGTTGGCTGATAATCTTGTTCGTAGATGGCTGATAATCTTGTTGATAATCTTCTATATCCTCTAACTAGATTCCATTGATGATAATTTTGTCAGCTGGTCTGTTGAACATCAATTTGGTTTCGTTGTAGGTCATCATTAGTTCTTCAATTTTGTTGGTCCTGTTCAACTCTACAAGCACTTTGGAAGCGTTGGTAACCAATACAATGTTGTCTGCAGATTACAGAACAAATATTGAAGAAACAAATTCAAATAGCAGTTACTATTATGTCCAATTTATTTAATGTATCTGTATATATTGTACCAAATTTCTTTGTTGGTTGACATTTGAGAGTCACTTGATTATGCCAACAGTGGTTTCCATGCAATAGCAGCAGCTTCTCTAGTAACGTAATCTACCCTTGTTGCTACCAACTAGAAATTAATAAATGAAGAGGTTTGAGCATCGTATTAGCTGCACACTTCCCCCTCGCATTTCTATTGTCCAACATCAACATTTTCCCTCATTGTAGAGATATCGGAGTGAACAATATCGAGTGTTGGGCTGAAATTTGGTGTTTAATTTAGATTGCTTGCAAAAGATCATGCAGTGCACACGTGCTGCCTCTACCACTGACAAGCACAAAGAAGAATGATAGTGTGTAAGTATTAAAACAGTCTAAAATAAATGTTTACCTATAAAACCAGTAACTGCTACTGCACCCTGGGTGACATTTTTTGCTACTTTTAATCCAGTTTCAACCTTGGGATTTATTGGAGTAGGATTTTCCCCAGGTTGAATGTGCTGAATTAATTTAGGGGTACCATAATTCATAAATTGGCCTGCTCTTTCAGCCCCTTGAATCACTCCATGTGAAATGAACTGTGCTCCTAAATAAAATAAAATAAAAAACCTTTCAGAAAATATTCATATCATACCAAACCAACTTTTAAGATTAAAACAAATAAACAAACAACAATCCACAGTACAATAACATTATTTATGAAACCTTTCACAATTCCTTGTGAGATGGAAAAGCCTAAATCACGTCTTGGGCGACCAGCTCGCTTCAATTGAAGTGGAGGAGCTGCTTCCACTATTCCACACAGAATATCATTTAACAATTCATGAACAGAAGCATCAGCCTCTTCTGGTAGAATAATTCCAACTGCACCGCCTATGGAATAATTCAATACAATATAGCACAGTACAAAACAAAACTCCTCCTCACAATATGTGTTAATATTCCTTACACTTCATTATAAGAACCATTATGTTATTTACAATTTCCAAAAAATAGCGAATTTGAATGTTAGTCATTTTCAGACTAAAGTATTATGTAATATTTTTATTTTACACATGTATCGTTGCACAATAAATATTTGGACGAAGCTTTGTTCAGAGCAATCAGACAATCAAATATTTCATTAGTTTCCAATTGTATCTTTCTTGTAAACAAAGTAAAGCAGATCTTCAATTAAATCTCTTTTCTATGCAGCTACATAGATAAAATGCAACATGATTTCTCACCAAACAATACAAAAACTTGTTTCTAGAAACCTCTAAATATTTTTCAAGCTTAAAAGTTAATTATCTCATTCTTAAAACATACCCTCTTCAGGAGAATGAAGATCAGGCAAAATAAAGGCACCATATTCAGTTTTCAGGCATGGAGATACACCAGGTACAAGTGGATAAACCCACTCTCCAACTTGTAGATATGCTCTAGGTCTCTCAACTCCTTCATCTTTAAACAAAAAATTGTTAGTCATTTTATCACCCAGTCCACATTGTTCTTAAGTTTCTTGATTTTTTTAAAATACCTTTAAGTTCCACAATATTAAGAGTGTCTGGCTCTGAGGTAGCCCTCACAGTGCCATCACGTGAAATAAAATAAATGGAGACATTAGGGTATGTATACAGAATATTTGCTGTCTGAGCACCAGTCTCCACTTTAAGGTTCTGCAGAGCTACACCCAGTTGTTCATATGTGAGAATACGGGATGGAGTCATAACACCATTGTCACTGGAATTTCTGCTTGACATTGCTTCTTCATAAGAGGGAGGCAGTGAAGGACTTAAATTCGGCTCAGGAGATTTCTGGCTATCTGCTATTCTGCACAAAACTTCCTTTCTGACAAAGAAGGCAAATGTTAATTAACAAAGTCATTTTTGGGGGTGAAAAAAAAATTGTCATTGGTCAAAACTTCCAGTAAAACAGAAAAGCATACTTTGTTTTCTTCATCTTCTGCAACATTGAACATGCCTTTTCCCATGACATGTCCGGATTAGAGGGGCATTCAATCTTAATATTCAAAGCTTTATCCAAAACTTCCAATCCTGCCTCATACTGAGCAACAGCCTGCAACAAACTTGTTACATAAGAAAACAACCCTCAAATTATTTGCATATTACATGTTTGTCCTACCTTAACCTTCTCTCCAATTTCTTCAAGTTCAATGGCATTTTCTATAATTCTGTAGGCATTGTCGTGATATTCCTTGATCTCCGCAAACACAGTTTGCCAGTCGTTTGACAGATGGGTTTCCATCGCTCAGGTGGGCTACGGGCCGCTGAAATGACAGTGCGAAGACGTCTTACAACTTGCAGTTATGGAAAACAGCCTGTCTCATCGAACTGGGCATGCAGAGCAAAAATTGGAATAAAGTTCACTAAGCAGGTGAGTTTGAGGGTTAAAAGTCGGGAGTAAATTCTGCCGATCGCCAGAAAAAAAAACCAAATTCCTCGCGCTTGCTTCACACATAAATAAAACAAATAGCAACTATTCTCCTGTGATTCATGCCGTCATCAACGTACCCAAGAAGCAATTCTTAAATTGATCTCACCTTATTTTGTCGAGAAGGTCGAAGTCGAGTGTAACAAGACGTCAGGAGTTCAGCGGCTTCCCCGTCCTGTCCTGCCTGGTCCTGACCGCTCCTGCCGTCTGTTGACTGTTCTAACTTGAGCCTCTCTGTGCGCGCGGGTCGTGCTTTCACGAGCACGTGACACTCTCGAGCTGACCGTGACCACTGTGCCCTTCATATTCTCTCTCAATTCGTTCAGTTGAAATGCAATTGGACATAAATCCCGGGTTATTTGAATTTTCGCTCCACTAAATTTCTTACAATCGATATTTGATTGGGTTCAAAATCGATGCATAATTATTTGTTAACAAATATTTGTACTCGATAGGAAAAATTATAAGAAACTAGTGGTGCTAAAACAGCACTTTACTTTCTCACCCTTAGTAACGGTTGCGTAATATTATTATTCCGCATTTTTTGTTTATATCAACACATCTCAGTCTGTGCGCTGTCACCTTTCACCAATGCCCGCATGCGGCAATAGGCGCGGCCAACAATGGTCACACATATTATCAATTCTTGCTAAAAAAACGCCATTCTTGCCATAAATGGAACTATTTTCAGTTTTCATTGTTGTGGTATTATGAAATTTCTTACTATGCGTTCTTTGTGGAACACTTCCCCCATCTCGATCAGGATTTTTGTCCAGTTTCCCTGATCCATTGAGCAAATGCTGAGATGGCCCCTTGTTTTGCTTCTGGGCATAAATGTAACTTCATTTTCTGTGCACGTCTTCTAGAATTAGGTGGGAAATACAATTATTCAAATTATCATTTCCATGTCGCAACAGGAAGTAATATTCCGAAGGACAACATGGATAAGAGCCAAAATTTATAGCCTTTTTATCCTTGAAAATAGATTTTATTACATGGGAGCTTTTCTTTTCCTCCAAAATTTAAGTAGTATATGACTTAGTGTAGGGATCACAGAATTTTGAAAATGTGCACACAATTCACTTTTCCCCATAGCACGTCATACGCAGTTTTTAACTGTTTTTCTTACGTAAAATAAATAAAAAAATAAATCACTACTGCTTCTGTTTCGAATGGATAATAGTTATTTATGTACCAAGGGCGTTATAAGGGTTCAAATGATCAAGCGGCGACAAAATGCCCAATGGCCCTTGTTTGTCTGAGTTAACGCCCGTGGTACATACATAATTTTATTTTTACCTAATTGTATTGATTCAGATTTACTGCGATGATTTATCACAGATTAAATATATTTCGTGTAAACTATAAGCAACAATGGGAAATATAAAAGAATTATATGACGAGTGATATACTTGAATGAAAATGTCAAGAAAGAGTGTGATTAATAAGGGGAAAATAGAATAATTAGTGGCGAATAGAATATCGTATGGACACGTAAGTAATTTCCGTGGGTATTTATTTCATTTGCGAAAAGAATCGAAGGATCATTAATCAAGAAAAACTTAATGGAATGCTTGGGCGGTATTAGCCAATTAGAAATGAGAATGCGTGCGAGGAGGTGAACCTGCGTAATAGAACCATAGAGTAAAGATTTATACCTCTTTAGTCTATGATAGAACCAAAGAGAAACGCAATTAGGTATTGAACTGCGCATCGTGTGTGACAGAATAGCGCGTGTTATGAGGGCAGAATAGATTCCGGCTCCGTCACGATCGGATGGTGATGGAAGGTTCTCCAAAATAGTGTAAATATTGATGGTAGAAATGTTTTCAGTGTAACAAATAATAAATCAGGTATGAAAAAGAAGATGCCACAATAAGATTGGACTAAGCTGAAAATGGAAATTTGGAATGGTCGTGAGAGCAACGACCAAGTAGGCTGAGACTCCTGAGGATCCAGGAAAGTTATTGGAACATATAAATCTGAGTAATGTAAGATCTAGGAAATAGCTATGCATACAAGGGGAAAGTAACGGGAAATATTAAATAACCATAGGATTATTATTGCTATTGTTCTTGGGTCATACAAAATGCCATGTATGTTTTTTTTTCTTTTGTTTGTGTGACGCAGAAGCAGAAATTACAATGTTACTTGATTTTTGAAATTTATTATTATTATTATTATTATTATTATTATTATTATTATTATTACTATTATTATTATTATTATTATTATTATTACTAGTATTCCCATTATTCACACTTTCTCTGCTTTAGCAGGAAAATCTATCACCTGTCCAATTGATGTTATAGGACTAGGCTCGGACTGCGCAGGAAGGAAATTCATCCTGACCTACATGAATGTCACGCATTTAGGAATTTTCTGACAATATGACATGTTTGAAGAAGGGTTGCCTTCTGGGCTTCATCAAAGATATTTTTGATATCTAAATTTTCCAATTTCTTTTAAAGTTCCTGGTGATGTCTCCTTCAACGGATATAACCATGGGGAAATGGGAGATTTCATGCAACTTTCAAATATTTTTTTAATTCAGTTGCCAAGTTCTCATATTTTCTGAATTTTTCTGCTTCGGGCTTCCGCAGGTTGTAAGTCAAAGCAACATCGATTATAGAGGCTGTTTTCTTTTCTTTGTCTATTATGAGGATGTCAGGGCGGTAATGATCAACGGTTTTATCCGTCATAATAGGCCGATCCCAGTATAAGACTTGCGTCTTCGTCTCGAGCACAGCATCTGGTTCATACTTGTAGTATGCTGGAGCATTATTCCCCAACATTCCAAGTTTAATTCCTAGTTCTCGGTGAATGAGTTTTGCCACTTGGTTATGTCTGCCTAAATAGGCCCTCTCTGACAAAGTACTGCACCCAGCCATTATGTGCTCGATAGACTCTCCATTGTTACCACATCTTCTACATTTGACGATATCATTTGTTTTTAAAATGTTTTTCGTAGTTTTTAGTTCTTATTACTCTATTCTGAATTGCTGCTACAAAACCTTAAGTTTCTGGGTACAAGTAACCATTGATCAACCACTTTAAGAACGCAGATTTGTCAATCATAGGTCCAACAGAGAATTTGGAAATTTACCGTGAAGCATCATTTGCTGCCAATTTTGTATTTCCTCAAGGGACGAACGTATGGTAAAAATAATCGCTGATAATAATCGTCTGCAGTTGGCTGACTTGTAAATGGCTTCGTCGCTCCCTTTTGTGATGTCCTCGACTGATGTTTCGCTTTTGTGATGTCCTCAACTGACAAACATATAATGCGCTACGAGAAATACTCTTCTGTAAAAATCCTTTTATTTTCTCTCTCTCTTTTTTTTCTATAAACATGACATTGAATTTACTTTTTGTGTGATAAATATTATGTTTATTTTAAAACCGAGACTTGAATGTGAGATGCGCACTGGTGCACGTGTTTCCGACTATTGTGTTGTGTGTCGAGCTGTGAGTAGCTGTGAAATTGAGAGCTTTTTATTTACATTCGTGGCAGTTTACTTTTACTGATTGTGAGAGCATGTTAATAAATTTTACATATACGTAATTAAATTTAAATATTTCCCGGACTCGCGTACGTGATATACCTAAGGGAAACTCTTAGACTTCTGCATTGGGATGTTTTCACAGGAGCCGTAAAAACTTTTTCGAAGAAGCGTGGCTGAACGGCTGTCGCGGCGGAGGGATACATCTCTGAATTACATGTGATCCTCACTTGTTTAGCGAACAGTTACTTTGGCTCGTTCTTAGGAAAATCCTTCTATAGCGCGGGTTCTAGGTGACGGTGCGGGGCAGCGTCATGGCGCCCGCCGCCGGGCTCTGCGCCGAGTCACCAGGCGCGTTCCCGAAGTCGGAGCCTGACGCGTGGTAGCTGGCCACGCGCTGGATTGATTGATTGGTTTTTTCATGTTTCCGGGCGCGTCAACTGCTTCGGTCATGGGTCCCGTTAGTGTAGTGCATGCTTTTTTCGCGGGAGATGGCGGTGATTTTCCCCGCTGGATGGCGAGATCCGGCGCCGACCTACCGTCGGCTAGTGGGGTTTCCCCCTAACCAGGACTCTCCCACCAGCGGGGCACCGCCGCAGTCGGGAAAGGCTCTAAGCTCCCGACCGGTCTCCCGGAATATGTGGTAGTGTAGTGCATGTTAGTGTAAGAGGAGAGGACAGGACAAGGAAGAGGAAGGACAGATCGCGGTTCGCGCGGTCCGTGGCCCGTTTGGTAGGGTACTGCTCCAGCATTCGCCTGGGGTTGATCGGAGAAACCACGGAAAACTACCGATTAGAGCAGTGGGCCGCTAGAATTCTCCTCGAGACAGCGACTGAATTCGACCTAGCTGAAAAGCTAGTGTCGAAAATTCTGCCGCCGTCAGGACTCGAACCTAGGACCTCCCGGTCAGAGGCGCTGCAGTGACATCAGTTGCCACGCGCTGGAATGTGCCGGCGCCCACGCGGGGCGGGGGCGGAGCGGGGGCGTCGCTGCAGCCGCCGCTGTTCTCGAAGCCCGCCCCCGCGTCCTTGGCGACGGGTCGCAGCAGCGACGGGATGCGGCTAGGTTTGAGGGCTGGTTGGTCGGGGAGGCTGAGCAGGTCAGGCTCGTCGGTCGTCTACCCAATGCGACGGACGGGGAGGAGTGGCTCAGTTCATCAACTGATGTTACTGCAGTGCCTTTGACCCAGAGGTCTTAGATTCTAGTCCCGACGGCGGCAGGATTTTCGATACTGGCTTGTCAGATAGATCGAATTCAGTCGTTTTCTGGAGAAGTCTAACGCCCGGCTGCTCTGATCGGTAGTTTTCCATGGTTTCTCCGATCATCACCAGATGAATGACGGAACAGGTAACAAACGAGCTACGGACCGGACCGCGTGCTATTTTTTCTTCCTCTTGTCCTATTTTCACCCTTTAGACACACACACACTAACATCCACTACACTACCAGATATACCGGGAGAACGTTCAGGAGCTCAGAGCTCGTCCCGGCTGGGGCGGTGCCTCCCTGATGGGAGATACCCGGTTGGGGAAAACCCCGATAGTCGACGGTATGTCGGCGCCGGATCTCGCCGTCCAAAGGGGAAGATTACCGCCACCTCCGATGAAAAACATGCACTACACCTACGAGACTAATGACCTCAGTAATTGACGCGTTCGGAATCACTAACAATGAATCAATCACCCGAAGCGGCGGCGCGCCGTGGTCTTGGCCGGCGGGTGCTGCGCGCAGGGGCCCGGGGCCTTAGCGCAAGAGAGGTTCGCGGAGCGGGGCAGCGAGTGCGTGGAGAACTTGCCGTTGTCGCCGCAGGACGTCTGGATGATGCCGTCACGTCGACGCCGTTGCACCCGTCAGGCCCCGCTCCAGAGAGTATATTCTATGCCCCGCGCCGCGCGGGGAGTGTGGCGGGGCGGCGCCCGGGCCACGGGCCCGCGCCCGCGCGCCCGTTGAGCTCGTTGTCAGAGCCGACTCTTGGCATACGCAGACTGAACGATCGCTCGGGACCCTGCTACCACACAGGGGCCCCTCATCATTATCCTATCACCTCATAATTCATAATTTAAGGCGTAACAACCTTGTCTTTCCGAGGGATACAGCGGAAAAACTGATCCTCATGACACACGTTAATCTCTCTGGGATAAAAATGACTAAGCCTCGGAAGTGTATGTAGTGTGGAGAGTGGAGGAGAGGAGAGAGGAGAGGAGACAGGAGAGAGGAGAGGAGAGGAGAGAGAGAGAGGCAGACAGAGAGAGACAGACAGGGACACAGAGACAGAAAGTGTCTGACCTGTCTTCTTGCATGATATAAAAGCCATTTTAAAAATATTTTCTTTCACTTTTTTTTACATAATGCTAAACGCATTGAATAACATGACATCACGCCATTTTTACTTTCTCATATACGGACGTATGTACGGAGTAATATACGTAGTATGGAGAAAGTTATGTAATGCTGCGCGAAAAAAAAAACGGCGGATTTTCGCCGGAAAAAAATTCATTGCCGGGATCTGGTAACGAAAAAGTACATAAAACCAGTGGCTAAATTAAGAGAAAAAATCCTCTAACACGTGGTCCCTGTTTCAAGGATTCTTGATGCCGAAAAAGCAATTGAAAGCAAAACGTCAGTCTGTCGGTCTGTGAACACTACTAGCGCCTAAACGACACGTACGATCTTTTCCAAATTGAAGAAGCACCTATCCACCCTTATTCAAAATTTTCTCAAAAATGGCTCCAAAGTTTTTCTTCGAATTTCTTTAAAGACTATATTAAATACACTTATAAAGGTACCAAAAGTCTGATTTTCACGGTTAACTCGTAATTTTCGAAAGTTGCAAAAGTTTGAATTTTTTAGTCTTCCCACAACTACAAAATTAAAGAGAGATTTTTCCTTGAAATTAAATTTGCTTTCCATAAGTATATTCTTTCATTGAGGTCGTGTACAGTCTTTTGAAAATTTTAGCAGTTTTCTCGCAATGCGGCGTGCATTATTTGCAATTTTAAAAAATACAAAATAAAAAGTTTTTTCTCAATAACTACTCCATTTTTTTTTTTTTTTTTTTGCCAAATTAGTGCCAAACTAACCCTATACGATGACAAAGGACATATTGCTCTATTATTTTGTCTCTCACGTCGGTAATATTTACATTGGAGACGATTTCTTGATTCTATTGGATTTATGAGTACACATGCTTTAAATAATCTCAAGTAAAGTTTCTCGAAAACTCAACAGTTTTTTGTTAAAATGAGCTCAAAATTCCGCATTTTTGAATTGATTTCGCATTTGAAACGCTTAAACACAATTTTCTCAAAAATGGCTCCAAATTTTTTATTCAAACATTTTCAATGGATAGTGGTAATGGCACTGTTTAATATGACAAAGTTCATTTTGGCGCAGTCTTTTGTTTTTTCAAAAATTACACAAATGTATTTTTTTCTTCAATATCTCTCACGTCGTTAATATGCACATTTCAATAGATTTGTATACATTATTGAATTTATGAGAAGAAGTGCTTCAAACGACTTTAAATGCACTTTTTCAAATACTTAATAGATTCCTGGGAAAAAGAGCTTCAAATTTCGCATTTACAGTGACACACCATTTTCTTAACAACGGCTCCAAATTTTTCAATGAAAGTTGCTATTTAGGAGAAGGTTCTTTTATTATTCTTTATTATTTTATTCTTTTATATTCTTAAAATTATATTATGGTTCTACTATTTGGAAACCGAAAAGTTGAAGGGGAAAAAAAAATGTACTTTGGGCGGCGATAATGGCAGCAGGTAAGGAGAGGCAAGACTACAGTACCAGTCCACACCAAGGAAATTAGAAAACTTTACTAAGAGAAAGACTGTGCCATTCTGTAGCACCTCTAGTTACTTTCTCATATAGTAATATATGTAGTATAGAAAAAGTTATGTAATATTACAGCAACAAGTTGTGATTTTTCCATAGAAAACCTTGTATAGTGCAGCCCTGATAAAGAAAAAAGTGGATAAATCCTCTTCTAATATTTAGTAAATTCTTCCCTGCCGACATCTCACTATTTGCACTTTCACTGCTCCCGTGGATAACATGTCATGTAGTCAATTTCAGAAATTGTGGGTCCTTGATACTGAAAATAAGGCTTTTTTCAAAACGTCTGTCCATCTATAAACAACACTAGCACCTAAACTATTCGTACCATTTTTTCAAAATGAATATTCCCCGATCGATGTGACTCCATTGAAAGCTCTACGATTTGGAAACGCATTCTTTAAATTTTGGGGGTACTTTACATGAACTTCTTAGGACATTTTCAAATATTTCTTGAAAATGGCTCCAAATACTTTCTCTAAATTTCTTGAAAGAATAGAGTAAAATACACTTGCAAAGATGGCAAAGGTCCATTTTTCACTGTTAACTCTAAATTTTCTAAAATTTCAAAAGTTTGAATATAATCTTTTAAATTTTCAAAAATTACACAAATGTACATTCAAGAACTGCATTATAAATAATGCGAGAAAGTGTGTGCAGTTGTAGCTCTATACTTTCGCTTTTTATAATGTGGCGTGTCAAGGCCTGTCTTCACATCTAGTAGCACAACCAAGAAAGATGCGAAAAGCCATGACATATTCCGTTGTGAAGACGTGTCTTGACATGCCAAGTTATTAAAACCAAAATATAGTTTTCATTTACTTCCCTTTTTGTGGCAGGCAACATTTCACTTGTCTATTATTATTCTTTGAAACCACAATTAAATTTTCTGAATCATATAATCCTATTAATTCACAATTTTTCACTACAAAGGTTTGCAAAATAATAATTATAAAGTCATGCACTTTCACTACAAGATCCCAATTGCGTTTGTAATCTCCTGCTTTCTCTGCTTCCATGATCAGTCTTCAACCAAATCTCAACTCTCAAAAGACCTCTCCACCTCCTCATCCTATTTCTGACTTTCTCCTCCTCCTGTAAACACTTTACATATTGTTTTAATCTGTGATCCTGCTGATATCGACCAATATTGTCCCAAGATTATTTCTATGCGTCAATAAACTGGTTTTCTTGCGAAGTGTCCCTAATCAATTTCTGATTGGCTGATCACAATTTATTTTAATAGGCATATTAGTTTTGTTTTTAATTTATTTCCAAAATAAATTAAATAAATTTCTATATGCACAGTCCATTCTTATGTGGATTACAAACATAATACATTGTGTCTCTGCATGAATGAGAAATAGAGAGAGGAAGAGAGACCATATGCACATACTGGGGTAGTTAAAAAAAAGAAAAGAAAGTTCACTGTATCCCCTGCAAGGATTCAGAGTGGACATTGCTCCCAGGTTAGTGGCTATTAAAGTGTTTCCAAAAAAAAATTTACTAAATTCCCTGAGTGAAATAGGGGCTACAACAAGGAATTAATCAAGAAAAACATTCAAAAATCAACGTTGCATTCATGTTTAAAATTTATTGTATATATTTGTATTAATAAATATCAATTTGATTGTATAATTTCATTTGTTCAATATTCACACAAAATAATTTATATACACAATACCTCAATACCCATTTTTAAGTGTAAAACTTAAAAATTCTATACAAAAAATATTTTAAAATGGTTTCCTATTAAATTATTGATATAATTTCCATTTCAGAAAAAAAAATCACATTTTAAAAAGCAAACAAATTATTATTATTTCCCTTTTTTAAATTTAAATTAAAAAATAATAAATTTAAAAAATTACACAAAATTAAAAAAGGGGAAAAAATCAAATGTCATTTATAAAACTGATAATCACATGTTGCAGCAATTGCTCATGGAGCAAAATTTCTTCATTCATTGAACACATTTACAAAAACCTGAACAAAATACTCTCCGGTTTATGAAGTTTCATACTTCAATATGCAGAACACGTGTTGCATATAACAGAATAATCAGACTTTATGTTAGATATAATAAGTGAGCATTTGCTTCATTTCTGAACCCATCCCTTCATGTTAGGTGCAGTCCTTCATTTGCTTGAGTGCCATGTTGCGTAACATACACAAATCCCTTGCAGTAGCTTTCCTGCCAACAGGAGTGTCAAGATCATACAAACGTAACACAAGATCAGTACTAAAAAGATCTGGTAAAGCACGTAATAGGCTTGGTACCTGTAACAAAAGGAGAAGAAATGTAACATAAAAATATTAATTGCCCAAAAACAATTAAAGCATTTTATTTAATTGATTTGAATTTTTGTTAAAAATAAATTAAAGGTGAGAAATTTCTCACATGGCATCACTGATATACTGCCTATTCTATGTGACTAGATGTGTGACAGTGCCTCATAAGAGGGAAAAATAAGATGAAAATTCTACACAATTTTCAGCAATTAGGCAAAGAGATATTCATTAATATTTATTTGATTTACCAAAATAAATTATAACAGTATCTTATGTTTCAAAAACGGTATAGCCTGTCATCTTAATGCCCAGAGTTCACATATGCTTCCTTGAATCCCAAAACACACAATCCAAAAATAAGTATTATTTTAATTCAGCAAAATGTGGTGACACAATTGAGCAACAAGGCATTTAATTTTGTAATGTGGTGTGCACAGAACATTGAGCAATCTCCTCATCAGAAAACGTTCCAAGTACTTAACCATTTGACTGGTCAGATATTAACATGCAGCAAAGTCCTGTGCCTGAGGGTCTCTGGATATGTTAGCATACACAGTCGGGCTATCGCTGGGAGTCTCTAGACCAGTAAATGTGCAAGGCTATTCTCATTTTTATATTGTCATTCAAAAGGGCCAACTGATTTCTGAGATGATTTTAGCAGTATCTGTGTGTAGTACTGCACTCTAACTTAATATTTTGATGCTGTTTTGGTTCACTAGGCTTGCATTTGTGTGAGTTAGTTCAGAGTGTTGCTACAATAAGAATGCTTGTTGTCTGGTTCAGTCTCTTTTACATAAATGAATATTTTAAGAATTTCTTAAATTCTGTTCATATCACTAGAGTGTGCTTCAAGGAGGGTTGGGAAGTTTCTCTCTCTTTCCAAGGACTGCCTCACAAAGATTAATTTATGGTCATACTGACACTTTCCCTTTACCATTTACTTTTCAACCCTGCCCAAATACTAGTCCTTGAGGTCCCATTGTGTCTTACCTAGCTCACTCTCTGAACTGTTGTTACTTTGAGTGGTTGAGTTGTTTGACGTATTCCCTATGTGTTCAGTTATCATTGAATTTGTTTTGTAATCTCAAAGAAACCATGACCAGCAAAAGCTTAACTCAGCCCTGAGTGGTTCCGGCAACCATACCTATCATGCACACCGTGCTCTAGGCATACCCACAGCAGACAGAAGGTTAAGCCATAACAAGTATAAGATGATGGATGCAATTTGCAAACAAATAAAAGTTCACTTAAAAGTAAAAAATCTGCAATCAAACCTTCACAAATCCGAAAATATTTCAGGCAAAGAATATTTCTCACCAGAGTACTAGGCATTGCTTGTAGTACTGGACCAGTCCTGTTCCCTCCACATCGCACCAAGTACTGAAGAAAGCGGCAAGTAAAATGTGTCTGTTGTGACACTTCCCCATCCCTGCTTGTTATCAGGGACAAGTTCTTGAAAACTGACACTAAAGCACTTTGGAGGGGCTCCCTCACTGGAGGGACTGGAGGCTTGCTTCCTGACTGAGAACTGAGGGTTGATGCTCCTGCAGGGTTAGCAGAAGCTGCTGTGGTGGAGCCAAACACAAGATCAGCAGCATCACCTGCTTCTCCGAGACGTGCTATCTTGTTAGTGGAGCACAAACTTTCCAAATCCTGAGAAAAAACAAATTTATTGAAACTCTTTAATGGAAAACAGAACACATTTAAGACACAATACATTGAAAACAGATACATCAGAGAAAGTATCAAGAGGAAGTTCACTGAAATTTTAAAAATATATTCCACATGTTAAACACACATTAAATACAACAACTAGAAATTAAAACTCAAACTGATATATTATAAGAGATCAACTATACAAATGTAAAATAATATAACAAGAATTCACGAATTGATACACTATGAAATACCAGCATTGAAATTATTCAGTAGTTTTTGAGTTAAAGTGGATCACAGAGACAGCCCACAATTGATTTGACGTGAGATTCCTTTAAATAATCAAATAAGCAAGTTCAAAAAATATTTTAAAACTGAAGTTTCGAAAATCACAAACACAATATATATTTATAAACACACATACATTTTACATATAATAATAAATACAATAATACACTATTTGCATTTTACCTTTCATTTAATTATAGTTTTGCACTCTCTCATATATGTATAATAAACTTGAAAAAATTCAACACAAGTTCATAAATTTGGTATGGAATGGCTCTGTGTGGCATGAAAACTTAGATTGAAATAATTTTGTAGGAGCAATGATTACATGGGAATAACTACTCCATTGAGACTGAGCTCACTGAAGTCACAGAAATTATTAATGATTTGTGTATTTTGTTTACTTCATTGTGAAATGGCACTGATTGTGGAGAACTATTGTTGGAAATTTCATGGAAGGTGCCTTTAAAAGGTCTGAGAAAATAAGATACATTTTTATACCTACAGCTAAAACAAATGTTTTTTATCATTGTCCTCTTTGGAGAATATATCATTAGGCAAATGTATTAACACTAGCCTTTAATGAGCCCTCCACGTGTCAGTTGAGGGACATTTGAGATCAAGAATTCTCTGTGATTATAATTGAGAATGTCGTGTAATAGTCAAAACTTGATATTGTGATAATTTTTTATTAACAAGAACTGCATTATTTATATCTTGTAACTGTAAAAGTTTAGTATGAATTTATAATATTGTATTGGGTGTTTGCATGTAATGATTAAAAAAATACCTTAAGTATTGAAACACTGCAAAGAAATCAAATTCGAGATTGTGACAAAAATATACGTTTTGGGGGACCCCCACACAAAAAATGTTTCCTTAAACACTTATTTCCATTAAAAGCTCTATACTGTATCATTTTGCAATATTACATAACTTTCTCTACACAACATATATTCTAATATATAATAAAATAACAATTACAGACTTAATGCTACTGCATCCCCTCCAAGGGGTTACAATACATTTTCAAACATACCTCTCCTTCCATATCACGTCGTGATCTCTTACGGCTTGGCCTTGAACTGGTGGCAGTATTGTTCTGGTGTTCCAGGGCAGCAAATATGCAATAAGCACACAGTTTTGCTAATGCAGAAGCCTGAGGTTCCACCAACTCATCGCTTCTAAATATCAAATTATTTTCATATTAAAATCCATCCATAGTTTCAATCAATCTTGTCAGTCAAAAATTCAAAAAAGCAGTACATTAACAAAACCAACACACTGAGAACTCACAACCACTTCAAGCAATTCTTGTTTTAATATGAAATATTATGAAGTAAACTTACAGCAATTTGTTATGCAAGTACTGAGGGAGGACATTAAGCAGAAGTGCCAATGTACATGGTTCAATATTGAGATGTAAAACACCAAGTGCAAGATCCACAGACCGATCTAACTCTTCCTGATATCGGCATCGTAGGACTTCCTGTAAGTCAAATATAAAACTTACTAACACCAGTAAATAAAACTTAATTCACGAAGATAGCAGTCCAGAAAACAAGAGTCATGGCAATACAAGACAAAGATTAAAGAAGAGACAAAATTGTAATAAATGGAAAATTAGTGGAACCCAAAAAAATATCACAAGTGAGCTCAGCAAAGGACATTTAAAAGAAACTAAATAACTACAATACAATTATGGTTCAATTAAGAGACACTTTGGCAGAGACATGGACTCAGAAACAAAATTCAAACTAAATTGAGCTGGCTGTTTCTGTAACAAAACTATCCATTTTAAGCCACTTGTCATAGTGATTCCAAAGTCTTGTGGTGATTGTATCACTGGAAGTGTTGCATTTTGCAATTTATATTGCTTCTGGTGGTTAGTCCTTCCCATGTGCAGAACAGTACTCTTTAGACGGTTAATATTAAGTAATCAGTCTTCTGACCAAAGGGAAATATTGTTCAGGTTAAGCTGTAGATTCCACCCATTGCTAAACACTTTGATATTTTCAGCAAAAAGCTAGCTTTGTCTCTCAAGTGTTGGTGAAGGTCAATAGTATATAGTACAAACCGAACTGGTACAAGGACCAATCCCTGTGGAACATTACTAAGGACTGAAAAAAGGTTCCGAGGTAATGTCTCGAATTCTCACTCTCTATGAAAGGTTTATAAGAAAGCTTGTATACTCTGTAGAAGATTTTTCCTAATCCCAATGTGCTCCAAAATTACCATGAGCTTCTTGTGTGGAACATGATCGAAGACATTCTCGAAAAGCAAGTGTAGAACATCCACTGCTTTAGCAAAATCCAAACTTTTTGCCCTTTCACCAACCATTTCCAACAGATTTGTGGCAATTGATTTCTTTGAAATAAATCAATACTGCTTATAAGCAATTACATCATTTTTGTTTCAGAACTCTTGGCTTTCTTTTACAATGACCATCTCCACATATTTGCATATCACTGATGTCAGAGAGATCAGCCTATAATTCTGGGCTAGCAAGTGGTCTCCTTTTTTTGTATGAGTTACACATGCCTCCAGCCAAACCCTCAGTAACTTTCCCTCCTGGTATAATTTCTCCATTAGTTTTGATAAAACTGTTGGGTTGGTTGACAAACATGTTTTCAACTGTAGCAGGAGTATACCTGGGATTGGTAGAAAGACCCACTTCCCTTTGAATGTGACTTCACAATATTTATATTTGAAAATCACACAGATGCTTTATTTTCATTGAGCTTCATTCCAAGTTGGTAAACTGCTTCTCTCAAATTAAATTCTAAATGTCAGAATTCCCTGGTGATAAATGCTATTGCAATTCAGAAACTTAAATAGATAAAATAATGTAATGTACATCGCAGTTAAGTAAAAAACAAACCAATCCCAGTATTTCAGGCCAAGGTCAACTGTGACAGATCTTCCCAAATACTTCTGAGCCCCCGAGAAAGTGGAATTTGAATTACAGACCAGTGCACAAAGTTGTGTGAATCTGCATTACCTCCAATTGCTTAGTATTTTTTATCTGGAGTGTTCACCACCCAAGTTATTTCTTTTTTAAAGCATAGTGCAGTTTGTGAATTTATTATGTAGAATGTAATGTCAAAAAATTGGCAATATGATGTTTTGTCAACACTCGTGTCAGACAAAGTGATTCTGCACATCTTCATGCAAGTTGGAAACTCGCATCCAATATGGATGACAAGACTTAGGTGGGCATGAGCAATAAAACGTATGACTCATGAGGAGAAATGTGCAGAGAAAAGCCCTGTGAGAGAGCTACAATGTTTGAAAGAAATGTCTCTAACAATGAAGAAAAGAGGGCTTCAAGGGAAAGTCCCTCTGAGCAATTCTGAACTGTTTTGCACCGCTCAAAAGCCTGCAAAGTTTAAAACTTGATGGAAATCAATTTCCTCATAACTATCAACTAAGAAATTATACCCCCTGAATTACCTGATGACACTTTCACAATCCATAGCTTAACATGAGAGCTTCTCTTGGGAAGAAAGTCCCACTACACCAATGGTGTATACCATCTGGTCTTAGCGATGAATTGGGTCATCACTCTTGAAGCATTGCGAATACACTTTCTGATGTTCTGTAAAGTTCATTTCCTAGATTCTGTCTTCTACCTGTGGTATTTCTGTGATTCTTGGCAGTATTCTATTACAGTTCAGCATTTAGTTCTTTTTGTTTGGGGATTATCCCCCTAATATTCCATGTTGATAGTTTTATTATACTCTTTTCTTGCTTTTATTTTCTTTATTGTTATTACAACTATTACTTATCAAAATAGTTTAACCGGCAAGAATAAAGACTATGTATCTCTGACATTGGAGAAATTGCTTCACTATTTATTCTAAAAAAAAAATTCCAAAATTGAAAAGCTCATCATTAAAAAAAAAACCAAAAAAGGAACAGGGATTCCAAATACACTTTGAATCGATAAAACCTGATCGTAATTTCATCTCTTAAAACACCTTCTTACCTGAACGAGGTTTATTACAAACCACTCAGGACCAGCAGCAAGAAGAAGACTCTCCAGAGAATGAGTGGCTTCGATATGCACCCAGCCTCTTTGCTGAATTCCCTGCCAAACACTCTCAAGTTGGGTACTAATAGGTGTGCGAGCAATGATTCTAAAACAGAAATTGAATGCTTAAGTTCTTTGTATTTTTGCTCTTGAAAATTATTCAGATGTTCCCTAACACTAGCTTCAAAAGCTGCTAAGGTTTTTCAAGATATAATTTTAAACAATTCTGGTTAGAAAAGCTAGTTTGGTTTCCCTGGAAATGTAAAATCATTTAATATGACCCTACATGTCAATTTCCATGCAAATAAAGAAAAATTCATACTTGTGTGATACTGTTAACACTTTGGCCTTTGATTGGGGAGGAGGCATCACATTATATTGCATTTTATGAATAATTTGCAGCATTAGTCCTGATCTAAAACAAAAACAAAAATACAGTAATTAAAAATGCAGTATGACAACAATTAATCAGCAATATCAGATTTAATCTGTAGCATCACCTTTCTTTAAAATTATCTTGCTGGGCAACTTCACCATTGTTTAAAGGAGTTAAAAACTGTTGAACCATGTTCATTGGTTTCAGCAAAGCATCTTGATGAAGAATCTGAAAAGCATATTAAATTGAGTACAGAGATGACAGTAAAATATTTTTTAAATATTTAGGAGAAAGCATTACAGAGATGAAAATAAATTTCTAACCAATGAAATACTTACCTCCACAACTCGCACAAGAATAACAAACTATTTAAAAAATTTTAAAAGTACATCATGGCACCACAGGATCAGTAACAGATCTAATGAAAATCAGAGACCAGAGAACTGGGTACAGATGCTTTACAAATAATTTGAGGTAATGGTAATGAACAAAAATAAATACTATTATTGCCAATTTGAAAATATGAAAATCAATTTTTAAAATATTTTAACATTACATCTGAATAATCATTAATTAATATAATGCATTCTAAATGGAAATGGTGATGTCTTGTCAAAGGGATTTATTGCAGTTATGATGGCAATGCTGTATCCCAATAAATGGATCCTTCAGCAACAAGGAAGGAAAGAGAAAAAAAAAACAGCCTTTTTCCTTTCATAGTGACATATTCAATACTATTTTTATCTAATTGAACTTTACTAATCTTTAAATCAGAAAATGTTCCTTCTTCCGTATCTCAACAACTTTTCCGTGTTTTTCAGACTTTTTAAAATACAAGTTCTTCCTCAAATGATATAAAAATAAAGAAAATATGTTTACAGAAACGAGACATATTTCTGACCCAAAGAAATATTGAAAGATAGGTACAGATCATTATTTAAAAAATAAGCCCTTGGAGCAATAGCAAGATAAACCACTTCAGCCACAGCAAGCCCCCAACTATTCACATATGTTAAGATCCCAATTTTGGTTTGATCTCAAAAGTGTTTCATTTTGTAACTTCCCGTTCGTAAATGTTAAGTGGTATATAGTGTTAAGATAAACCACACTTTCACCAAAATCAAGATCTGAATATTAGTGAATTGTGGGAGGCTTGCTGTGGCTAAAGTGGCTTATCTTGCTAATGTTTCAAGCCCTTCATATGTGCCATATTTATCCGATTTTCCCCCCTAGAAATCTCATTTGAAAAACACAGTGTCATGTTATATTCACAGATTAAGCCTAGTCAGTTAGAGTTTATATTTTTCCACAGCCTTTCATGCCAAGAAGAATTATATTCAAAGATGTACTTTTGGCATCCACCATGAATTTACCAGCTGATTAAAACCAATATTTTTGAATGGGCTGGAATCTCAAATGAATAGCATCGTTGTTAGCGAGTTGCAATGTAAAAATTAATAAATATCTTTACCGAGATTTTATTAGATAATGTGCTGATTGACAACACCATGCCAACTCTTGGTTCGACATCTGGTGAGTGTAAATCTGCATTTTGTGAGAGATGACAATGGAAAAACACAAAATCAAACAGTGATATATTTGAAGATGGTAGTTTAAGATGATTTCACGGAATGAGAAAATAGTGATAGCGCAAATAATACCAAATTTTTATCAACAACATTACAATTTTCTAATGAATTAGACAATTTGCTGTTTCTTTTGACTGCATAATAAGAATTAGTTAAAATTTTTTTTAAAAAATTTCTGGAGGCCTCTTCAAAATTAGGAGATTGTCATATATTCAGGTAAATACAATATTAATTTATTAATCTCAACAGATATATGCCTCACCTGCATGTAGCTACAAAGCCAAGCAGCAGCACACACAGGAAGGCAACACATGCGGGAACGCATAGCATCAAGGATTCGTTTTACATCAGTAGCTGTAAGCGAACCATGTTCCCAAGCCAGTAACACTTCCTTTATTGCAGCAGGAATGTTCAAGCATACTTCATGCCACTTCACTTGACTACAAAAGAAATCATACAATATTTAGATAAATCAGTTCATCCTAGTGCATTTCTATTTTCATATCTTATTGTACATTACTCCCACCATATAATATTTTTGAGAATATGATGTTCTGATCAAGCTAGTGGCAGCTCGTACTTAGGTTGCACAACCCCCAGAAAATGAAAAAGATCTCATAATATCTTAGGAATATACGTTTCCTTTTAAAACATTCAATATTCAAGATATTGCAGCAATATCGATGTATATGAAATCATTCTGAAACCAAAGAGCGTCAATTTGCGCTCTCTCCAGTGTCTGGTACCTTGCCAGGAGTTGCACCATGCTCTTGGTTGTATTAATGGGTTTACTGCACATTCTCTTTGGCCCTTTGATTCAACATGGGGAACATGGGGGCTTTTGTTTGGGCAACCAGTCTAGTGGCACTGTCTAGCGCTGCACAGTAACAGAGGGAATCTCAGGGGAATACCCATTTTCTGTCTTCATCTGACTCACTGCAACGTAGTTTTTTAATTTTTGCTAGTTATTGAAAGTACAAAAGTTCAGTCAATTATTGACAATACTCAATACTCTGTTTATGATATTTGGAGACTTTGTGGTTTTAATTTGATATTAGGATTGTTGATTCAAAACAAACATTTGATGAGTTCTTGGTGTAAAGGTGGCCATTCTGGATGGAAGTTCCTTAGTGTTTCACGGAAGTCAGTGTAGCTGCAGCAGGCCAGCGGCTTGTCAACGTTCTTGTGAATATGAATGTGTTGAAGATCTTTCATCATTGCAAATATACCAGGGCAGTGAAGTTTTTGAAATAAAATAATTTTATTTGTGTGAAACGTGAAGAAGCAATAGTGCTTGTTGCGATGTGCTGGAATCAAATTTAAGTGCTTAGTGGAAATCAAAGCCAGAACCATGTGATGGGAGGTGTATATGCCTTATGTGGACCCCACACATTATATTATGTAAGTAGTGATTGAATCCAGACTTTTAATTCATTTGGTTTTTATTGATCTGCATTGCGTACATTTTTATTATATATTCGTATTTTGAATTTTGGAAATTACATTTCCGTTATTCGATAGAGGTGCAACCTCCTGTCTGTTGCGGCACCAGCCGCCACTGGATCAGGCAAGTACTGATCATGAGAAAAACAACATATATATAATAGCAATATACCGAAGTCATTATGAATGAAGCCATATTGTTATCTCATACATTTTTAGAGATTGTAACTTGTCGTCAATGTGTCTCTTGCAAAGGCAAAACAAACATTTAAGGACATCCCATTCAATCATTTAATGTTCACATTAAGGTCAAATAAAATACCTTGTTTTGAAATCCCCATCAGCTGAATTGAATTGTGTGAGTAATGCATCAACTCTGGCAGGATCACAGTGAAGGAGCATCTGATCAGGGGATTTAGTCCGGCCACGTTCTACCATGCATTCACGAACCCACTGTTCAAAAAATGAATCTCCACTATTTTCTTCTGATAGCACAACCTACAAAAAATTACATTACAGTAAATCACACAATATTAAAATAAATTTTCTCAAAAATACTTGATCAGTTTTCTCTAGTATGCTTTTCATTTATTTATTTTCTTTCTCATAAGGGGAACGTCATCAAATCATTAAAATGTCATATAAAATATGTTAATTTGTTCTCTGTTAAAAAACAAGATCATCTTACCTCTGTACCATAAGTATGTACTATTGAGCACAACATCAAAAATGAAATATCAAAAAGCATTGCACGAGTCTGGGATGCTTTGCCAACTTCTCCAACTATTTGTTTGCTACATTCATTAAATTTAATAAGTTTTGTGACAAATGTGCGTAATTTGCCTTCAACAGCAGCAACAGCCATGATAAGTTCAAAACTCTTTCCAGTTAATACTTGACATAATACTCCAAGCAATGCTTCCTACAATCATATAATTGCTGTTTTACAACAACAGACCATCTAAAATTAACAAATAAGTTTCATTCATACATAAATATAATTGCAGATAGTTACTTGAATTTTCACATAGTCAGCATCTAAAGTTTTTAATATTTTAGAGAGTGTAGGCTCTGCTCGAACAATGACTTTTGGAATTGAAGCAGTTTGTGAAACTGATTGGTCAAGCTTCTGGATAGATGTAGCCATTCCCTCTCTGCAATAAAAAATAATAATCGTGAAGCATAGTTTTCTCATCTGTCAATTAAAAAGCATCAGACTAAAATTTTGCACTTCTGTGTATCAGAGAATTTCATTAAATATTCATAAAAATATCACATAACATAGAGTGTCGTTTTGACACACTATGTTGACACATTATTGTACTATACAAGATATTTAGATGACTGGTACAGGCAATTAATTTGCTATATTAAGAATCATTTTTCTCACCTCTTGCTGGTGTAGTGGTTCACATGTGCTTCAGTAACAAGTTTGACTTTCAGAAGCTCTTTCAAAAGACACTCTACACAGTTGCATGAACATTTTGCATCCATTGTATCAAGCAAAGGTGTATGTTGCAGCAACAACTCAAATGCATCTACAACATCCTGAGAAAAGTCTCCATTCTTTTCCTGCATTTCTGCCTCATCTAAAACATAACATTTTACATAAGTTGAAATATGCCTTATTCACTTTCCAGCCTTGCATATAAAACCACAATTTTGTGATGCTTCATCCAACTTCATTTCCACACGCAGACTGAGACACTAAATTGCAAGGCAAATTTAATTATAGTGTTCTCTGCAAGTATCAATACTTCATTTAATAATTAATTGCAGAACACACACACACACAAACCAAGAGGCACCTGAACTCGTACATGAATAGAATTGAGACTGTTATCCAACTGAGACAGATTCATTTACATTCAGACGATCTCATTCTCAAGATAGGGAACAACATAATAAAGAAAAAAAATTGTTTATGGCATAAATGAATTATAACAGGTTTAATTCACAAGTGAATTATTTAATTCAATTTAAATCACAAGTGACAATTTGCACATGAAGTTGTCAGTAACAAAATCCCTTAACCCCACTCTGCGTAATCATGGAGGTTAAACCAATCGAGATACCGTGGGTTCCTGGATGGATGACTCGTCTGGGAACACCGGGGATCTAGTGGTGCTAAGCCCCTAGCCGAAGGGATAAATGACATCTGACAATGACTAAACTAGCTTAACAGAGAATTACTCCATGTTCAACGCCAGTATGAATGGCTAGAGAACATTGTTACGAAAATAAAAAGGTCAATCAACCTCAAGGACTACAATCCAGCCCTAGACTTTAGTCCACAAGTGACTAAAACCCACAAATCCCAAGTGCTGTATATCACTTTATCGCATACTCCATTACATTTTTTTCTTTTCACTAATTCAAATGTTGCATAAGTTGTATGACAAAGGGAACAAATTGATGAGTTGGTAACAGTGTCTTAGTAAACAATGTTGACTAGAGCTCTGTATAATTCTTTTAAATTTCTTTTTTATGGGCAGAAATAAATTTCATTTCAAAATCAAATTTTCACTATAACTTTGTGATAAAATAAGAGAAAACCATGAGAGAAAACAGACTGCAAGGAATATGACGAAAATTACAAAAATAGTTATTTATTTCGCAAGTCCTCTAAATTAGTGCTTATCAATATCAATTTTAAATAACAATCGCAGCACATGGAAGGACAAAAAGGATAGAAAAGACACAAAATATGAAAAGACAAAAAGGACATAGAGACAAAAAGGCAACACGCCAGGACTAAAAGGCACAGCACAGGCATTTGCCACATCTCTCTCGTTCTCATAAGGAGAATAGCTGAATGAGAGTTGGACCCACGAGAATCTCATGCATACATTTCATAACCATTTCATAAAACATTCCAAATTACACGGGCGACCCGTACGAAACAGGTACCCATATGAATGCGAGATACCTGCATGACCAAAACCCCACAACATCTACATAACCCAAGAGTTCTGTACATAACTTTATCCTATACTCCACTACATTTTTTCTGTTTACACATTCAAATGTTACATAAGTTATAAAACAGTGTTGACAATAGCAGCCTCAAAGGAAACCTTAGTTCCAAGTGTGTTGTAAAAGGGAGAAGAAAAATGTTCCCAAAACTAGTTACCTGAGAAATCAAGAGTATAACATCAAAATCAGGACATGCATTTTGAAAATTGAAGAAAGGAATGAAGAGTTTAAGAAGTCAATTAAGAAACATTACTTTCCTACTTTAATGACAAGGAAAGACCTTAAATTCTGAATCATTATGATTCACGCATTCCATGTTAGTAGTTATTTACAAAATAATTGAAATAATAGACTGACTTCCAAGAAAACACATAATTAAAAAAAATTATTTTTAAAAACATTGTTGTATAATGCGTAGGCATGTGCGTACACATTATATAATGCATAATATAAGAGCATACATTGACTTTAATAGTTGATAACCTAATGAACTTAAATTGTGATAGAGGATTATATTTTCATGGTTTCATAAACTTAAACTTTTATTCACATAAATCCAAACAATTCTGCATTCAAATTAAAAAAATTAACTGAATTTTGATTTCATAAATTAGCTTGCATGCATAATTCCACACATTTTATAACCAGGGCCAGCACTAGGTTATTTTGCGCAACAGACCAAATAAGATGTTTGCACCCCCTCCCCATATAATATTACATTTATGTCCACTAATATTTTTTATAAGAAAAATATGATTATATATAAAATTATTCTTTTGTTATTTTTACGTATTAATTAAGTTATTTTAAATTACATAATTAAAAAGGTTCCAACATTGTTAAGTATAAAAAAAGTTTTTATGTTTGAGTTTTGAAGTATTTATAAAGAGTTTGGGTTTATAATTATACATACCAAAGCTTTCTTCTTAAAAAATGAATAATTATTTTATTAATAATATAATCAGTACCAACAAGCTAAAATAAGAAAAATATAATAATTATTACAAAATGTACTAAAAGTGCGTCACCCAGAGGTTTGTTCCCCAGGCAATTGTCTAGTTTTCCTGTAGGTAGCGCCAGCCCTGTTCATAACCCACCATAGGATTGTGAGGTAAAAGTCAACAAGCAAGTAACAAGATCCATTGCTTGTTTAAAACCAACTATTACTGGCTACAATTTATTTTCATTTCTTTCACCATAAAGACAGCATTCACAATAAAATGTTCAGAACATCACCTTGGATTCCTTTATCTGTAAAATGCAGTTGACGAAGAATATGAGGCACTTTGAGAAATGTGAAAGCCCCCCATTGAGATTCTTCACTTCTTCCTAGCACATCATTTAAGCTAATAAGACAGGCTCGCATTATTTCTGAATACAGTCTTGCCATACTATACCCCTACAAAAAAAAACATAAACAATGTGGCATTTAATGTTTTTAAACAAATGTGTGTTCTTGTAAGAGAGGATGTGAGATCTTCATTCATTAAATTTACCTTAAGCCTTTTCACCATCAACATCTGATTGACAAAAACCTGTGTGTCTGAACTTGGGTTGAGTAAAACTTCAATGGCAAGCAATGCTTGCAGGCAGTATGTAACAGGTTCACTTTGATCAACTCCTGTCTCCAATCCCAGTTTCCCCCATTCACAGTCATTCTCCAAGCGACATAATTTTCTGTTTTCATAATGTAGAACATTTATTCACCATAACTTGAATTATTTTTCATTAATTTTTATTTAAATGATAACCTACCTCATTGAATCACCAATGGGAATTGTAGGTTGATATTTAACATTTTCACTCAATAAACTCTCTATTTCCTGACATTTTTTTACCACTTCATGAAACATTCCTATAAAATATGTAAAATACAATTATTAGAATATATCCACAGAAATAAAATATAGTGTGCACGTGAAAGTACTCTTACCACTACTCTCATGGCGAGCCAAACACAGCATTGCAACCATAAAATCACATCCCAACATGTCTCGTAATATAGTACTTGGTTTCTCTAACATTGCCAGATATTCTACACTACCACTGCAGATTTGTTCCATGTTTATTAAAGCGTGTTGGACACAGGTAAGAAGCCATTGAACAATGGACAACACAGCTCCAGCTAACAATCCTTCTTCAGGTTTACCACGGCATGTTATACCACCCTGAAATAAGTTGCAAGTTTTTCTTAAGTGAAACATCTTTTTTCACAGTAGAGCAAGTCCACAGATAGAGTATTAAGAGGTGTAATAAAGAGTACACTGCTTATTTCCTTGTTAAACTACATCAGAGATAGAATTGACAATGATATTGAAGTTGTTCTGTAAATACTTATGCAATGGTGAAAACAGCAACTCAATTCATCCCACACACTACAAAATCATCCATTTTAATTAGATGAAAAAAAAGCCTGACTGTTGGAAAAAAATTCCACTTAGCTGAATTGTTATTTACATCTTACAAATACAAATAAATATGAAAATCCTTAAAATGTTATTGGTGATTTCAAAATAATGAAGATCTAGTCACAGAAATTGCTTTTTCCAAAGTAACTCGCCTATGCATTGCACATTGATAGTTATCAAAACAGGTGTAGAAAACATTACAATCTACGTAACTGATTGTAAGTAATTTATTCATGAATCATTCATGTTTACTGCTTCTCAAGTTTAAAGCTTTTTGTGACTTATAATGTATAGAAAGAGTAACAATAAATGCTTTACACTACAGAATAGCACAGTATAAAATGTGGAATGAGATGTACTCATATTAAAAATGACACATATTAAATATAATATTGAATTGTAAATTGAAATAATGTTTATCCTATATAAACACATTTATAAACATTTACTTACACATACACTACTTATAATTTGATAAGTGTGTAAGTGTCTGTAATTACTTATATGATGAATGAAACTGCATCTAATGAAACTGGAAGTAGCCCTTGTAATATAAGAGTCTTTGAAACTATAAAATCTAAATTTAACAACCAACTGGAACCAATAAGAATCAAAATAGGTAAAAATTATGCATACATCTTAGGTGGTGGATTTCTTTTACATCATAGTGTAAGACAAAAAGTTGCTAATAACAAAGTTGTGGATGTGACTACAAATAAATTTAATTTAAAGAAAATGGGTGACACTTTCTCAAATATATTTAATATTCTGCTACAGATTAATAATTATGTCAGATACATACAATGAGCACACTCAAAAGAATCAAGGAAACAATTTTTAAACCTTTTATGCTTTATTCCTGAGTGGTTCACTACCAAATCACACACATTAACTTTTCTACATTATAACAAAAATAAATTATTTTAAATGCCTTTCCTCACCTGAATTGTATCCAAAAATTCAAGAAGACTCACTATACAATGTGGTTTATGAAAACTGTCATATTTGCTTATTCTTTGTAGAACAGCTGCGTATGACACAAGCTACATAAGAAGAATACTTAATTATTTATATTTCAAGGTCTTGAAAAGTAACAAATATTACAATCAAAGTTAAAAGTAAAATAAATATTCTAAAACTATTTTTATTTACTTTCATCTTAATTAATTAATTAATTAATTTACTTTCACATTAATCTAAAAGACAAAACAGTCTCAACTCATTAAAATTCAGATCCTGAAATTTTAATTTTATAAAAACTTTTTAAAAAAAATGTATATATAATTAACGACCCACCAAATAGCAAATTGGAGCTTACCTGAGAGCTGAGAGAATGCTTAAGGTAGGAAACTACCAAGTGATTAGGGCCAGGACCAACTAAAGCTTGTTGTAAAATGCAATCAGCCAAATTGTAAACATCTCCACTGACACCACGAGGTAAAATCTACAAAGTAAACATCTTCAAAACACAAAAATAAAAGATGATATAAAACTCTCAAAGATGTATCACTTACAGTTTTTATGTGGATACCCCACTGCAGATCTGACCAACGCTCTCTCCATGCCCTCAAAAGAAGAGCTTTTAAACTGCTAGTTTTACTGGTCATGCTCAACAAGGGACTGATCATCACTTGAATAGCCTTAAATCACAATAACAAAATTATTTAAAACACTTTCAAAGAATATACTTTTCTATGCACATTTCTTATGATTTTACTGGTTTAAAAATACATTTCCAATAATTTTAAAAAAGCCTTCAACTTTCAATTAATAGATGGTGATAATCAGACCAGATAGTGTGTCAATATATTAAACTGTACAGTGACGGTTGACAGTAATGTGAGAATAAAGCCAAATTTATTGTTTCTCAGAAAATAAGGAATTATTGTTGCATTTGCTCCCCATATCATCAAAAAAAATCACTATCAATAGGTATGTATTGCTAGGTACCCTTAACAAGAAGTGTATTAAAATCCAACACAAAATATGTATACTCCTCAGTCCAGTACAATTATAATAGTATCATATTTTCTATGCTTTCCGAAGATGTATATCACTTCAGTTGTTTAAAATATCTTACACATAATACTGTATTAAGTTGTCGTACCCCTACCATTCAAAGTTGAACAGGTATTATTCAACGCCACAATTACTCATTTAAAGTTGTCTTACTCTTTACAACTTTGACAGCATATCTGCAAACTTTTCCTTGAATCGAGACGTGTAATAGTACACCTTACTGGTTGTTTCGCGGTTGTGCCAAAAGGAAAAAATACTTATATTGTCGAGGATTCTTGAATAGTCCAAGTCAATACTTTAATTGAATCCAACACTACTTACTAGACACATACACTTTAACAAATGTATACGTACCGTACTAGTACATCAGCCACCTCTCGCACTCGAAATCCACCACCACACATCCACAAACATAAACAGAGTATACTCCAATTTAAACGTAGTGACACTTCAAGGTCAAAGCTGGAAAGAGGGGATATTGTTATTCAATCGGGATTCTAATACCAAATATTTAAGTCATCACGAAGGTCGCGATTGGAAGAAAGCGTTCCCCTCTTCGTCCAGCTTGTGTGGTTTGAAGTGCCTCTATATTTAAATTAGAGAATACTCAGTTGTATATAATATAGCCAATAAGCATTCGAAATATAGACGACACATTTTTGAGAGGGAACTTCGAAAGAAATGTCATTTGATATTCTAGATAGGACCCATCTGCAGCCCTATGCTAACTCGTGACCATGTAGCACACTTTCTTCTGCGGTCTAGATTCCTGGTGGTAACTCTGTTTTCACCTTTGTCACATCATTGCGACAGTCCTGCAGCTCTGTGCTTTTTCCCTATGTTGAAAATGGTCTCTACTGACATATGTAGCATAGCCTATACTTGGGTAACGTGGCGCCTGAGGACTTTATCTTCACAACTCACAATATGGCACGACTTTTCGCGTCTTTCTCGGTCGTGCCGCTACAGACACTTTATCTTGTGAATGATTGATCAGGAGATTGGTCGCTTGATCTGGTGATTGGATGAAGGATGCATTTCGGAGTACTCTGGATCCTACATATAAAAGTCCGGCGGGAAAGCTGATACCACCCGTCAGGTTACCCAGATTCTGTCGATACCCACGTCGTTAGCCTAAAGGTGTAGACTCTGGGCGACGGGAGGGGGGGCTCCGAGCCACTGGAACCTTAGTTCTATATTTAAATTAGAGAAGCCCCCAGATGGGCTCTCGGCTTCGTCGTGGCAGTGGCCCGATACTCTGGGCAAAGGGAAGGCACTTGATCTCGGCGCACGAGAGTAGAGCTTTGTCTTGACTCCGGTACTAGCCTGAAATCTGTAGTATACTCTCTGAGCCTGAATAGCTAGGATCTCCGACCTGGCAGGGGGGCCCGACCCATGGTGGAAATACATGGGTGAGTTCCTTCGGTGCATCGATTTTTGCCCGTTCTGCGCACCAGCAGGTTGCGTCACGAACCACGTGACTACTGCACGGGCACTTCGTTTTAAAAGGCAGTCCAGACGCTGGCCGCCATGTTGCATGGAGAGCGAGTAGTGTTGAGAAACATTTTGAAAGTGGTACAAAATGACAACTTTCAACGGTAACCAACCAAAATAACGTGATTACAGTGTAGAAGATGCAATATTTAAAAGATATGCCTCAAAATCTGTTTCAATGTCTTATAACGATATGATAACCCGATATTATATGAATGCCCGACCCAGGCATTATTTTTTTAAAAAATTGTTGTATCGGTGTTGACGCAACGCGTCTCTTAACCGTTGTTGGGCGTTTAGCGCCTTTGTTGGAGTAATCCTCCGTTACCAAATAATTACTATCATTACTGTTCTTGAGTAAATACTGTATTTGTCGAGTCTCGTCACGTCGCTGTCAGTCAGTGCCTTTTATCCCTTCGGCCAGGGGCTCGACGCCGTTAGATCCCGGGGTTTCTAGCCGGTCACCCAACCAGGAATCCGCGAGTCTCGAATTCGCTTAACCTTCGTGATTTCACGGAGCGTAGTAAACGAATTCGGCTAGCGCCGCCGGCATTAATGGGGAGGTTTCCGTCAACTGCATTCTGACAGGACCCATATACCAGCCCAAAGGCGTACTTGGGGGTGCGGATTAGAGGCTAGCGCCCAAGTGCCCATCCCGGAGTGAATTCCCCCGGTAAAGGACAAGTGCATGATAGACACACGGCAGACACTACTAGCACTGCTTGATACAGTCGCGATCATGCGACATCTTGCGGCAGGACCGAGAAAGACGTAAAAAGTCGTGGCATATTCCATCTTGAAGATAAAACTCTCAGCCGCCACGTTACCAAAACCCAAGTATAATAAGACTATTAGCCCTTTCAGTCCCAAAACTTGTACCCGCATGTCGGTGTTATTTTATCTTCTGCTCTTTGTCACTGGGGTAACAATAAGCATTTATTTGATATTTTCTAAAAATTTCTCCCAAAATTTTGAGTTTTACCAAATGTTGCTTGAGAGCTACATTGGGGTTGAGTGGTGTTTAAAGAGTTTTTTTGATATCCCAAAAACAAGTTTCATTAATTAATCTTTATTTTGTAAAGTTTTACTATTTCTTTTGAACAAATTATTTAAATGCAATTTTACTTCTTATGGAACATAAAAAAGCAATTTTTCAATGGAGGCATACATAAATTCATATTGCACTTCGTGCATACATCTTGAGTAAATCCATTCGGGCAATATTTATATCTACCCTTCTTAGAAAACTGAGGCCAGTGTTGATATCCGTCATACCGAACATCGTTTAGTGGACGTGCAGAAAATACCATTCTGCATGGATTGATTGATTGCTTTTTTAATTTTCCGGGCGAGTCAACTGCTTTGGTCATTAGTCTCGTTAGTGTAGTGCATGTTTTTTCTCGGGAGATGGCGGTGATCTTCCCCCGCCGGATGGCGAGATCCGGCGTCGACCAACCGTCGGCTAGTGGGGTTTCCCCCTAACCAGGACTCTCCCACCAGCGGGGCACAGCCCAGCCGGGACAAGCACTATGCTCCCGACCGCTCTCTCGGAATATGTGATAGTGTAGTGCATGTTAGTGTGTGTGTGTGTGTGTATGTGTGTGTGTGTGTGTGTGTGTGTGTCTTGGAATGACGTTTTCTGTATTTGCCTTGACCAGATTTATTGAGTGCAGCAGCAATGGATACCTGAAAGTTTGCAAGAAAATAATTACATCTCTCTTGTTTTTGTTCTTGATACCCACGGTACAACAACCAGGCATTCACAACAGACAGTTTTACACCAATAAATTATTATTGTGTACCATTTTACTGATCTTACATCTATTCTGTACAACTCTAACAACATATCTGCCAAATCTACCCCTCCCATATATATTATATTCTTTGACAATATTGAGGCATATAATGTCAGATTTCTTTTCAGCTGAATTCCACCTTTTCATTTCCCTTCAGGTTCAATCGCTGTGTAAGTTGATATCAAGTTCACCGCCCTTCTGTCATACATCTTACAAGAGCAAGTTACAATTTTTTCCACACGCCACTCTTCCGTGTTTTTCAGTTCAGTTTCTGACATTAGAGGCATTTCCCATCCTATCATTGCGTATTGTGCCCAGACACAATAATCCTCTTTCTTGTAGAGCAACAGCAAGTTGCAATGAGGCAAACCAATTGTCAAAATATATTTTGAAAATTTTATTAGTTCATTTGTGAGAGCAACAACAATGTCTCCTGAAAACCCTAGTCCAACATCCTGACAAGTTCCTTTTCTAGAATACTACTCAAAATCATACATCATGCCAGACTGCCCTCATAAACACTTTGACACCCTACTTATGGAGCTTGTTTTTATGTATTGCTTTATGTTGTTTCTTCCATTGAAAGGAGTAATCTTCTCGTCTACAGCATGCCTCTCTTCTGGTGGAAATTCTGGCATATTTGTGCGCAATGACTTGAGTAAACGCTTCACTTTGAACAATTTATCGTGTTCAGGATGGCCAGAAGGTTTTTGATCATCGTTATTAGCAACATGTAGATATCGTCTCAATTGTTCAAATCTATTTCTACTCATATCTGCAATTGGAGCAAATCATGTTTCTGAAGCCCAATACATTTTTATGGGGGCATTTTGACTACCTTGCAAAATACGCCGATAAATTGCTCCATCTCAGCAGGGGAAGAGTTCAATACAACTACATCCTTTTGATGGGCATATAAAGTTGATTGTTCATGTAACATTTCAAATATATCCTTGGACCAAAATAGTAAAATACTCATAATTCTTCTTGTGGTGAAGGTGGCAAACAAAATTTCCAAGATGTATCTACAGAAGAAAAATTATTTTTTTTAAATGTGTAATTTTTCTTCTGTCTTCCAACTACACCTAGAGAATGTGGTGTTAACGATTCCCAACTTCACGAAATCATAAATTATCTTCATTTTCTTCCTGTCAAGAAAATTACACCATTAATTATTTGAAAATAATCTATCGTCAATTTATAAACAAATAACAACAAAAAATTACCAAATGTTTACTTTCAGATTCATTCTCGATAAATGTTTTCATTCTAACGGTTTCACCGTCAAAATCATCAAAATCATTAACTTTAGATATGTTTCCATCGGATAATTCGATCGACAACCAATACCCGAGGAACATCAGTGGGGTGACCCCAGAATAAGTTGGAATATAATCGGTGGAATATATTATATATTTAAGTACTATTGCTACATATATTTAGCAATGCATTACAATTATTTTCTGCAAGTTTTCGATAAAATATTTTCAGGTTTTACATTTTTGCCTTTACTTCGTAAGAAGAGAAAATGTATTTTATGCTCGCAAGAAAGCGTCCAATTTTCGACAGAAAATCTTATATTCCCGGGATCTGGTAACGAAAAAGTGTATAAATCTTGTCCCTCTAGTAAATTACTTCCACTAACACGTTGTGTAGTCAGAATCCATGTTTTATGGGTCCTTGATACCAAAAAATTGTTTGATGGCAAAACGGATGTCCACCTGTCTGTCCGTCTGTCTGTGGTCAACACTAGTACTTAAACCGTTCACGCGATTTTCTCTAAAATCTTTATTTCCCGATCGATTTAAATGAAAAGGTCCTTTGTGTTTGAAACGGATATTTTGATTTTGGGGGGTCGTTACCTGAAGCCCCTTCGACATTTTCAAAAGACCGGTTTCAATTTTTTGATTAAACTTCACCATCGGGTGGTGTAAAGGACGTTTAAGAGAATGGCCCCCGTCTAATTATTGTTAAAATCCTAGATTTTTCGAAAATTGCAAAAGTTAAAATTGTTTCCGGCTACTTCCTACAACTACTGAAGATGAAGATTTGTATTCACAATGTAAAATTAAATTTAGAGTTTCCCAACACGGTTGTTTTAAGCCACCAAGGTTTGCCTGAACAGTATATGTTTTCATATTAAAATTGAGTCACAAATAAAATTTCAATTGTGTATGACGAGTCAGATATGGCAGAGTGAAGTTACATTTACAGTCCAGAAATCAAAACAAGGGGGACCATCTCAGCATTTGCTCAAAGGATCAAGGGAAACTGGACAAAAAACCCTGATCAAGTTGGTCATTGATCTTACAATAATCAATAATAATAATAATATAATAATAATAATAATAATAATAATAATAATAATAATAATAATAATAATAATAACAATTCTAATAATAGTAATATCAATTATAATAGTAACAATACTACTAATAAAATACTATTCATTCAGAAATGATTTAACGATATTAATGATGCCTAGTGCATTTAGCAAATTCAGGATAAAGGAAATAGAATTTTGGTTTGGCATTCTCCTTCTACATCAGTCCAACTGCAATTTAACACAGGCAGAATGGGATATGCCAGTTCCTTTTTCTTTGCTTCAACTTGAACAGTCAACATGAAACAAAGAATCAATGGGATTGGAATTTTTATTTTTGTTTTTTAAGGGAGGTAGTGATGTGATTTGTATATTCCTTCACACTGTAGAACATGTTGTTAAGCAGGAAAGCTTTCAATTTACTTTTAAATCTGTGTATTGTATTAATATCTTTAATATCATGGCTCAATTTGTTGTAAAGTGTAATGCCCTCTATTGGGGTACTTTTTTGATAAAGTGTAGTCGAGTAGAATTTAAGTCTTCATGGTACTAGACACCGCATGTTGGTATAATTCACAGATATTACAGTTATGAATATGCAATCTTATTAGTAATTTATGTTTTGATTAATTCGGTGCGGATTGTATCAAATTGTATAATGACGGTCAATTCGTGAAGATAGCGTTGCGGTTGCTGTAGCTATACTTGGGTTTTTCTAACGTGGCGGCTGAGGGTAGTATCTCCAAGATGGAATTCGCCACAACTTTTTGCGTCTTTCTTGGTGCTGCCGCAAGATGCCGCATGATCGCGACCGCATCAAACAGTGTACAGATCAAGCGACTCCTGCGGCAGGATTGAGAATGACTCAAAATGTCATGCCGAATTCTATCTAGGAGATACTACCCTCAGCCGTCACATCAGAAAAACCAAAGTATACGAGAAGGAAGTCGGTTTAAGATATATATCTTTCACCGTGGTACGTATTCGCGCTCTCTATGACATTATTCTTCAGAATTCCTCTTATTTAGTATAGCTTTAGGTAATTCACAATTATAAATAACCAGCTGTAACTGGTTATTATACTGTGGTTGTTCCTTGAGACGGGGGTTGGGCAAGGCCCGCTCAGTTCCGATTTTGTCACGATAACCGAGAAATACTCCTTGCGATAACCTATCTCGTATCTGCAAATAACGTTGTTGTTGTAGTACCTGGGCGGTACTGACAATTCGAAAGCTCGTGTTAATCAACATTTCTCGACTAAAATTGTGTGACATTTAAAGGGGAAACCAAATGTCAGTGTTCGATATATGACGTCTCTGGTGTGGAAGATTTTATATATCATGTGCTGAAGTAGAAACAGTACTTGACATTGGTTTGTGTCCAATCGTACGTAATACTCATAAGGCTACTAATATTTATTATGCATTATTATTCAAATGGATATTATTTCGAAATATAGGGCTAAGTGCGTACTTCTAGTGTTATACGTCATGTTGCTTCACTGAAATAGTATTTATCCGACTGGCGAATGATCGTCTGTGAGAAACCGATAGGAATGTACTATGTTTATCATAGTCTAGGAACCCTAGGAGGCTTTGTATATTTTTATACTAATAGTTATCTCTATTGCTGTGCCACCCATGGTTTCAATTGCCAAAATCTTCATTGTAAGGGAATGTTTTGTGTATTGGACGGCCGAGTTACATTTAATAATTCCAAATCATAAATTCAATATTTGTGTTCACAAAAAATTACTGTTTTAATAGTAAGTACTTTGCTTATGTGCTTGCTGTTTCAGGTGAGTAGATTATTGAAATGGAGGATATGGAAGTTACACCAGTTCCTTTAGATGATGTTGATGACGGTGAAAATATTAATAGTTCAAGCCCTTTAACTGCAACAGAAGTGAATGATCTTTTGAATTCATCAGATGGCATTTCTGATCATTCAGAGAATGATAAGCATCACCCTTCTGTAACTGAAGAATCTGCTGTGGAAATAAAAACTAATAACATTTCAGTTGCTTGTCTGAGTGCAAAGTTGCCAGAAATTTTTAATAATGTTCAATTAAGTGATGGCATGCATGCTGCTAAGAAAGAGGCTCAGAAAATGAAACTGTAATAAATTATGATGGAAGCTGCAAGTCAGTTTTCCAAAATGTGGGTGGATGAAGCCTGCTCTACAAATAGTGTTCCTAAATCTGCTGTAAATCAATATCCTACTGATGTTTCTGATGAAAAGATTCAGAATGTTGTTTGTAATACTGAAACAAACTCTACAGGTTGTACTACTGCAAGTATCTTGGAAGATTCCATCAGTGCCAATGATTTCACAAATCATTCACTAGCAACTAAGGATAAGGCCACTAAAGAGATTTGTCAGATGCAAACAATTCAGTCTTCTGAGAGTGAATCTGAATGTGATCTTAGCAAAACTACTACTGACAGTAAGGCATGATGTTACTGATAAACCTTTTCACTTTGACAGCCTTCAAAAGCAATCTTCAGAAATTAAAGAACGTGTAATGGGCTTCTTAACAAAATACACAATCACAGATGAAGCATCTTGTAGTAATCATCCATCTGCTCCATCAATATCAAAACAGGAATGTCTAAAAAAACCTAATTTTAGAAGAAAATATTTGTTCCAAAATTGACTGGAGAGAACAGTGTGACACAGTAAATTTTAAAAAAACATCAAATAACATTGCAACACACAACACAGAACAAGAAGTCTTAGCAAGTCCAGCAACTCCAAACTTTAATTTTGCCTTTGTTTCAAAGAATTCAGTTCTTGGAAATTTTTTGCAAACTTCAAATGTATGCTCACCTCCAAAAACTATGTTCACTCAGCAAAAAGATGCAATCAATCAGCAAACAATTTATACTAAATTTGTACCTCAGGTTCCATCCCAAAGTGGTTTCAATTTCAGTGTTTCGAGTGATGAGTCACATTCATCAACTTCGATTTCCACCAGTTATAAAAATGAGTGCAGTCTCAAAACCTCTAATAATGTAACTGAAAGCCACAAACCTGATAATACTCCAGAAGTCAACTCAAATGTTTGTTCATTTCAACCAAGCAGTGAAGTTAAAATTAATAGTTTTGAACAAGAAATGCAACAGAACTGTCAATCTTATAGTGTAAAATCGGATGTTCAGAGCATCTCCACGTGTGGTTTACCAGGAAAGAATGCGAAGGGAATGACACAACAGAATGAATTGAACCCTGGCAACAAGTCTGATGAATTTCTGTTCTCTAGTAATAATGAGATTTTTGGAAACAAGATGCAGTTTCCTCCCAGTCAAAAACCTGTGGCAAGCCCTTTTAATGCAACAAGTATGAATTGGGTAACATGTACTTTTCAAAGGAATACTAATAGAGATTCAGTTAATTCATGTTTATCATGGGGGAAAATGTCTGGTGAATTACACACTACACATTCAATTAATTCTCCAATTTTAAGCAGTAAATCAAGTAATTCCAGTTCTTCAAAGCACATTCCTTTTTCAGATAGTTCATATTCTCCTAATATTTGGCCTGATAATACTGAATTGGCTCCTAAGAGTGATTCAAAATCGCGAAGAACCAGAAGTTCAGATAGTATGTTTTATAATATTCCAAAACCCTACAGTAATGGATCCACTGCTTTCTATAGTAATGGAAACAGTAAATCTCCAAAGAGTGATAATTCATGTTTAGTTAAGCCTGAAGAAGCAGAAGAGACAAATTTGTTTAATTCCAGCTTTATTGATCATGGAAATGCTTCAAAAATGTCTTTTATCCCACAGCATAACATCAGCAATTCTCAAGGTACATTGGGAAACTATCTTGGAAAATCAACCTTCTGTGCAAGTGGGGAAACTCTGCATTGTGATTATAATTGTTTTGAAAGACCTTTTGGAAATAACATCACTAAGGGAAACTTGGAAAATCCTTTCATTAAGAAATCACCTATTGAAAGCATTGGTCTTTTTAAATCGCCAATAAAATCAACAGCTTGTGAAATTGAAAATGTAGCTTTCAAACCCGTTTCGTCTCTGTTTCCTCCAAAAAGAGAGAAGATAGAAGAGTGCACTGGGAGTGAAGAAGTGTCAGGAATATTAAAGCAATCTGCTTCAAATGATACATTTGGATTTCCATTGGGAATTAAAAACAAACATAATCGGGCAACTAATACGTCATCTGCAGAGTTAGTATTTAGCAATTTGTGTTCTAACGAATCATTTGCTTCTACAAATAAAACAGTTTCAAATTGTGATGAAACCTCAAATACAGACATCAGTGAACAGACACCCTTTGGGAAATTTGAAAGAGTTCCATTACAGATAAATAGCAATTCATTATTTCAATTCACATTTACTCCTGAGAAATCTCAAACATTTTGTACTAGCACTGCACTCTTGCCTCGTTCAAGGAAACCTACAAGATCTATCAAGCCAGTTCAGAAAGTTACCTCAAAAGATGTTAAAGGCAACACACCATCAAATGTCACTGGAAAAGGTTTGTATTATTAAAATAATGAAAATAAGCGATAAAAATATTTCATATTTTGTATACATTCTATCATCAAACTAACAATATTAGAAATAGTATTATAAGTATTAATAACTACCAGCCGTGAACATTGAATCAATTCAACTGTGCAGTACAGCATATCTGTTGAAATCAATTTATTGTTAGCTTAAAGTTCCATATGCAAAGAACAAAAAGGATTCAGAGTTTTTGGAAGAGTTGGTATCAAGTCAAGTAAGAATACTAAACACGAGTCGTATAATTATGTACCTCAGAAGAAAAGTCTATTCCATTTTCAGTTTTGAGATTTTGATATAATAATCACAAGAAAGAAATTCATTGGAAGGCATACAGTAGTAACTGGCCATCTTTATTAACATCCATTTGAGTTTGTTAAAAAGAACCCATAACACCAATATTGACATTGTAGTTTTGTCCTGTAAAATAGAAATTTTGCATGGCAAATGTTGACCGCTGAAGTACCGAATTGAAATCTTCAGCTATGGTAGTTATTAATCATAAACATCAGAGAAACTTGATGCGATTTAAATTTATGACTAGAAATCAGATTTTTAGGCAAATGCTTTTTCACTATTTGCTGCATGGAGATCAACAGTCATGCTATTTGTGGTAATTTTCCAATCCATTTCTGATGTATCCTATCAAATTGATAAGTCTTTGCTTAAATCATATGCCCTCTTTATGAACAGCCTTTGGCAAATATACAATGAAATTTTGTAAATAAAATAATAAACGTTAGTACTTTTCAATAGTCATTTCTTAAACTTTGTATATTTACATGTACATCTGTCTGTGAAGAAGTGTTAATGTATGAAACAAAAATTATTGGAAATTTAAGGAAAATAATTTGATTTCAACATTCATTTCTTTTCACTGCTTTTACTCAATCTTGTGATTTCACCATGAAATTCTCTGGAATTGAGAAATGTATAATTTGGTGTTAATATTATTGCCCTTGCTTATTTTACAGGCACATTTAAACCTGTATATGGTTCAGATGTAAAATTTGAAAAGGGAACGTACAAGAATGTTATAGTTCGCTACCAAAATATTGTTTTCATGGATGACCATACAAATGTTTCCCCTGAAGAGTTACGATCACAATTTTATTCAAAAGCAGTTGTTTCTGGACCATTCAAATTTGGTGCCGGCATAGAGTCACATGAGAATCTTAGCAAGGGTAATTGTTAGTTTGTCACATTATTAGTTTGTACTTTGCTGATCAGTAGATTCCAGCCAGTAATTTTTATTAACCTTCCTCATAAGCATCTTATTATGTATGTTTCCATCATTGTCATTTGCATTATATCATGTATGAAAATAATGTGCAACATTTTTCTCAGAACTTAGAATGAAATTTTGTTGCAGGTTTCAAGAAGACACAGAATCAAGTAAGTTTATTTATCTTTTCAGAAGCTTCATCTTCTAATACATAACATTTGGTAATAATATGACACACAAGTACAGATTTTTCTGCCATTTTTCTGAGTTACAGTTATAAAACTTAGTGCAGCTACAGAATCACACAGACTTTTTCATATAAATTAGTTTCTTATTTTCTTGAGTCTGTGTTTGCTTTTCGGTTTGGAAACTTACTTGGAAAAAGGAATTACTTGGAGCGCATTTGCCTGTTATTTGTATAATTTCATCTGTAATCTGAAAGTTTGGGTTCCGAAGGATGGACTTGCCCAGAATATTATGCCATGTTTTAGGTGGGAAAGTATGTTCACAAAATAAATGCAACAAGCTGCATGAAGGCTGACGGAATTTGAAAGAATTTGGAATGAGTAACATTCTATTTAACTTAATTTTGTGTCTAATTCAGTTATACAGACATGTGGGGTTTGACTAAATTGAGAGAATCAGAATTTGCAAAAAAATTGACTCGGGGCCCATGAATTCTATAGGCAACCCTGACGTATGTATACAAGAGAGTAATACCGTGTGCTAGGAAAGTATCTCCACAGAAACACCTTGCTGCTGCAACTGAAATTATGTTGGTAGCAGGAGTTGCAGCTTGAAAATTTAAATTGAGTACTCACAACAATCGCAATAGTTGCTTGAAGTGTTGTTGCCCTCGCTTGTTTCCCAGTTTTCTGACTGAAGTACAATTTTTAAGAGGAGGCCCTCCTTCAGCTAATTGCGGAGAGACTTTCCTAGCGCAGTGTATAATCAACCTGCAAATTTGCAATAATTAATTTTCTGGATTTGGATTAAATGTTCAAGACTTTTGTCTATTTAATACTGCACCTCCATGATAGTAACATTATCTGCAATTAAAATTGATGTAAAGAGAGAGAAATGCATGACAAGCAAACATGAGAAATGATAAGCTTATAAAAATTTCATAATGTTCATATCTATAATGAAATGAACAATTATTATTAGATTCTTATGTATTACACAAATTTGTTGGCTTGAGTGATTAATTCGTATATTTTGGATTGATTTCTCTTGTGGTTTAATTCTTTAAAACTTTGTTTGATTATGGTAATAAATAATTTCATATTGAGTTAATTTTCTTGAGAAAAAAAACACAAATATTTTCTCCTGTGACTGGTAGCATAGTCAAATTTGTTCTATTATGTACCTTACTAACAAAACTCAAATTAATCAAAAATGTCTCAGCTATATAAAATTAGAAGCAATAGGTAGTTATCAAGTTGTAGAAGACAGATCGAGTAATAGATAAAGTAGTTGATTCCACAGTTGTAATAAACTGCAATTTGTAAAGATGTATGATAAAATTGTTACTTTTTTTAATATAATTATAGTATTTATTCCCAGCATGTTTTCTATGTTAAACAGGGAACTCAGACATGTGAGAAACTTGCATCAAAAAATCCAGATCTGACTGCAATATGGCGTGTTTTGGAGTGCCCAGTTTGCCTTGATGTTGTATTACCGCCGGTTTATCAATGTGAGCAGGGACATCATGCATGTGCAACATGTTGGACAAAAGTACTGACTTGTCCTTTATGCAAACGTCCTCAATCATGCACCCGCAACTATATGGCAGAAGCCTTGGTTGAACAGGTATTTGTAATAAATTTTTTTCTTAATTGAAAGGGGGGGGGAGAAAGTTCGGCACATAATTAGCCTTCAAAATTGCATATGGTTTAGTAGTTTTAAATTTTGGATGGTGCTCACTTTAGATGGCTCCTATCCAGCCTGCTGTGGCCGTGTGATGTGCCGCTCCCCAGAAGATGATCAACTACGGTGTATTCCCAGGGAGACACATTTGGTTATGGAGTACTATGGTGGTTTCTTGATTTGTTATTCAGAGGGGAAGGGGTCATAGTGAGCCAAATGTCTAAGTTCTAATAATATTTATTTACTGCTTTAAGTGGGGAGAGTCAGGATGCTTCTCCCTCTTCGTCCACTCATTCTGCTCCTTCCTCTCCACTCGCATCACTTGTCTCACCTGTTCTGTCGCTCCACTTAGTCCTGCCCTGCTCTGCCTTGCCTCGCCCAGCAGCACTGCCGTCCAGATGCACGGGGGCTTGCATTTAACTAAATAACTTTGTAAACAAAAAATTCTGAGGTAACATTCTGTGTTCCAGCTACACTATTTTCGATTTATCCAAAGCAATCACGCTAAATTTGTGAGCAATTGCTCCAGAGATTGAGGTTTTTGTGGCATATAAAAATTTACAAACTCTCTCTTTTAAGTACGTTTGGCCACGGCCAACTGGGGTTGGCCTACTACAGTCGGCTATGGCGTGGCACACACTCACACTCGTGCTTCTTCCCACATGCATGATGGGCGAGAGCATAGGTGTGGGGGAGGAAGATTGGGAGTGACCGATATACACACATATCAGTTGTGTATCTTCTCCTATATTATTTCAATAGTATACATACCTTTTGTGGTTCACACACACACAACCAATATTTATGAATGAGGTCCCTAAAGAAAGAGAATTTCATGGAGACATGATGAATTGGACTTTGACTTTAAACTTATGAATGATTTGTTTAAAAAACTCATCTAAATATTCATGAGAAATGCAACCTGCAAAATGCAGCCACATTACTGAATCTACAATTTTGGGGCCAAAGACCTCAAAGAAACATTCCTCATACTGATAATCTACATGTAACATCTTCTTGATCATTCTATTATGTTTTTGCTGGGTGGGCGTTTCTCGATTCTACCCCACCTGTTCAGAGCCTGTAGAGTCTGCAACTGTATGTGAAATTAAACTAATTACTTGATATTTTACACAAGCTAATTACACGGGTATAGCTCCCTACTCGGAAATAACGTTAAATACGAATAGTTTGTTTTGACAAGAGTATATTGAATTGTTTTCAATTAGAAGGAGACACATAGAACAAGTGACGGACGATAAGAGGTTCTTGAAGAAAAATATATATTACAGGCTTAATATGGAAATGGAAAAGTAGGGAAGAGGGTGGGGTTTTACTTGCAAGAGTTCTAGCACGGGTACATTAGTTAAGATTTAATAGTTCAATTTTTGAAATGCAGTACACCTGTATAATCCCTTAGTATCTGGTATCTCATTCCACACATCTGCATTCCTTTAAAAATAGTGGGTATTGTTGGTATTTGAACTTTGTTGTTGTTATTGATATTGATGTATTATGAACTATTTCCCTGATGATCTCTTCAGGTCATGGTGGCTTGAATGTAAACAAAAAGATGTTAATGATTGTTTTTTGTAATTTACAGGTTCCATTGCCATGTAGGTACCATATTGAAGGATGCAAAGAAACTGTGCAGCATAGTAGTAAAGTTATTCATGAAGAAAATTGCTCATATCGTATGTATCAGTGTCCAGTTCCAATGTGTAACCAGGCTCTCAGTTATCCGAATATGTGTAAACACTTTAAAAAGCATCATAAGAATATTTTACACCATGAAGGACATTCTGTTGTTGGCAAAGGGTATGTTTCTACTGTACAAAAATGTTGTAATTTTTCAAGTTACGATTCTTACTGGGAATTTTATGATTTTTAGAGAGAAATTCTGTGATGTTCTGTACAAAGAAGCATTATTATCATCTCTAGTTCATGCTTTTGACATCACCAAATGGGGCTTATTTTTTCTAAGAGAAGTTGCTGTTGGTAATTCGACTGCATTTTTTGTGCAGGTAAGTTTGTTTCTGGAACATTATCAACTTGTAGAGCATAGTTCCTTCCTCTTACATATACATTTTGTAGGTCATGCCTGCAGCATCAGATCAAGCAGTTTATTTCTATCATCTGGAAGTTTGTGATCATCATGACTGCAGAAAAGAGTGTTTCAAAGGTCGTGTATTTCCTATGTGTAAGCCTTCTCAAGATATAATTAACCAAGAAGAATATTTGTGTTTATCTGAGCTGATTTTGAAGACAGTGAAGAAGACTACTCCTTTAAAGATAGTTGTAACAATATGGCAATTAAAGCCTTCATTTACGCTTAGCTCTTAGTGATGAGACATTCCTTCATTTTATGTTGTACAGTATTTCTTTAAAGAGTTTTTCTAGAAGATTGATATGTTCTACTGACTTTCTTGTAAATTCTAAATAAAATTATGTGTTTTGCAATTTTTCCCCTCCTCATTGTAGAATGGCAGGACTAAACCTGGCCTTTTCACCAATCTTCTGACCACCCTGACCAATCTTTAATAAAAAACTACATGGTGTTACAACAACACATACTTCCTCTTATTATTTGAAATGGTTATATATTATAATCCTAGCAGAAGCCATAATATTTTGCACATTGAACTTGATTGCAAACGTTTTTGCGGCCAATGTTACATTACATACTGATCGAACACCAGGTCCTGAAACGTCCCCAACTTGCGATCATTTTTTGCCCAGACTGGGATTTGAACTTCGGTAAGTAGGTTCACATGTTTAATGTGGTAACCATTACACCAACGTGTTCGCTGGAGAGGAACTCCAAAGAGTATCAACCTGGAACATCCATGTCAGCGCCTCCAAATGAAACTTCAAATAATTTATTGCTAATTAATTGCCAAAACTTTGCGGTGAAATTTATTAAAATAATGATTACTAATTTTAATAATATATAATTTATGATAATGTTTTAAAATAATTTTCGTGCTGAGAATTGTTTTTAAAGAATAAAAAAGAAATTTAGTTTTCAGATGGGTTTCATAAAAGTTTATCGCTTTGCTGGCATAATATGAAGATGGCAAAGCCAATTCGACAAAAAATATTTTTTATATACAGAATATTGAGCTATTTGTGTGCTTTTCAAACATACAATTTCTTGCGCTTAGCTTTGAAAACAAAAAACTTCTCCAATTAATTATTTTAATTAATTAATTAAATTTTATCCAATTTCTCCTTATCAGGACCCGGCAATGAATTTTTTCTGCCGAAGATTCGCCGCTTTTTCGCACAACATTACATAACTTTCTCTATACTGCCTATATTGCTCCGTACGTATACGAGAAAGTAAAAATAATCCCTCTTTCCGTTCATCGTTCACAGTTGAGGTATTCCGGGAATAAATGATAATTGACATATTGAGTGAAATTAGAATTATCAGTTCTAAGTGGGATAAGTAGTAGCTCTCTTTCATTTCATTTTTAAGAATGTTCATAAACAAAAATGGTAATAAATTAACTTGTATGTTGTGACTTGCACAGCTATTTAGTCCGACTTTTCTTGAAAATGAAATGTCAACTCTTCTACTTCCGAACGCCTCTACTGGAATTTTTGTACTTGCAAATTTATTAAAGTGGTTAGGTGGAAGAACAGACCTTAAGGTCTAAACCTCGCCACACACAAATACTATTATTATTATTATTATTATTATTATTATTATTATTATTATTATTATTATTATTATTATTATTATTATTAATAATAATAATAATATCATCAAACAAACTATCATTAATATTGTACTTTTTTCATGCAACACTACGCAAAAAATACTTGTATTTTGAAAAAATTGAACATTTGTGATGAGAATATCTTTTGGATAAATTCATTAAGGAATATTTTTTTCTCTTCATTACGGTAATTGTAGGAAGACGCCAAAAAAATTGAACTTTTGCAGTTTTCAAAAAATCAGGAATTTCAACGAAAATGAGACCCGCGTCATTTCTGTAAGAGTTCTTCTGAATATTAATTATTTGTTGTTTGCAAGTTAACCAAAATCAAGTTAAGCTATTAAGCTGGTATTAGTTCAGTAAACGATTAAGTTAGTTCATAGCGAAAAGTGTTATTTGGTACTATTAGTATGAATGTGATATACACGAACGTGATCTGTTTTTGCTCTTTGTACTGTTCGTCAAGCGGGCAACATATCGCTCGTATGTCTTTGAAACAAAAAGGTAACTTTTGATTTGTATAGAGTCAAAAGTTACTTACATTCAATTGTTAAAGTAAACTGAATGTTTTCAGCGCTCTTTGTTGTAGTTCAAATACTTGAGTTTATTGACAAGCTGGAATCATTTTCGCCCATCTCAAAACCATTAATTTGCAAGAAGTTCTTTCTGCTATCTAAAAAAGTTTAATTAAAACATTTTGAGCCATTTTGGAGAAAATTTTGAAAATGTAGTTGAAGCTTCATGTAAAGTTCTTTCAACAATCAAAATACATGTTTCAAACTCGCTGGACTTTGAGTTCGTTCAGATCAATTACGGAATATCAATTATCTCCATCAGTGGGTTACTATCCCAATCGGAACAAGCTCCAAACTTCTGTATTGTCTCTAGACATATGTGGTAGTGTACTGCATGGGAGTGTGTTGGTGTTTAAGGAGAGAGGACGGAACAAGGATGAGGAAGGAAAGAACGCGCCCCGTCCATGGGCCGTTTGTTACGATTCTGCTCCGCTATTCACCTGGCATTGATTGAAGAAACCACGGCAAAACCGATCATTGCTAGAATTCTTCTCCAGACTTCTGGATCCTCCTGGGCAGAGTCGCTGCAGAAACAACAGTTACCTACTCAGCCGGTCATGTCATCTGCTAAGGTCATTATTCCCGCAAGTGTAGAGCAAGTTTTTATCGCGGGAGGTAGCGCTGATTCTTCCCCGCTGGATGGCGAGATAGGGCGCCGACCTACGGTCGACTAGCAGGTTTTGCCTCAACCAGGTATATCCAACCAACAAGCTCTAAGCTCCCGAACGGTCTTCCGGCATGTGTGGTAGTACAGTGTATGTAAGTTTAAGGATGTGTAAGTAAGAGGTGAGGATAGGACAAGGAAGAGGAAGGAAAGATCGCGCGCGGTCCGTGACCCGTTTGTTAGGGTACTTCTCCGGCATTCGCCTGATTTAAGTCTGAGAAAACACGGAAAACTACCGATCAGAGCAGTCGGTCGCTAGGATTCTCGTCCAGACAGCGGCTGAAAAATCTTGCCTTCACAGGGTCTCGAACTGTAGGTCTAATCTCGCGATCAAAGACTTTGCAGTGAAATCAGTTGATGCCTTGATTCACCTAAGCCGGTCAGCCAATCATATCTTGTAAACAGTATTGAAAACAAATTAATACATTTCTTAATTTTTAATTTATTCGAAAACTGAAAAATAAAGTGGCAACCACTAAGCGTTGGAAAATAATAACAAATTACAAAACCTTTTTTCACACAAAGGTCAAAAATCTTATTTCACAAAAAGAAACATTGTTACAACATAATGCAACGTTAAAATTAGCTAATCTATTTTAGAAGAAGGTCCAGCCTTGGCATGTTTATTTTCAAGTGAATCCTCCAGCATTGCACGATGATCTTCTACAACACCCATACTAATTTCTGCAGCTGCAACTTCAAGAAGTCCATGTGGAGTCAGGTGCATTAGATTAGAACCAGCAACAAATATGTTTCCAGCTATATCAATTGTGTCTCCAGCAACTGCACCTGCTGGTTCTCCATACCTAGAGTCGGTAAATAATTATAAATATTTGACTAAGAATACGCCTATTTTAATATTTATTTTAAAAAATACTTCAAAGGACCTAAGCAAATATCATCGATGGTGACATCAGAAAAGACATATACTTTAGAGAAAAATATAATAGGAGAGAGGATAAAAGCAAATAAGTGTTAGAATTATTAATGATTTAAGAAATATACATTTTAAATCATTCAAGTACTCACTTATGTTCCACTATCTTTACGGTGTTGGTAGATAAGCTTTGAGCTAATATTCCTCCTGCATTTACAAGACCACCAAAGACTGTTACAACACCTCCTACTGCTCCTGCAGCAACTAGAAAGGCATTGTCTACCTTTTTCGAGGCTTTCTCCTCATTGTATTTGAAAGTAACGGATAGTAGCTGGGTTCCTTTGCTATGGATGCGAGGAGCCAAGTAATGTCCAACAGCATGAGATGCATGGTCAATCTGTGATACTGAAAATAAACGAATAATAATTTTTTGTAAAGAAAGTTAAGGCTCAATTCAACTAGCATCTTCATTTTGTAATGGAATTTACATTTTAATTCTGGACTAGGACTGTTCTGGATTTGCAATCCCCAACCCTTTAATAAGTGGTGGAATAGGATCAAGTTCTTAGCTTCAGATACATAAACAAAAACATTTAAATCTTATTTGTTAGTACTGTTAACTGAAGAATTAACATTGAAGACGAAATTCCAAACAGATATTTCCAAACAAATGTTTGATTTAACTCGAAAAACTTATCAAAGAACGAAGCAAAGGCAGGAAGTGGACCCGGTGGCCGATATCGCTAAGACAGTAGTGTCGTAGTGATCTCGGGTCGCGGGTTCGAGTCCCGCTTCGGACATGGTTGTATTTGTGTTCATCCTTTCACCCCTCAACATCACCATTTCGTTTCATCCTTATAGTTACCACAACGTTAATGCCAATAGTGGTCGCTAATGACCTAGCTGTTGATGCGACCTTAAATAATAACAAAAAGAAAGCAGAAAGCCAAATGGCCTAGGGACTTGCATTTTTTTAACGCAAGCTATATCAAGACATTGAATTAATATTGTTTTTACCTATGTAACTAGTAACATTTGCTGCACCTTTCGATACATTTTTTGCTACTTTTATTCCTGACCCAACCTTTGGGTTTATCGTAGCTGGCTTTTCCTTAGGCTCTATGCGCTCCATTATTTTAGGTGTTTTCTTATTCATATATAAGCCTGCTCTTTCAGCACCACGGACCAATCCATTCGAAATAAATCGTGCCCCTAAATTAATTAAAATGAACATCATTAATAAAATATTCACACTGATAAAATATCATAAATTATCATTTCACATGCTAACCCAGTTATGTTCATAATATATTTATTACTTATGTAAAAAATTTACTACATTGTATTGTGACCATATCGTAACAATGACAGGGTAGGCCATTTCAGATGGAAAAAAAGTGTGATCCTCACAAAAGTAGAAATAAATAATTCCTTTACCATTTTGGTCTTAGAACTCTGTAAAAAAGTGTGTTTTGTAATTCTCCTATTTCGTCGCAGCTGGTATTTACCGAAATTTTTAGCGCATTTCCGATATTTCAAGCGCTCTTGTAGACATGTTAGGTGAATTACGTCATTTTCGAGCAGCGACTGCTCTGCAATTCTGCGCCCGACGGCCGGGCTAGCGGGCGTGACCGCAGGAGCCAAAATTTATTGCCTTTTTATCCTTGAAAATAGATTTTATTACATGGGAGCTTTTTTTTTATGGATCACAGAATTTTGAAAATGTGCACACAATTCACTTTTCCCCATAGCACGTCATACGCAGTTTTTAACTGCTTTTTTGACGTAAAATAAATAAAAAATAAAATAAAAGGACCACGCTCGATACAGAACTGTCGCAATATGCATCTAAATTTCATCAATTCACAATTTTGTTTTTATCGTCGTGGGTAAAAAATTCCATCGGCAATACACTTAGAAATATTCTCAGCATTTCGACTTATATTAAGCACTACATTCTAGAAGAGAAATCATCAAGAAACTAATGCACAATAACCAAGTGTTTCTCAGCGAAATGACACAAAGAAATATTTGTTTGTATAATTGAGGAAAAGACATTGGTGTTTTTCCACCTGAAATGACCCATCCTGTTTATGTAATACCTTTAATCATTTTTTGGGAGAAAGAAAGGCTACGTCCTTTACGTTCAGTAGGCTTTAGTTGAGTAGCTGAAGGAGTTGGTTCCTCTGTTCCAGATAGAATATCACGCAGCAATTCATGTAAAGAATCATTATCCTTCTCTGGCAGAATAATTCCAACCGAAGCTCCTATAACATATTTTAATTCAAAATAATGAACCCAACATTTCAGAACAAAAAAATCGTAAATAATATTACCATCAGAATATTTTTATTGCATGAACAAACAAGTAATGTTAAAACTGAAGTTAAGAAACTTTAACAATTTCAGAGGCACAACTGTAAAAATCTAAAGGTAATAATTGTGGTCATGACATTCACTACATAGATATAAAAACATATTTCGTATTTACATCAGATCTGATTGTTTTGTTGTTATTTATTGTCTTGAGGTAAGAAGCACAACTAAATGGAAAGAACATTTTGGTCCAAAAATCTAAGCAATTCAATTTTCTGGAAACTTACCCTCTTCAGGAGATCGAAGATCAGGCAAAATGAAAGCACCATATTCAGTTTTTAGACAAGGGGACACTCCAGGAACGAGAGGATACACCCAATCGCCCACTTGAAGGTACACCCTGGGCTTGTCAACTCCATGATCTTAAAACAGGATTTGTTATTCATTTCATCAAAGATATTATGTAGTTAAAATTTTCTTGACTGTTTCTTAAAGTAGTACCTTGAAGTTCCACAATGTTCAGCGTATCTGATTCTGAGGTAGCCTTGACAGTACCATCACGTGAAATGAAATACATGCAGACATTGGTGTGTGTAAATAGGATATTTCTTGGCTGAGCTCCAGTTTCCAGCTTAAAATTTTGTAACGCGGCATTAAGTTGTTCATATGTGAATGTATGAGGTGGAGCCACAACATCGTTATCATTTATATTGCTGTTTGGCGCTACATCCTCCTGAGAGAAAGGATTTGTCGCACTTGTACATGGTTCGGGAGATGTTGGGATCTCAGTAGATCTACACGAATCTCTCTTCCTAAAAATTAACAAAGGAAAGGGAAAATGCATAAACATTGCGGTTTTTAAAAATCGTTGTATTTAGAGAATATTTCTGTAAATGCAAAAATTACCTTTTCTTCCTTCTCCCTAGGGTCATCATAGAATGCACCTTTTTCCACGACATGTCGATCAATTAGTATTAATTCTCACAATTTTTTTTCAGAACTTGGTTAACGCTGTATGAGGACCTGAAAGAATAAATGTTACGTAGACAAATGTGTCAGTACCAAATGAACGGTCATGATTCTAATCGTGGAGCCATCTGGAAAGTAATAAATGAAGAATTTAATATTAATCATACAAACAATAACTTCCTTTTTTTTTTTTTAAAATTTAGAAACAAGTAATTCGCTCAGAGGGTCATATATATATATATATATATATATATATATATATATATATATATATAAGGAATAATATTACGAAGGCAGGCATGTGTGCCTGCCTACCACCTGGACCTCAACAAGATCATAGACTGTAAGACCCTTGTGAAAGACCTAAATGAATGGACCAAGAACAGTATTGACGCACGTTGCAACAAGGCCCAATTGATTATACAACCAAAGACAATGACCGCCCACTATAAAGTGGGACAAAGGCTTGAGTTTATTAAACAGGACAGCAACATACGCAAACTTTACTTCTTTGACCAACCTACCTACTTCTATCACCGTGCAATAGCTGCTCCTAGAGAAAAGTTCGTTATCAAAGGATTACCCCCGAACTTAAATACACAGGACCTACTGACTGACATACGCGACACATACAGCTTTCCCATATACCATCTAAAAAAAGGAAGACAAAACCATAAAGTAAGAACTCCAGAACTTCGAACGGCAACATAGACCCACAATATTGCTCCAGTGTCATACTATAGTATTAGGATTGACTCTTACAAAAATAACAACAGGATCCCCGCTGCAACAGGTGCCAACAATTTGGGCACACCAAAAATCATTGCTCCAGGAAATGGGTCTGCGGCAAATGTGCAGAATCACACGACACCGTCTTCTGTACCAGCACCCTTATAAAGTGTGCCAACTGCTCACAAAACCACGAAGCATCCTGGCCCAGCTGTGCAGCTTTCCAACTCGCCAACAACTCCCGACTACAAGCAATCGCCAGACTAAGAGACAGAAACAGTAATCGCACCAACCAGCCCCCACCAGATTTCTCCTATGAATCCTTCCCCGGAGTCGACGGCAGAACCTTCGCGGATACTACTGCGAACAGAACTGACAACCAGGATTCTTCGACTACAACTGGCAACAGCACCAGCAACACCCTAAAAGACATCATCGACTTCATCAAAAACAACAATATTACCAGAATCATCCAGATAGTAAAAGACATTATCAATATTTTTAAAGGACCCGAGGACATACTCACGAAACTATTGACTGCTGCGACAAAAATATGCGAACTGTTTTAAACAGGCAGAACAACAGACAACACTACTTAAGACTAGCATCCTGGAATGCACAAGGCAGACTACACGACAAAAAAGCTTCAATCAGACAGTTTCTTGACGACTACTCCATCGGGGCACTTCTTATTCAGGAAACCTGGTTAAAACCTAACCAACCTTTCTCCATTCCCAAATTCCTCATATACAGAACAGACCGGCCAATAACCATGGGCGGAGGAACAGCCATCCTAATCCGGAATACAATCCCACATACCATCCTCCCGACTCCCAATACCTCTTTCGAAACTACCTCCATTCAAATAGGAACAAAATTAGGACCAATCAAAATCGTTTCAATGTATAACAGACCTCACAGCAGACTGAAAGCAGTAGACTTCGACCAACTAATTGACAGACGCACACCCTCTGTTATAGCAGGCGACTTGAACGCTAAACTGACGAACTGGGGGTGCAAGTACGACAATCAACCGGGACGAGACCTACATAACTATCTTCTAACCAGACCTACCTTAAACCTTCTCGCACCTCAGGAACCTACCCACATGATAAACGACGAACCAAACGACATCCTCGACCTCGTAATCCACTCCACATCCATCATCGTCACGAATCCCTACCCCGGCACGAGTTAATATCAGATCATCTACCAATAATCTTCACGGTTCATATAACGCCTTACTCTCTAGCCCCGCCCATTCACCTCCTCGCACCATAGACTGGAAAAACTTCAAGCATCTCATATCGAAAAAGATAAAAACTCCTCCATCCCTCAGTACCTGCCAAGAAATAGATAAAGCCATAGACCACTTCAACCATCAGATCAAATCCGCCATCCGCAAATCTACATTATATTCTTCGCCACATCACTTCCAAAACCTCCCGAATGAACTCCTAGACCTCATCAGACAAAAAGACGAGCACAAAGACGTTACTACCGAACTAGACAAAAAGAGGACAAGACCATTTACCAACAATTCAAACGTGCACTCCACGACAAATTGACGCAACACCACGGAAATACTTGGGACAAGACTATACGGGACGCAAATTTAAAACACCCTGACCGACTATGGAAAATAATTAAAACCATGAAGGCAGCCCCACAACCTATCTCTCCCATAATGCAACCAGATAACACCCTCACATACGACCCCAAGGTCATTGCGAAGCCTTCGCCCAATTCCACTCCTCCAAATTCCCAGAAACCAACCCCCACCCTTCCTTGGCGGCACTAAAACACTGACCCATAATGCGACCCACCATTTGACTGTCATTTTCAACTCATGCATACGCCTATCTCACTACCCCTCCATCTGGAAGCATTCTACCGTCATCATGATCCAAAAACCAAACAAAGACCATAAACAACTCAGCAGTTACAGACCAATCAATCTGTTACCCACTTCTAGCAAACTATTTGAACGACTTTTACTCAGACGACTGACACCACTTCTGACTAACGTATTACGAAAAACACAGTTTGGTTTTAGAGAGCGGTACTACAGACCCTACGACTTGCCCTAGACGTTTCAACATCCCTCCAATATCCATGCGACGTCCCTGCCTTGTTTACCGACTTTAGCAGTGCGTTTGACTCAGTCAACCACGAGATCCTCCTTCTCAAAATAAAACCATACATCCCAGAATTCTTTCAGTCTTTTCTGAGAAATTACCTCTCCCTCCGCTCCTTCCGCGTACGACACCTTTCATGCTATTCCTCTTCCTATCCCATCCAAGCCGGCGTCCCTCAGGGCGCTGTGCTGTCTCCTACCCTATTCAACATCTTCATTAATGACATACCTGTACCTCACAATGTAAATGACTATCTATACGCAGACGACCTGGCATATACTGTTACCAACCACACGACCAAAATGGCAATATGGAAATTACGACAAGCCGCTAACCTTCTCACAGTCTGGGCCAGAGAAAACCAAATAACAATCAACGCATCCAAATGTCAAGCTATATATTTCAATGGAAAAGAGCAAATCCCTTCTCACAGTCTGGGCCAGAGAAAACCAAATAAAGTGACATTCAACTCTAAACTACTGTGGACGCGACACATCAAGGACAAGACCCAAAAAGCACACCGGACAATCAACGCCTTACTGCCCATCATGACAAACAAGAACGTTAAAGACAAAACCAAACTTTACATATACCATACGTACATCAAGCCAATAGCCACATACGGCGCTGAAACATGGGCCTCGACTTTTCAATCAAACTATAACTTGCTGACCAGACTGGAAAACAGAATAATCAGACTGACTTACAGACCCGCACCTGACGACTGCTACCTCGACATCAAAACCCAGCACGACATTAAACCTCTTGCGACAGAAACCTACAAAACTGCACGGAAACGACTGCTAGAAGCAATGTACAATCCTTCTTTCTCTGATTTTGTCGAACCTCATCGTCATATCATAAACAGAACCATTCCTCACAATAGGAAGCGCCACCCGCTTGACATATTCACCCTACCTCCACCTTCTCCCACAATATAGCTACGTAGACCATACGACCAAGCATCTGGACAACCAGCAATTACATTCACGACTTTTCAAAACTTCTGAAATGGCATACCTCTCTACTAAACGACGTGAGTTCCATAAAACCCAGAAATGTCCCGTTTTTCCAACAATCTCCATACACCATATACAGTTTTACCAATACCTTAACAAAACAACCAATCGCGACGCAGTACCCTCAACAAAATAACCTCTCTAAATCCTAGACCTAATAAATTAACCCATCTTTTCATGTCCAAAACATCACCCATCCATTCACGCTTCCCATACGCCATTCTCTCCTATCACCAGTTCATCTGGGGGATGGAGAGTTAAGATAGATTGTTTTTTGCACCATGTTTAAAATCACACACATGCTGATGAGTACAATCTCTGTACAGGCAGCACGACCAAACACACACATACGCATGTGTACCTACTCCTTGAAGTGAAGAAGAAGATAAAGAACGATGAATCAACAAATAAAAATACGTTTTAATTTCAGCAATCATGTATCTTTATAAGAAAGATAGATTGGACATTGTACTAAAAGCCCTCTCCCGCACCCCGCACCCCTATAAAATCCTAGTTGCACCACTCGAATTAGGTGATTACACCCCGAGTAATTCGTGAGTTGCACGACCGTTTTAATGGGACATTGCATTATCTTCAAAGTAAGTGAAGGATGATCTCAAACTTTCCGTCCGGCAGGAACTTTAACCATATAGAACACACTGTAACAGTTGCAAAAATCCGCCAAATGTGGCTCAGGTCTCTGCAGTGCTATCACTGATGTCACTGTAGTGCCTCAGACTGCGACTTGGGTTCGAACCTCGACGGTGACAGGATTTTTGACACTAGCTACATAGATAGGTCGAATTCAGTTGCTGTCAGGAGGATTGATAGATTGTGAGTGATCCCGGGCGCTTCGACTGCGAAGGTCATTAGTTCCGTAAGTGCAGTGAATGCTTATTTCATCGGGAGGTGGCGTTGATCTTCACCAGGTGGTCGGAGAGATTCGGCGCCGACCTACCGTCGGCTAGCGGGTTTTTTCACAACCAGGTATCTCCCACCAGCTGGGCACTGCCCCTGCCGGGACAATCTTTATGCTCCCGAACGGTCTCCCAACATGTGTGGTAGTGTAGTGTATGATAGTGTAAGTGTGTGTAAGTGGCAAGGATAGGTCAAGGAAGAGGAAGGATAGATCGTGCGTGGTCCGTGGCCCGTTTGATAGGTTACTGCTCCGGCATTCGCCTGATGTTGATCGGAGAAAGCACGGAAAAGTATTGATCAGAGCAGCCGGCCGCTAGAAATCTCCTCAGACAGTCAGCGACTGAATTCGATTTAGCTGATTGGCTAGTGTCGAAAATCTTACCGCCAACGGGACTCGAACCTAGGAACTCCCGGTCAGAGGCACCGCGTTGACATCAGTTGATGTCCTGAGCCACCTCTCCCGGTCTGTCAGGAGGAGAATTCTAGCGGTCGGATGCTCTGTTAGGTAGTTTTCCATGGTTTCTCCGATCAACACCAGACTAATGCCGGAGCAGTACCCTACCAAATGGGCCACAGTCCGAGCGCGATCTTTCCTACCTCTTCCTTGACCTATCCTCTCCCCTTACACACACAGTTACACTAACATGAACTACACTACCAGGTTTGTCGGGAGACCAGTCAGGAGCTTAGAGCTTGTCCCGGCTAGGCCGGTGGGTAATACCTGATTGGGGATATCCCGCTAGTGGATGTATGTCGGCCCCAAATCTTACTATCAAGCGGGGGAAGATTACCATCTCCCGCGATAAAAAAAAATGCGTTTTACGTAGGGGACTAATTACCTTAGCAGTTGACACGCCTGGAACTACTAATCAATCAATCAAACGGTTGTAGACTTGCGAAACAACATTCAATAAACGCAGCGGTTCGTTCAAGGTCTTGCCTCCCTCCCCTCATTTTCAAGGTTTTTATCACTCCTGCAAGAAGTTAATTCAGGCGTAGCAGTGTTTGCTGTTGACACAATATTCACAACTCGCGAGTGTAATGTTTTCAACTCATAAAGGTATCATATCCGCACACGTCTATCTTCAAAATGATCTAATAAATGTTTTATATTGACAAAAATATGGAGAATAAACATTAACCCATCAAAATCGAAAGCAAAGTTTTTCACACTTAAAATTCAAAACTACCTCTCACTTCACTCATCCAAAGCACCTAAATATGGCTACCAAAACGTTCACCAGTTGAGAACCCAAGAATCACACTAGACACAAAACTAACCAGAAAAGAACATGTCGCCATCACAGGACACAAAACATACTGCTGTAAAATTTCATCCAATCGAAATCATAAATCAAATGCGGAGAAATCATCTACAACCAGTAACCATCTACAATCAGTAGAGAACTTCAAATAAAGTATTTCTGTAAACCCATTACACTGAAACCCGTTAAAAATTATATTCACAAAACTTCAAATAATGTTTGTGGTAATTTTCGAAAATCCCCATCTACTGAAACTTACAATCTAGATAAAACTGACCAGACCAAGCACTCGCACACACACAGATTTAACTCATACCACTTCTAAGGCAAATTCCAGTTTCCTTGACCAAGTAAAAATATACTCTCATTCACAAACACAAATCATCGCAACATTACTAAGAGATTAGCCATGTTCTTTTTACCGGAACGTCTTTGTACCTGAAGCGCATTGCCTTTTAAACCCGAGAATCAATTCGACCATGCCTTATTTTGCATCCTTTCGACGCAAACTATTAGAAATGGGCTTACAGTTGATGAGCAATCGTTGCCATTTTAGCATTCCACGCATCAACAGAATGTTCCAAACAATCACGAAATATGTTGTTTATGTCATGGTATAGGGTTCGTTTCTCACTAACCCTACCAAAAAATGAAAGAAAAAATTTGGAGCCGTTTCCAAAAAATTTTGTTTGTTATTTTTTAAAATTGCAAATATTGCACGAAAACTACTAAAATTTTCAAAAGAATGTACATGACCCTAATGAAAGAACTATTTACGGACAAATTTTATTTGAAGGAAAAATCTTTCTTCAATTTTATAGTTGTAGGAAGATGCCGACTTTTGCAAACTTTTCAATTTTTCGAAAATTCAGAGTTAATCGAGTAAATCCGACCTATTCACCTTTATAAGTGTTTTTACAGTAATCGTACAATAAATTGAAAGAAAAAAATTGGAGCCGTTTTTGAGAAAATTTTGAAAATGTCCGGGGGGCTTCATGTAAAGCACTCCCAAAATTAAAGGAATGTTTTTCAAAATCGCAGAGCTTCGACTCAGGGCAGATGGACAGGAGTTTATTCAGTTTGGAAAAGATCGTAGTTCAGAATAGTTCAGGCGCTTGTGTTGTTCACATACACCAGACTGACGGACAGACAGACGGACGGACAGACGTTTTGAGAAGAACCATTTTTTCGGTATCAAGGGACCCCAAAACGTGGATTTCCGTTGAAATTTCGAAATCGATTGCTCGCAGCAATACATAACTTTCTCCATTCTCCGTCCATAACTCGGTATATGCGAGAAAGTAAAAATAAAATAGGCCATTTTATTCACGAAAACTCGAGTTTATTTATTTTTATTTTTTAGATACATTGGTCTAAAGAATACTCAGTTTATGGAAATATGAAAATTATTTTGGGAAATTATTATTTTGTTATAATGGACTTATTTCGTTTACAAAATATCGATCACATACAAACATCGATCAAAAACATTGATGTTAAAAACATCGTCTTGAAAACATCGATGTTTCGAAAACATCAACATCAATGTCGCAACAACTCTCTAGAAAGGAGAAGATGTCCTAGAAAAAGAGAAATATTTCAACTGCATCATAGCAACCTGCAGCGAATGTAAACTGTCCGTCGTGTTACCCCGTTCTGCGCTCCGCACTGAGAAGTGCTTAATGTTTATTCGTAATTAGTTCATAAGTAATTAGAAATAATAATAATAATTATTATTATTAATAATAATAATAAATAAATAATAATTAATAATAAGTAATTCATAATATTAGTTTTTAAAAAAAAAACAAGATAAAAATTATAATATTTAAAAATAAATTATTATAATAAGAAGAAATAGTAAAGAGTATTGTCACTACGAATACTTATTCTGTGCTCACAACAATCATTTTTGCCATCAGTCACCACATTACAAACACACATTACCTGTTAATGAAATTCAAATTTTTGAATGAGGAGAGCACAGGTGCACGTGTAAAGCCAAAGGTGTTACAGATACTAACCTAACCAAATGAAGACTACGGAATATAAAGAACACAGCTTCAATAGATTACGGGGTTCGTAATATCTCGACAAGTCAGAAAGATGATTCACATTCCCGTAACGTGCACGTCGGAAGAGATAAGATATTCGTATTTATCAGAAGGCGTTCAGTCAAGAACAGTACCTATGATGGCATAACGTGGAAAAGGCTATTCTTCGAGTTGTATTTGCCATCCCAAAGGCGTGACTTCTGCTTTGTAATATATTAGGCATAAAGAAACTGAAGGAAAATTTTAAAGGCAAAATATCATTATGTTATACTAGCATTCCTTCCCTCGTAAATTGTTACAACAGTAACTTATAAATGCAAGTGGTTTATTCATTTTCATCTTTTCACAAAGTAAAGGATGGAGAGACTTACTGTCGAATTTCACATTACCATTGCGTTATTGGAACCTTATATATTCTTGTTATAATATTTTTGTCGCGAATTGGCCATTCTAGGACAATGCGAACGAGCCACATGTACTCCCCGAGGCCAATCAAATTCTCCCGGGGGCAAGTGCACGTGACCTTTTTGGGGGCAATCAGCACTTTTATGCCGAATCCATTTTTACATCCCAGGGTTCTTAGCCCTGGGGCATGATGTATGATATGATGATGATGAAGGGTGAATGAACAAACATAAATACCCCTGCCCGGGGCGGGACTCGAACCCGCGACTCTTCTGTCCGAGGTCGTCACGGCACTACTGCCTCAGAGATATCGACCATCCGCATGGCTTTTTTTTAATTTTTTAATTTTTTAATTTTATTTTATTTTATTTTATTTTATTTTATTTTATTTTATTTTATTTTATTATTTATTTATTTTATTTTATTTTTATTTTATTTTATTTTATTTTATTTATTATTTATTTATTTATTTATTTATTTATTTATTTATTTTATTTATATTTATTTTATTTATTTATTTTATTTTATTTTATTTATCTTTATTTTATTTATTTTATTTTATTTTATTTTATTTTATTTTATTTATTTATTTTATTTATTTATTTTATTTTTATTTATTTTATTTTATTTTATTTTATTTTATTTATTTATTATTTTATTTTATTATTTTATTTTATTTATTTTATTTTATTTTATTTTATTTTATTTTATTTTATTTTATTTTTATTTTATTTTATTTATTTATTTTATTTTTATTTTATTTTATTTTATTTTATTTTTATTTTATTTTAATTTTATTTTATTTTATTTTATTTTATTTTATTTTATTTTTATTTTATTTTATTTTATTTTATTTTATTTTATTTTATTTTATTTTATTTTTTGTTTTCCCTTAAGAATCGGCCGTCTTGGACCACGCATACATGCACTTACACGGGTTCAGTATCATTTATCACTAGAGACCGGAAAATATGTAGTATGAAACGTCAAAATATGTACATAATTATGTAATGAAAACAGTAAAAATATGTAATAAAATTAAAATCAAAATATGTAACATTAAACTACACTAATTGTAAAACATATTTACATAATACGAAATTATATTCATAAAAAATGTCCTAAACAAATTTTAAAAATCTTTTGGAGAGCACAATTTGATGCACACTTTGCACCACACGACTTACCCTTCAGTAATAAGGCTTCACCTATTGCTATACAGGAACGTAGTTCAGCAGCCAGACCGGACGCGATAGACGCATGGTACAAAACAGACGATCATCTACGACCTTCTCATGAAAGTAAGACACATGGGCGATCGCCAAAGTTTCTCGGAAATTAGGGTTTAAGATCACGAAATGCAGCGTTAGTGATATTTTTCATGCCCAAAGGTGAAAATGATCTCAGTCGCTAACGCGCACCACCTCCACTGATATAATTGAAACGCGTGCCGGACAGTGAGAATATCCGCGTCTTCGCGTAACGCATCTCGAGTCGATAGCACTAAGTAATTATGTAGGAAAAATTCTGATTATTTTGCAAATACTTCAATTCATAAAAAATGTGTAATAAAATTGAAGAAAATTGATAAAATAAAAAAATATTTTGTGCAAATAGCAAAATATGTAATATAGTACATGTAAAAATATGTAAAATATATGTAACGAAAACATTGGATATTGTGTTAGGACCACGACGATTCGCCAAGATTACAGTTTTGTGAATGGTAAGTAGAAAGACAAAAATATGTAATTACATAAAAATCCGGTCTCTATTTATCACGTTAAAAGTCTTGCATGAAATCAATCAGGGGGATCAGCATTAGGCTGAATCCGATTTTTATACCCCAGGGTTGTTAGTCCTGGGAGATGGAAGATGGAATGATGATGATAATGAAGGATGAACGGACGGCACTCACAAACACATACACAAACACAAACACACCCATGCCCGAGGCGGGACTCGAAATCATGATCTTTCCGTCCGAGATCGCCACGGCACTACTGCCTTAGCGATCTCGGCTATCCGGACTGGTTACAATAAATAATAATAATAATAATAATAATAATAATAATAATAATAATAATAAAATAATAATAATAATAATAATAATAATAATAATAATAATAATAATAATAATTTATTATTATTATTATTATTGAAATGCGGTGCGATTGCAGAATCACGCGCGATAAAATTCTGTTGTAATTAGCATCGCAATTCTGCCGGTTTTCAAATTTACTTTCTCGCCTAACTTCGTAAGAAGAGAAAGTTATGTAATCGTGCGCCGGAAAGCGGCGAATTTTCGCCAGAAAAACTCTTATTCTTCGTTTGCATCCGGAATAAATATAGGTTTTCTCAGCAATACTTACAAATATCCTTTCTGCAAGCATGGATGTTATAGGAAGAAAATAAATAGTCAAGAAACTGCTGTCCAGAAAAGCTTTTCTCGGGAAAATGACATTGGAAACATTTATACAACTAATTAAGAAGATGGTGGTGAATGTTTTCCCCACAAAAGGATTCTCCTGAACTTGCTGATCTCCAACCCAAGTTTAATTAAGCCTATTCTATTCATTATCAATTTTTTAAAACCGAGAGTGCACTTCCGCTGATAACCCATCATGATCTGCGAGTTTAATGTTGTTGAAGCAGGAGATGTAGGTCTTACAAGACGGCGGCTATCGCTTTTGTGACCCTGAAAGCATAATATGATTATTATGTTTCCACACCTTATCCTAAATGTATGCCTCTTGGCTTTTTAAATTAATTTAGGCTTCCACTGCATATCAATTCAAGCATTCTCAACACAATTACTCATTATTTCTGATTTACATTTATCCTCTTCTTTTTTTACTATCTCCTTAATATGGTTCCTATTAATAACCTTCCAATTTCAATCACTGAATTAATACTAATAATAGACAGGCACGTACAATAACTGATGTGAAAGGATAGTAAACCTAACAAGAAACGTTAGTCATCAAGTGATTTATTTTCTTGAAGCTTTCCATCTTCACCTGAAAGAGATGCAATCTTGATTAGTTTAATCTTTGATTACTCACGCAAACGTCTCGAGCTAAATGAAAAATTGTAAAGGAATGAAGTTTTAGCTCTTCTGTTTAAAAATTAAGACGCTATTTTGCTGTATTATTTAAGATTAAAAATGAATTAATATTTAATGAAGAACTATTACTTCTAATTCCATTTATGAATACTGTAACTATTGCCTTTTTCGGAAGCTCAAAATTATAAAATCATGGCCTATAAGATGATTTGAAAAAAATCGAAATTGGTAATGAAAATTCCCCTCTAATAATGCTTCTACCTATCAAATTTCTCACAAGTATTTTTCAGTGCTTTTAGACTTAAAGTTTTTGTTTTCGTGTGTGTGCGTGTGTGTGTTTTACAAAACTTATTTCAAAATAAACGTTCTATATTATTTGTTGATGTTCATAACAAAAGGTCACACACTCATCTTCGTTAAAGTTTGTTGTTTGTTTTGTTGTGTTGTATGAAAAGAACAAGGAATCAGACAGTTATACCTCGATCATCGCCAAGAAACATTATGTGTTATTAAAGAGACAACAAAACAAGTCATTTTTGTCAAAAAACATTAATTTTACAAATTTCCTTATTTCCTTGCAGAAAAGGAAAACGTGGCCATGTGACAAAAGGTCACATGGCCACGTTTGACTGCATACTTAATTTATTGAACAGAGAATATTTCAATCTACAGTTTGCGAAACCATGTGGTATTCGTTCACACAAAATTTCTTAAAACCAGTGGAAAATGAATTAATGCTTTTCACCTGCAACTGCTCCGCGTGTTGCAAATCGTCCGATTGCATCCCGCACCCACTTCCCTGTTTTTCCCCTCTCACTTCTATCTGAGAAGTCATAGCCCAATTGCATCCTGAGGTCAGGATTCCCTCACACCCGCTTGCCAGTTAATCTTTCACTTTTGGCTACTTGAAAAGGCATGGCTAGATTGCAACCTGTGGTCAGACTTCCCTCACACCCACTTACCAATTAATACCAACCTGAAACGATTACATCAAGTGATCAAGTTTTTCTCACATCTGCTTCCCAGTTAATCCCCTTTCGCTTTCGGCAACCTGAGAAGGCATAGTTCGATTGCATCAAGTGATCAGGTTTCTCTCACACCCACTTCTCAGTTAATCTCCGTTTGCATTTGGCAACCTGAGAAGGCGTGGCCAGATTGCATTCTGCGGCCAGGCTTCCCTCATACCCACTTACCAGTTAATCCCCTTTCGCTTTTGGCTGCCTGAGAAGATTGCATTATGTTTAGGAACCAGGAGGAAGGAAACAATATAGTTAAATTTACTTTCATGAGTTTATTCATTAATTCCAAAATAACGTTTCTGATCACTACAATGCACCTTTAACCGGAGCATTTGTTATTTTACTCTAATTCGCATTCTCCAGAATATCATTGACCCCTGATTTACAGCATCAGTTGAAAGTTGTTTTTGCTCTCCTGTAAAATTAGCTTTTCATGACTTATCAGCTTATTCACCGGCGTCAAAGAATTGTTCTTTGCAACCTCTTGAAAACTTTGTATATCCTTTTTGTTCCTCGGCCATAATTATGTTTTTGGCTAAATGTTGATAAATTTTAGAGCTGATAATTGCTATGAGAAGCTTATAGATTGATGGGAGACATGTTATTGGGTGATATTTGGAGGGGTCATTTGATAGTTGTCCTTTCGGAGTCAGATAGGTAATTCCTTTGGTGAAAAAGATGGTAAATTTGCGGGTTCTTTAATTGCACGTGAAAGGAGATCAGCCAAAATGGAATGTGTAAATGTAATTTTTTTCAGCCAGAAATTTTGTTGATTTGATATCATCTGTGCTGATGTGTAATGATTGCATTAGAGGTATGTTATGTTTCTTCCTTTCAGCCTGCATCGAAGGCGAAGGTTTATATGGTAAGGGTACGGACCAAATACTACTCCAGAAGTTTTCAATTTGTTCTCGGTCTGAGTGTTTATGTTCTTGAACATCGGCATTTCCATTTAATTTCAAATTTCGATGGAAAGTTTTCTCCATTCTTGTGAAGAGAAAGTTTTGCTTCTTTCTTTCATTCGCTGCAATGTATTTGCGACTGTTAGCTTTTGCTTGAGAGTGTTCAGTGTTCGGGAGTGGAACTCTTTTTTAAATCTAGAGTGTTTGTTGTGTTTTGAACAAATAGATCTAATTTGTTTGAAGTGTTTGAGCGGTTTTTCGTTGTTCAGGTAAGTGGTTAATTTCCCAATGTCTTTTCTAAATACTTCAATTTTGCGATTTCGTCTGATAAGCCAAGGCTGCATGAATTTTCGTTGACGAATACGGAGTTCTTTGGTTGGTGTTGTCACGATCTTTAATTTTAATCCCGAGAGTGGATCCCCATGCTGGGTATACGAGCGGAGTCGGGGTTATGCGCTGGGCGATGTTCATTTATCTGTCACCGCAGTGTCGTACCGCAAGGTAGTGAACTTAACCATTAAAGTGCTTTCCAAAAACGTGAATTGGTAATTATGCGGTGGATTGTTTTCGGGGGCGACAACTGCTTTAGCCATTAGTCCCGTATGTGTGGTGCACGATGTATCTGAGAGTGTGCCGATATGGTACCATCTGGGGAAAACTAAACTTCCAACCGGTCTACAGACATGTGTGGTTGTGTAGTACATGCAATTATACATGTAAGGATGGAATAGAGGGCAAGGATGAGGAATGAAAAGTTCGCCGTCCGATGCCCATTGAGGTTGTGGCCAAGCGTTCGCCAGTTATTGGTCGAAGAAAAACACGGAAAACTACCGAAAAGGGCCGCCGGCTGCTAGAATTTCCTTACTTAGTAAGGATACGACCTCGGCAACAAAAAACAATGTATTTTTTTGAAAACATCGATATAAAGTGTATGCACCGCCTAAGAAACAGTTCTTGTTTTGAACATGAATGTTTATGAAAGGGTTTTTAAAAGTATTTAACCTCTAACATTAATGTCAGGGCAAATGAGAAATTAATGTGATAGTGGTCGTGTTTATTAAATATAATTAAAATTTAACCGAGAAAAAGTACAAAGTAATATTTCAACAAAATAAAGTTGCTCCCGAAAGCCTGGGCACTCAAAATTGTTGTATCCAAAACAGAAAACCAAGTTCGTAAAAAGGTTTTTATTCCAACACAATTTTACAATAGAATATGCCTCGAACAAGCTCAAATATCGTGTGACAAGTAGATGTACCATAAGAAATGCCAGTTCGCCGATCGCCAGAAGAAGTCCACAAAAATGCCGGGTAGCCAAATGTCAGCAAGAGATGTCCGTAAACTTGCCGCTGTGTCGTTACTCACTAGCACTAGAACTCGAACTCGGTTTCACCACTGACTCGCTGTACGCCTGGACTGCTCTAACTGCCCGGGCGCGTGCTTTTTCCCCTCGCCAGTAGCCCTGGCGAGGCGGGAATTTATTGCAATTTGGGGATACATTAACGCCCCAACCTTGCGGTTTGTGGGGCTTCGTGAGGGCTTTATCTTAAAAAAACTAACTATATCTAATCTTAATCTACTTAAAACTAAACAGTGCCTCTTTGGGTTCTTCGTTTTAATTACAAGATTTTAAAGAATAAGTAAAACGATCTTTTTATTGTTCAGGTTCTTGTCGTTTTATTTTTGTTCATTCACTCGCTCATTCATGCTTATTCTATATATATATATATATATATATATATATATATATACAAACTCATTCACTCACACATTCATGCCGCACTTCACTACACTATATACACTACGTACACGCACTCTTTTTTCGCCACGGCGCCGACTTTACTCAGGCGTCCGTGCCGCCGTGACGTTTTCAACTGCCTGGGCTCCCATCGAGGGCTGATTTATACCCCCTCCGGGTCGAAGACTCGCCCCCATCCCGGCCGTATGGGCGATGGCGCGTTAAAGCACACCGACCGGAGCGTGACGGCTGAACGCGCTCCGTCCGTGCCGCTCTCTCTCGGCCTCCGTCCGCACTGTCCGGAGGCGCTGACATCCCGCCGCTATGCTCTTGTGGCGGGTCCTTCAATGTCATGCGGGCGGCCATTGCAAAAATCATCTCAAGGGGTCAGAAGGTCGTGGGAAGAAGAACGCTTGGGCGCATGTGTTGATCACCTCTCCCCCTACGAAAAAGGAGGAAATCGGAGGGAGTGTACAGGGCACCACGCACCTCTCGAAAGATACGCATGCACACAGTACAAACAGCTTTCGCTTCACACGAACTCACAAAAGAAAAACAACATTAAAAAAATTACATTTGTGTAATTTTTGAAAAAACAAAACAATACACCAAAGTGAACTTTACGACAGTGTACTATCTGTTGAAATATTTGAAAGAAAAATTTGGAGGCGTTTTTGAGAAAATGGCTTTGAAAATGCCGAACTTTGAGCTCATTTTTACATAATAATCATACAACAAAATAAACCTTACGTCATATCAAGCAGTGCAATCAGCACTATCCGTTGGAAAAGTTTGAAGAAAAAAGTTGGAGCCGTTTTTGCAAAAATCTTTCAAGTTTTGGTTTTTTCTTTACATTTTTGGTAGGGTTAGAGCCAAACGAATCCTATACGATGATATAAAAGCCATATTGCTATATTAATTTGTTTTATCAAAAATTACGAAAATGTAGGTAATTTTTTATAAAATTACAAAAATTAATTTTTGGCTTTGTCTCTCACGTCGGTAATATTTATATTAGAGACAATTTCTTCACGTGATTGTATTTATGAGTACATGTGCTTTAAATAATGTCAAATAAAGTTAAAAATTAGCTCAAAATTCCGCATTTTCATGCAGAAACGCTCAAACGCCATTTTCTCAAAAACACCTCGAACTTTTTCTTCCAACTTTTCCAATTGTTAGTACTAATTGCACTGTTGAATATGACGTAAAGTTCATGTCGGTGTATTCTTTTGTTTTTTGAAAAATGATACAAATGTAATTTTTTTAAGTATCTCTCACGCCGTTAATATGTACATTTCCATCAATTTATATACACTATTATATTTGAGAGTAAAAGTGCCTCAAATGACTTCAAATGAAGTTTTTCGCAAACTCAATATATTCCTGTGAAAAAAGCTTCAAATTTCGCATTTACAGTAATGCTTAATCGCTATTTTCTTAAAAACATATTCAAAATTTTCAGTGAAAATTTCTATTTAGAACGAAATTTTTCTCTTCTTTGATATTCTTGAAGTAATATTTCGGTTGTACTATTAGGAAAGCAAAAAGTTCAGAAATGTCAAAAAATATACTTTGGGCGACGATTGATTGCAGCAGGCCAGAGAAAGGAGCAAGACCTTAAAGCCAGACACACCAAGGAAATTAGAAAAAATATCTTCGAGAAAGTCTGTGCCGTTCTGTAGCACCTCTAGTTCTTTTACGTTCGTCTCTACTTCTTCAGTTGTTTTGTTTATGGAACAATCCCTTGGCCATATGATCCCGCTATTAAGAATAATCTCCGGCCTATCTTCCTTAAATTGAAATCCTTCCTTGAAATACTCTTCCCATTGTTTATTTGGAATACTACTGTGGAACTGAACTTTCTCTCTACAGGGTGATTTTGTATTCCCAATGTATTTTCAAACTTCAGTCGTTTTCCCCCACCTATATACATTTCTATTTTCGTGCATTTCCTTTCCCAAAACTTGTTGTTCTTTCCTTATCAAATTTCTTACTCTTCTCCGATAGATTATGTAAATGTATTTTTTCCGGAGCATTTTTTTAAGTGTACTTACATGTCAAAATTTGTTTCTTGTGTACTTTCATTTATTAAGTTATCTAACCTATTTTGATGGAGATAACAGGTACTACTACGGGCCAGTTCTTTCAAGTTGCACTTTATTTTTTGTTCGATTTCTTTCTTTCCTAAATCCTTTATCTTTACGATGCTTCCTGGGAGGGAATATTATTTTTTATTTCACCAGTTAGTGATTACAGCCACATTCTGGACCTAGGTGTGCCCGAACATCCAACACTCTTTCTTTGAAGTTCTGAGGAGTAATCGCATAGCCTATAACTGATCTATTTCTCTATAGGTCCGTAATTTTTGTTGCGTTGGTTTTAATTTTTGTCTCTGTTGTTTTTGTAATTTTTGAAAAAAAAAAAAAGATAGAGTAATATGCCGTTTATGTCATCGTATAGGGTACATTTGTCACTACCCATTCCAAAAATTTAAAGAAAAAATATGGAACCGTTTTTGAGAAAATATTGTTCTTATTATTTTTAATAATTGCAAATATCGCACGCACTATTGCACGAAAACTAGTAATTTTCAAAAAAATCGACATGACCTTAACGAAAGAACTATTTATGGACAACAAATTTAATTCGAAGGAAAAATCTGTCTTCAATTTTATAGTTACAGGATAAATCCGAACAAAAATCATACTTCTGCAATTTCGAAAATTCAGAGTTAACCGTGTAAATCGGACCTATGGTACCTTTGTAAATGTAATTTACTCTATTCTTCCAAGAAATTTAAAGAAAAAATTTGGAGCCGTTTTTAAAGTTTTAAAATGTCTGAAGTGCTTCATGTAAAGTACCCCCAAATTTTAAAAATGTTTTTCAAAATTCCAAAGCTTCAACCGACCAAGCCAACCTTCAAGCCAGACCGACAGGGGTTCCTTCAATTTGGAAAAGATCGTACGCACAGTTTAGGCGCTAGTACAGAGACGCACGGACGGACGGATATAGACGGACAAAAGCATGGACGGTCGTTTTGAAAGGGAAAAAAACAACCTTTTTCGAGGGACCCCAAACCGTGTCTTTCCTGCTAAAATCTCGAAATCGATTTTCCGCAACGTTATATAACTTTCTCTATTCTACGTGTATTATTCCGTACATACGTATTTATACGATCAAGTAAAATCTCACATTTTTCACGCAAAATTACGCGAAAAGTGCTCAAATTTTCGAAAAATTGTACCTAACCTGATTTGAAAATATGATTTTAAAGAACAGATTTCATTGAGGAAAAATACCTATGTTACATATTGTAGTTGTAGGAAGACGCCGAAAAAAATTGAGCTTGTGCCATTTCGAAAAACAACAACAAAAAAAACAAACGAATTTTAACAAAATGAGACCTCTACCATTCTCTTAAGCGACCTCCACGCAACCCAATGACAAATTTTAATAAAAAACGATAGAGCCTTTTTTTTAATTTGGAAAATGTCCCAGGGGCTTCATATAAAGTACCCCCCAAAATGAAAATATCGGTTTCAAATTCAAGGAGCCGCGACATCAAGTCAGATTGATTATGGAATGTCAATTGGGAAGAAATCGTCTGAACGTTGAAACAGACGTAACGTAGCGTTGACCAAAGACGGACAGACGAACAGACAAACGTTTTGCCGGGATCCCCTAATAGAATTTTCTGTAGAGAATTCGCCTTTTTCCCATAGCAATGAAATAATTTTTAATACTGATAAGCAGTAGAGAGAAAGTAAAAATATCAGAAAAATGAGTGTATTTTCGATCATTTATAAAACATAATACCCTACAACATTGCTACCCCTTCCCAATCGCTTCAGAAATGTAGAACTCGCCACGTAAAATAAGGCATAATTGAATTGAAAGATAGAGCTGGATACTGGGTAAATTTGGCGGTGACCATGCAAAAATCCCACGCTGATCCGAACATTGTAAAACAATAAGGGATTCTTGGTTGTGCAAGGGGTCAATTGTAGCACCGAAAAATGATCAAATAAAAGTTATTAATACGAAAAATTCTTCAAACATTCCTGAAGACATAACATGTACAAGTCATATGTATAACATATTGATTGTGGTTGTGATTGATATGTTGACATGTTGATAGTACTACTTATCAATGACAATGCAGTTCACCATCAAGTACAACTTTTAAACATTATTAATAGTGCCTGGAAGTTTGGCAAAATGCATTTATGTTAATGTTATTTTTTTTAAAAAAATTAATTTTTTTGTTTTAATTTAATTGCTTTTTTTTCCTATTTGAGTTTTGGATGCCTACTTTTGCCATTTTACGCCATTATTTTTCCTTTTTTTCTTTTTCTGGCATTCATCTTGATCAAATTGGATATACCTACTAGTCTGAACAACATTAAGGCAAGGTTGTGTTTGTCCTTCTGTAGATCCAGAGGCTGTGTTAAAAATCTAAATGAGAAAGGAAGTGATATCAGTCAATACCCCCTTTTTTTCTTCTTTCTTTTCTTTTTCTTTCTTCTTTTTCTTTTTCTATCTTTGTTCCCTCCATTGATGTGATAGGCTACAATAGGATTTCTAAGAGGCAGCATTGAGTGAACCAAATTTGTAGCCATGATATCAGATGGACAAGTTCAATCAAGATTACAATGAAAAGATTGTTCCCTTTCACATGAAGTGCTAATGTACATTTTAGTGTTTCAACAAAAATGTGAATCATTTTAATTATTAATTTTTACAAAGTTCCATTTAAATGTGATTTTTCTTTGTTTACACACCTTTTTGTACCCCTTCTTTAGCTAGAATAAATGCCTTTTTGAATACTTATTTTTGTAAAAATAAATATTTTTGTAAAAAAAAATAAGAGCCAAAATTTATTGCTTATTTTCTTTGAAAATGGTTTTATTACATGGGAGTTTTTTTTCTCCCTTTCAAAATTCAAAATTTAAGTAGTATATGACTTTGTGAAAGTGTTTGAGAATTTTGAAAATGTGCACACAATTCACTTTTCCCCATAGCACGTCATACGCAGTTTTTAACTGTTTTTTTGACGTAAAATAAATAAATAAATGTAAAAATAAATGCCTTTTTGCTTGCCTATTTGGGGTAAAATAAATGCCTGAACTTCCGGGCTGTAATACTTAGTGTAGGTGAACCTCATTGTTAGATACAGCTGAAACATAGTACGAACCCTTCAAACAAATGTAAACGTGCCAAAACATTGTAAAATAATCCATTTGAGAGTCACTGCATTACAACAAAATATATTAAGCGAAGCTGTTACTCTTACCGACTGCAAAACTGGGAGCAAAAGTTTCACACAAAAACACTCCAATAATACCCAAAAACTAACCACTTCAGTTCAAAAGATTTCAGTTTGTCGATAAAGTATGTTTTTTTTAATGAAAATCAATAAAACACAAAAACAGAATTTTTTTAAATAGGCATAGATTTATGTAAAAATTATTTTAGTGATATATGTAGCATACCCTCAACTGAATGATTCTACAAAACTATTGGTCCTTGCTCCTGATCATAAAACTAAAAATAGAGCCTAAAGAATCAATACTGTAGATTTCAATGTAACATTAATCTAAAAATTTATCAAAAAATTATTTTCACACTTTATTTCTACTTTTTTAAATTAACTTGTCTAATTAATTAATTAATTCAAGACTCTATGCAAACAAAGTACAGGGTAAAACAAGGTACAGCTAGGTAATTAAAATTAAAATCTATGGTGTTGTTAATTGAACAAACCAGGAACTGACAGGTTCTGAGATAAAAGGTTAGGAATGAATGAATGGAGAAAGAAAGAATGAATGAAAGAGTGAAGAAAGAAAGAAAGTAAGAAAGATAGAAAAAGAAAGAATGTTTTCTCAATTTATTCTTAATTTATACAAATATTAGTAGGTAATGAATATAATTTCAACAATAAGTAAAATTGAAGAAGGCCTATTGTGTTATTCATACTCATGCAATTATTTTTGCATTAATTTTCTCCCCTAAATATGTTGATTTTGAGCATTTTAAAGAGTTTAAATAAGTATTATATTTGTTATTGTACATTCAGTCTTGGAATTATTTAATAGGATTTTTCTGTAGAGTTGCAATAAATTATTTGACATTTCTCTGAGCTATTTAATGCCTTGTCTTTCCCTATCATCTGTGAAAATACACTTCAAAAATTAAAAGTTCCTCTTTGACACATGATATCTTAAAAGATACATCATTTCTCATACTTCTAATTCAATGATAACTGGTATTGCCCTCCCTTGGCACTAAATTCAGTGAGTGGTTGTGTTGGATAGATTCATTGCAAAAACTCTATAAAGTTTGAGCATGAACTTTCATCACAAATCCAGATATTTTCTTCTTACAGAAAGGATCTTTTGAATTTTGAACCAAAACTTCTAGGTTTCTAGTATTCTTAAATTCGGATTGGATTTATTATGGTCTCTTACTTGAAAAAATCTTTTAAGGTCACATTACCAAATTTATGAAATTCATAATTATGAACATTATTAAAGTAGTTTAAATTTTTTTTTTTCGTACCTAAAACTTCTTTTTCAAAAATTACTTGTTATGAGACACTTTACAATCAATTTGTTATTTCTGTTTTGCATATTTCCACATATATCACCAAAATGCAAATTATTTGCATATTTGTACATACAATTATATGCATCTTATGTGCATATTGTCCAGTCTATTTGCCCTTCCTTCACACAAAGTTCTCAGAGAGCTAGCATTAACTTATAAGTTATTGACATTTTACCTCTTCCCACATTGAAAGTAACTTCTGGGATGCAATAAATACTGTATCCCTTGGGCAAACCATAATTGAGCCAAACTGTCTATGAGTGGAGACATTGATTCCAGGAAGTGTTGTTTTTACAGCAGTGCTCTAATTTCTCATTTATAAGCAAATCACTTTTTTTCAAAGTTCGCTACTTGATTTTTGTGTTCTGAATTCTATTAAAATTCAGAAGAAATCACATTTTATTGTAAATATATTTCATTTTCTGGATCATCATTTCTGTATTTTCTGTATCATTAAACGTATCTCCCATTATTTTCCTAAGAAGTGAGTTAAGCTTTTTAAAAAAAATTAAGGTTTTAATGCATTTGTAAGCTAACAATTTATATCTGATTTCTTTCTCTTTTATTTTGCTGTGCCCCTATATTTTCAGAAGCTAAAAACAAACAAGGAAATTAATAACTAATTTCTGAATTCATAGATTTTCTTCCTATTTATTGCTAAGATTTTAATTGTACTATAAAATGTATAAAAGTTAACTTTACTTTAACACTCATGTGAACGAAAAGTAATAAATATCGGTACTAAAACTGGAAAAATTTGAATGTGAGATAATATTCATTTTAGTTCATTTTAATTTTGTCAAGTGCTTCATACTGAAAATGGTAATGTTTTACTGCATTATCAACTCTACTGGCAATTCTTTCAAAATGAAGAAATTAATAAATCTGGACATTCTTCAAAATATTCTCATTCTACTTAGTTTAGAAAAAAGTATTTTCCTAAAGTTTGTATTACTAGTAACTTTCTTGTTAAATGAAACAAAACCTAATCAAAGTAATACTGCAAAACTTCATGCTTAAAATAGCATGGCTTCTATTAATTAGTAACTTGATGACTCGCACTTTCAGTTCATTATATATTTTAATAAAATAGGTTAGAACCAACAGGTTTAAGATGCTTTCAACATAACTTAAGATAGGGCCTAGTTCATGAAATATTTCTTTGAATAATATTTAAGTAAACTTACGCCAATAAAACAGACATTTTTCATGTTTTATAAGGAAAAATTTATTTTAACCAAATTTTTGTTTAAAAAATGAAATTTTTGAAGAACAATGGAGAAAAGAAAATATGTCTTGCAGGATAAAATTTGTTGTTAATAGTTTGTTTGTCTTTTAGGATAGTTTATTTATTTGTTTTGTCTATAATCATAACATGATTTTCAAGGATGTCTATTCAAAAAGTGAAAGCACCACTGATTTAGTGATCAACTTACATTTTCAAATTAACAACTCATGAATACCCAGGGAGGGCATTAACTTTTAATGTAACCTTTGAACATTTAATTAGCTCTTTGAAACTTCAAAGAGAGCTTCTTATAAACGATATTTTACTGCAATTAATGAAAAATTGTGTTAAATTATTTGCTCCCGTTATTGCATCGGCTATTTTCTAATTTGTATTACCCGCCACTAAAAGCATTACTATTCTTTGTTATTCTCAGGACAAAATATACATATTCTTAGAGAATGAACGGTTGTGCAACCTGACGCTTATAAACTTTGAAACAAGACACATCAAGGTGTGCCTGGTGCCGTTGTTGTGGTTGTTTTGTATTGTAGTCGAGGAGAAAAGCGGAATTAGTTTGACTGTTGTCAGTGAATTATTTGTGCGTGAATATGGATCTTGTAATGTTAAAATTGTGATATGTTTTGAATTTGATGAAGTTTCTGGATACATCCGACAATCATCATTGAGAAAGGTACGTACTTATGAAAGTCGATTAGGTCTTTTTTATTGAGCATATTTCTCCTTACTTTTGTGTAATTTATTTTTAATCCATTAAAAAATGTTGGTGGTATTATTCAAGAAACCTTATAGTTGAATACAGAATCATAAGTTGTCAACATGTGGAGAAAAGGTTATGTTATGTGTTTGAGTGAAATTCCTTATAACTTTGAATGTATTTGTCGTGGTTGTAATAAGAAAACATTGTTTTTATTTGTAAATCGACTTCCCTTGCAATAATCAATAGGAACTGTGCTCAATGATGAATGATTGCTGAATTGTGTTCAATGATAGCATAGAATTTTTGCAGGTTAGTGGCCAATAATAGTTCTTAATGGTGAATTTGAGAGTTGGTTGACTTAACTGACTTACATTCAGTTGATAATTCATTGGATTTCCTTTTTCTCTCCCTATTTCTGACAACACTGGTAGTGACAAACTTCTGATGAAGTTTGTTTATTGAAATAATTTTGGAAGTATATTCATTATCTAGAGTGTTTACAATTTTATTAGCAAGAAGCTGCAGATTATTTTTTTTATTGTAATTTGTTTTCTTTTGGTTGTATAAAACTTGTTAGATGATTTCATCTCTTTAAGGTCAAATTCTGTTTACACTATTTTGTTAATACAGGTGTAACAAAATATTATTTCTGTGGCTTCTGGACTTCATGTGAACAATATGTACCTAGTAATGTTATCATAAGTTGTATTTAAAAATTATTTTTAATTTATGCTTCATATTGTTCAAATTTCATTTATATTTCTGAGAGCAGATTAAATGAATTTTTATAAAAATATTTTGAAATGTCAGTTGTCGTGAAAGGTCTGGAAATATATTTAAAAGCCATGATGTATGAAGTTTTAGAGTGATGCGGATTCTGCCCAGGAAAATGTGCTAACATGTGTATTTACAGTGGATGATCCATTGTTGACATTTAGTGTCGCCCTTCGTAAGTGTTCTACTAACCCTTTGTATGAAGTTATTACCTACAATTTATTGACAATTGCCCAATTCTCCAGGAAATATATTGTTGGCAAAAATGATTTATTATATTTTTATACAATAACTGTTTGATTATAATTTGAATAGTTTTCTTTAACTTTTCAATAATGTTTGCCAACAATAGACATTTTTATCAGCAGTATGTTAAAGTGTAAGTTGTTACATGGTTAAATGAAATGAGAATTTTGTACGTTTTTGACTGTCGATTATTTTTCTCCGTAAAAATAAACCGTTAAAATATCCTTAATGGAATTTAGAGAATAATTAAAATAACAGATTAAGATGCAAGTAAGCGTCTGCTTGATAGTTTTGTTCAGTAGTTCGAGCAATCCCTTATTGGCGTGCTAATGGTCTTGTTTCGTCTACCCTATTGTGTGTGTTGTGCGTGTCATAAGTCGAGGTTACATGGTACGCAAAAAAGAAAAGAACGTCTGTAAATACGACGCTGCGCTTTGTTCAGTGGCTACCGAGGAGCTGTGGCCCCTAGCTACCGTTATGTTCTGGCGACACGGATGTTGTTACAGTTTTAATTTTTATTGACAGATTATTTCGCTTACTACAATTTTTAAGTTTTAACTTTCCTCCCTAATAAAAAACGCACATACCCCCAGCACTTATTAAATTATTGTTATATACGTAGAAATGCATATGTAAGTACATACATGCACACATACCTACTCACAAATTACAATAATACATCCATGCTCTACACATAGACACATTCAAATACATTATTCATTTACACACATCACGCGCGCGCACACACACAATAAATTAAGCCCTAATGACTTTTGAAGTGAAATATGATGAATTGTGATTTGTTTTCATGTATGTCAGTATTGTGATTTTCTGCTCATGTTAAAAGCGACGAACCGACAATAAACCGTTCATTGCTCACATGCATGATTCTCTTTGGAGATTTTTTGGACACTATGTATCCGGAAATTATTGTTTCATCCGTTTCAGTAGATACTCTTGACGGGTTATTAGAATGTGTTGAAATTATCAACTAGCGCATGCCTTTCTTAACGCAGTTCCTTCCATTCAGGAATGAATAACATTCCCGTACCGCATATCTTGTTTTTCTTTTTCTGCTGGCGGATCGCAGATTTTACACAGTATATGCAGGAAAGATTGCGAACTTTCACTGTTCGCTGTAGCATTTCCAGAGCATGAAGTTCGACGACGTTGGTTGTATCGGAGCAGTTGTACCAACATACATGGTATATACGCTTGCAAGAGGTAATAAAAAGCAATGGTAGTAATGTTGCTTTTACTAGGCACGTTTCAACATAAGTTTTTTTTTGTTTTGTTTTTATTTTCGACAAATTCAAACTTTTGTTTGCGATTGTTCAATTGTTTTTGGTAACTTATTTACAATCCTTACTCCTTTACAATCGTTTTTATAAATGTACAGAATTTTTAAATAAAAACGAAATCACAAACACAGAAAAAGACATAAAATGCTACAATACTGGCCCAACTTGTAAAATGAAGATTTGAGATGAACGTGTTTAAAGTTCTCGCTGGCTGTTGAAAACACTGGTATCGCACGCGTAATAACATGGATTGTAGAGTACGTATTTTTAGAAAGCTTCATATGAGATTATTATTATTATTATTATTATTATTATTACAAAATGCTGTAAAATAACGGCCATCACTTAAAAATCGTGTGTTTTGAGTGGAGCCAGTGTTGCAGTCCATAAACTATATAGTGAGGGCAATTACCAAGTGGCCCGTGAGATAATGTGTTTCCTATTCTGATTTTATTATGAAAATAACTTTGCCAAATTCTGACGGCAGAAGTTTGAGTTTATTTGATTTATTTTGTTAAAAAAAACTTATGTAACGTATGAGGAAGATGTTTAATCAGCGCTCGTTTCATTGAGCTCCAGAATCCCTGCCCCATAGTCAAAGTTCGAAAAGTTATGACGATTGACGCTTTCATGTTATATGACGGTTAATAAATTATATTGGAGGCTTTTGTTCCGGGCAACATAGACAGTATTATTTATGAAATTTCCGTTTCCTTTTAAGAGGGCTATCGGGAAAATTGTTCGTCGATTAATCTATTATAAATTTAATTAATACATTTTCCCAAAATAAATGATTCATGGTCAAATTTTTAGTTTCTTCATGGTCAAAGTTTGTGGTTGTAGACCATACGTTTTAGAACGTTCAATACTTGGAATATTTATTAAAATATTTAGGCTTAGAGTCTTTCTAGTGCTTTTCGTTTCTTCGGTTGGCTATGTAAGTTCATCTCGTATGTTTTTATCATTTTTGTTTTCTTCACCTCGCCTGCTGCCGTTCTCTCCTTCTCCACCTCCTTGTTCTCCCTCCGCATCGCCTGCAGCGGCAGGTAAAGAAGTTGCACCAGTCATCGGCGGCCGTAGAGAGGAGGTTGACCTCGGACGCTTCAAAACAAAAGACGCGAGCCTGCGCGCCGCAGCGCTCGGACACCGCGCGAGCGCCTGCACCTCCGCTTCTCGCCTGTTCGACTTGTCTGTCCCTTCCGTCGCGGATCGCTCTGTGCAAGTCTGCCTAAGTTTTGGCAGAATCGGGTGACACGTCTCGGAGGGCAGCGGTTCCTAAGCCTTGTCGGGAAGTGATTCCGAGAACATAGCTGGGCGGCCGCCGCGGCGACCTTCGCGACACGACGGGCGCGGCGGCGGCGACGCAGGGCCTGGCGGCCGGAGCAACAGCCGTCTGGAGCGGTGGCCACGGGCCGAGGTGACTGATCATTGCTGTGACAGGTAATCTTGGGCTTTGGTTGCCAATTATCAGTGATCGATTTCGGTCCGTCTCTTAAGTGAGGAAAGCAACGACAAATGGCGCCTAGGAGAAGACGCCCCTTTAGTTCGTAAGTACGTCTTGATTCCTGTTATGATTTTGTTTGGTTCAAGACGCACTTCCTTAACTCGTGTGTTTATCGGCATATAGTGATTTAAAGTGCTGTTTAAGTGAACAAAGTGTTTAAGCGTGATGTGAAAGAAAGAAACGATCAAGAAATTTAGTTTCCTGCGACGTTTTATTGGAGTATGTGGAAGATTTATTCTTTGTACAGAGCGAAGGTTCGTGCCTTCGCTATGTTTAGAGCTGCAAAGCTCCTGGCGCGGTCGCAGCACGTGTGTTGACGTGGGAGCGCGATCCTTCACGCCATCTCGCGAGTGACCTCGCAACTAGCGAGCAGGCGCAGGTGCGAGCGGGGGAGGGGGGCGAGGAGAAGGAGAAGAAGCAGAAGAAGGAGCGACAGCAGAAGGCGACGAGGAGGAGAAAGAGGAGAGGGAGGGGGACTTGGGCGTTCCTTCCCCGCGTCGCTCTTCGGAGACTCCGAGTCTTTCGGCGAATGCGAGAAGGGGGGTGCTCGTTCGTGACCTTGGATCAAAGATCGACAAGGGCTGAGACATAGCGACATCGATGATGGCACAAGAGCGTTGTCGTATGTGATAAAACGGAGAGAGGTCAAGTGGATGTAAATTCTGGAGAACAAAGTTCAAGAAACTGTTCTCTTGGGATAGTATTTTATTAATGGGGACATTGTTAACAGTGCATTGTCCATTTTTGTTTGCACTAATTTTAATGATTTGTTGATAGTATATCTGATTTTTTTTCTGGAGATTAACATTTTCCCGTTCTCGGTGGCAGAAATGTGTGTGTCGAGATTAACAAAAATCACTCTCTTGTCCTAAAACCTCTGCATTGATATCCAAGTTAAGCACAATCAATTGCCTTGTAACAACCTTATTGTTAACATAATAATTGCTGAACAACTATTATTTCGATATCTAGTTAACTCCTGTCATTTTGAAACGCACCAACCATTTGTGATTGCCAGAAATATTTTCTGCGTTGTAGACATTTTTATTTCGACATTTGTAGAAAATTCTTTCATGAAATCTTTAATTGAAGCGTCAAGTTTTGGTAGTCCTTTGTGAAAGAACCAGAGGGGAAAACTGGTCCAGTAGCTATCTCTTTGTCTATGCCTACTTGTGCTTAGCGCGTAATTGAATTGTTTTGACAGTAAAAACCTTTTGGTCCTAGCCTGAAGTCTTCGTGATTTTGCCAACTATTTCGCGATTCTGCCGTGAGGGTTTATCTCTGTATACTATCTGTCGGGTGAACTATCTCTGGTAAATTTTTACTTGTAAAAATTGAATATTTTTCAACACATTTTGTCATTTTTCTTGTGAACAGACGTGCGCGTTATTTCAAAACTTGAATGAGAATCCTTGTCTAATGTGTATTTTTGAATAAATTATTTTATCCCAGAAATTGGCACGCAAAGTTGATCCAGATCCTCGTTTTGTGATAATCTATATGCGTCGTGGCTTCGAGACTTTGACTTTAAAAAGTTAGGGGATGGTATTTAATTGGTCAGAACCAATTTACCCTGTTTACCACTTAATCACATTTCCTCATTAACATAGATTGTGTTTTTAAGGACTCTGTTAAACTAACAAATATTGTTCAATTGTTGCGCAATATACAGACGTGGACAAATTATTAGCGAAATGGTACTTAAAAGAAAAACTTTAGAATTGAAGAATTAGAAAAACTATAGAATTGAAGAAACTGCAAACTTATTAATACTTGGTGTGAGCAACTTTAGCGTGAATTAAGGCAACAATTCGTCTGGGTATGCCATGAACGAGGTTTTTTTCCCTCGCACTTCGGCCAATTCATCTTCATTCCAAACGGTAATGATTCCGTGAGTTGCTCCTCTCTTAACATGTTTTACCTTCACTTTCGTTTTTAAGAACACTCCATAGTGATTCTATTGAATTCATAACCGGACTATTTGCTGACCAGTCGAACACCCAAATATATCTGGAATATAATTCACTCTTCGCAGTTGAGTGATCGATGGCAAAGAGCACCATTGTAAACGAATACTCCATCCCCAGTGGGAAACCACTCATTCGTTGCCGGAAGCAAGACAGTCTCTGATGACCTCTATATTGTTCATTTATTTTACCTTTCACTACGTGAATTTTACCCGGACCACTCAATGACATAAACCCGCAAACCATTACTTTAGTGGAAAACTTCATTAATTGCACCACATATTTTTTCTTGAAGGTTTCCTCTGGCCGTCTTCTAACATGTTGGGGGCTACAATCCCTTGCACAGATGGTTTAATCACTGAATACTCCCTGAAACAAATTTAGTAAAAATATTTTATAAATCTGTACATTAAAACAGTAGACAAACTTTTCCTTTATTTCTGCCACAAACTTTTTAAAGTCGGGGGAGAATGAAATTTTATTTATGAACCACTGCTGTGTTGACCAGCCTTGGTGCAACTTGACCCATTAGAGTCGTTTCGTGATCATGAAAGCAGTCAATTTTGTTTATTCCGGGATCGTCCTGCCTTTCAGACACTTTTCAAGCAGTCTGCTCCTGCCTAGAGTTCTTTAGTAAATTTGTACGCCGTCCTCTTGGACAACCCTTTGGAGTTGAGACGATGTTAAATGTCTATTACTTTTCTTAGCAAGAGGCGGACCAAAAGCTTGGGTGCCGCCCTCTTTCGTTCACTTTTTCCTTTCCCTGAGGTGTGGCACACGCCACATTTGACGTGACATGACACCCCACGTGACATACGCCACGCCAACACATTACATTACACGCCTACATTACATTACACATTTTTCAAATATTTTGGCTAACTTATGCTTGAATCGTTTTACTTTCTATTATTATTGAAATTGCTCAAACTGGGGAATGTTCGGATGATATTTGTGTATGTAGCTAGAATGCGAGAAAAGTACACTTGAAAACTTCTTAATTGACATGCATAATTCAGTGATTAAACTTTAGTCTTTTACGGATTTAATTAGAAGGTTGATGAAAGTAAAACTGTGGGCTCTTTGAAATTCGGTGATTATGGCCTGTCGGTTTACATCCGTTTGAGAAGTTCATTCATAGCGATAAATATTCTCAACTGCTTTTCGTCATTATTTGTATCAATTCTTGCAATATGCTTTTTAGTGACGATATTGGAAGAATATATATCACTCGTGAATACTCTTCCTACGCACTACTAAAACATAACCTCCAACAACAAGCACTGAACTGACACTTTGAGGCAGCTTACTTCCGACTACGGGGAATGGGTTTTATTTTTCTTATTAAGGATTTTTCTTGTCGATGCATCCATCATTTTTTATTCAGATTTGCTAGAAGTAAGAAAAGAACAAGGGTGGCTAATGAAAACATGCTAGAGTTGTATGCAGAAAAGAAAGTAAAGGCCAAACAAAAATTGTTACTATATCACAGAATAAATCGAAGATTATATTCAATCGCTCTAGAATAGCAACATTATAAAAATAATAACAAAATTTTGACGTACCTATTGGTTGTCTGAATTTTATGTTCTAATTTGGCAAAAATAAATATTTTGTTGGATTACAAGAATTATATTTAATATATTGATTCAGTGATGAGTTGTAGTTGACATTTACATAATTGAAATGATTGAAGGCGTTGTCATTGTCAACAATAGTATTATACAACAGTAGTATACAATAGTATTGTCAACTATTGTTGACAATGACAACGCCGTCAATCATTTCAATTATTATATTTAATGTTAGGATTACCATCTTTATTCGATTTAACCTGTTAATATGAAGAATTCTGTTCCAGATACACGCTGTATCACGAAAACATTTCTTTGTTATGTGGCAAGGGATTCCGGATTGAAATGTTCACCCTTATTTCTCAGAACGAACTCCATGTGTCGTAGTACTATCTAGCCATTCATATTTACATATATTAGTAGTATACTTGAAGGTGCAGTATATGGAAAGTATAATATATCGAATAATATGTTATGCGGAATCTTAGTATGTAGACGTAGATCTTGTTGAAACCCCCTAGTAAATTATTTAGAGGTAAATTATTAGTAAGTGAAATTATGTCTTTTGTAAATAAACTGTCACTTAAACATTATGTCAGCTTGCAGATGCCAAATGCCTCATAGGCGACTTACAAAATGTGAACCGACCTATTATCACGTATATGATTACGAATACTACGAAGGTTATATTTTAAGTAAGATCCGTTAATGAATACCGCATGCGATAATGTGCGCGCGTGAGAGTGAGTGGGCGCGTAGGCTTCAGGCCTTTTGTTTTTTCCCCAGAATTCGACCCGATTGCATGCAAGTCATTCGTACGCTTTGTAATGAGTCGTTGATATAAACAGTTCATTAAAATATATAGTGAGGCTTCAAATCGTTTAATAATATGTGAAACATGTGGTTATAATAGGTGGTGTGGTTACAGAGGGTGCGTGACAGTCGCTGCGAAAATGGATGAGATTGTTGAAGGAAGGTGTCGAAAAGCATCCTTGGCGAATCGCGCTTTGGCCAGCACTCTGTAATTGCTCTCGATTTAAGTTTACCACTCAAAATTCACGCAAACCAAAGATGCATGATTTCAAACTTAACACTGCAATTTCCACAATTTTCAACATCGCTTTTCTTTAATCCGTGTCTCAGAACTTATCGTTAAAGAAATTAACCAATCAGTAGTTTCCGACAATGAAACGATTCTCTACCATCACGGGCTGCATAGATCTGCGAGGAAGATACACCCAGATTTGTCTATCTTTTGGATAGATTCAGGTAATATTTTAAGACCTCTCATTTTTTTAATCTCATACCAAAAACATGAACATGTTGCGATAAAAATGAAACCAAAATTCCTTCAGACTATACTGATTCTTTCTGCCGAAGTATTGCCAACAAAGTTATTTACTACAAGAAAGGCAGTGATATTCAGGGAAAAGAAGTGTGATTGGTCAACATTAATATTACAACTTGATAACTTGTGGAACTCTGACATTTTCCCATACGGTGCGAAATTTGCATGAAAATCACGGATAGCTAAGTAGTTAATGTCTGTCGCTGCCTGCCCGTCTCTCTGTCTCTGCCCCTGTATGTCTCTGTCTTCTTTTCTTTCGATGGAGAAGTAATGTATGATTGCTCGTAGTTTCTAAAGCCATAATTGTTATAATTTTGCCCGCCATCTAATTTTACCATGAACAACGTCCGATTGATTCTTTTCATTTCCCGCTAAAGGGGAAGAAAAAGCAACGTTTTGGCAATTGGAAATGAAATTTGCTGTACATGCCCCTCAGTCTTTGCTTGAATACTTTACTGCCGCTGTTCGTTTATGAGGCGATTTTGTGGGTTTACTAACTGCCTTGACCATCATCAGAAGAAGCTGTGAGCCCCGCCCTGTATGCCTGCGGCGCGGGGAACTCGCGGTCTCAACTGCTTGGCGTGCCAATTCTCGTGTCATTGGGTGGCGTGACACAGCTGCCAATCTTAACCAGACTGCATGTGATTGATCTCTTTCTACTGGTCCGGTGGACCAGATGCTTAAGCTAGATTCAGTTGTTAGTATCTGCAATCCACTTGGGATCCCTGTTTCTCGTTTTTACTTTCTCGTGGATGTACGTGTATATCGTGTAATACGCATAATGTAGAGAAAGCTATGTATCGCCCGATTTCGAGATTTCAACGCAAATACACGATTTCCAGGTTCCAATGCAATTACATACAAATGCGTACATTTTCAGTTTTGTTCCTTCAAAAGTGGCTCCACATTTTTTCTTCAAATTTCTTGTAAGAATAGAGTGAAATACAGTTCTAAAGGTGGCATAGGTCCGATTTTCACTGTTAACTCTGAATTTTCGAAAATTGCAAAAGTTTGAAATTTTTTCCGCGTCTTTCTACAGCTATAAAATTGAAGATACCGACTTTTCCGTCAAATGAAATGTTTTCTCCATTATTAGTTCTTTCAATAAGTTACATGTACATTATTTTGAAAATTTGAGTAGTTTTCGCTTAATATTGAATGGTAATACGCGCAATATTAAACAATATCGAAAATAAAAATTACTCAAAAACGGCTTCAAATTCTTTCGTGAAACTTTTAGTAGGGATAATCCTAAATGTGCTGTTTTTTTTTAATTCAAACTTCTTTTTGACACGTCTCTCACGTCGTGAATGGTGATTTGTACAACTGTTTGAATTTGTTAAAAGAAGGGCTTCAAATGACGTCTGGTAAAGTTTCTCGAAAATTCAAAAAGTTTTGTGTGAAAAACAGCTTCAATTTTCGTATTTATAAAAACACTTAAAAGGCTTTTTCTTACAAACGACTCCAAATTTTTCAACAAACATTTCTCTAAGACGATGTTGTACTCTTTTACAATATTCTTAAAGTATTATTTTGGTTCTACCATTAGGAAAGCGAAAAATCAAAAAAATGTTTAAAAACATATACTTGAGGCGGCGATAGGTGGCTGCTGGCAAGAGGATGAGGCGAGATCGAAAAGCTAGCCGAGACCAGAGAAGTTAGAAAGCCACTAATAGTTCGAGAAAGTCTGCGCCATTCTTTAGCACCTTTTTTTGGGGGGGGGGGGATGAGAGATCAACCGGTAGTGTTGATGTGAGTGAATAGTAAAAGAATTGCATTAGTGTTATTTTTATTGGAATTATTGATGTATTTGCTGTCTTTTGAAGATACTAAATAGCATTTTATCGAAGAATCAGATGCTACAATAGTGGGGATTTAGGAGAGCAGTGCTTTTCAGCTGTGGGTTATGCGACATATCCGCGAAAGGTATTTGCAGCCCAAACCAGTATCTGAAAGAACATCTGCCCCATATCCTGTATTTTAACACATTGCTGACATCCTCGTTCACCATTCATTCAGGCTCTGGACATCTTAATCGTTTGACGTAGAATGAATTACAAAAGATCCTGATTTGGCTGAGAATTTGAGAATGAACGTTTTTTTATAACGCATCGAGTATACGAATAAGAAATGACTATCTTTTGTTGAAATCAGTCGCAAATGTCCATTCTGACACGAAACTGCATCCGCTATGTGGTCAGGGATTGTAATTGTGCAGTCCCTTCAGTGGCTACTGTCATGTCAAACTACTATTTAAATGTTTGACAGATCCCCTAGAAATGGTAGAATATATTTTAAAAAGTATTAATTCGTTCATGAAACAATTCGTTCAAATGTTGTTTAGAGACGGGAGGTCCATTTAGTATTCTGGTGCATTACGTTAATTATGATTGAATTATATTAGTTTCTAAAGCCGTGTTGTTGTGTGTAAAGGCGTGTGGGCGGAACCTCCGAGTGTGCGAGGGGACTCAGAAAAAGCGCGGTGTCCAACGAGGTACCTGTTGCGTCTTAGAGGGAGGGACACTACCGGCTGCCACGCACAGTCTTACACTGAGCCAGCGACTGAAAGCGGCGCGGTGCCTTGGCCACCCATGTGTGGACACACACGGGCCGGCGCCGCCGCCGCGTCCCTCGGCCGTAGAGGCCGCGCGGCTCGCGTTCCGCGGCGCGGTGCCGTGTTGCTGCGGCGCGCGCTGCCGCTCTTGGGCCCCCCTTCCCCGTCGCCGCCGCCGTCGCCGTCGCCGCGGCGTCGTGCGAGGAGGAGAGTGGCGGGGAGCGCGGACGGAGCGGAGGTGACCGAGGCCGCAGACGGCGGCGTTGACTGCGGCGCACGGCGCTAGCGCCGGAGGCGGGGTCTCGGCGGGCGTCAGGGGCGGTGTTCTCCACAGAGATCTCATTCACCCCGACGTGCCTCATGTTTTCATCTTAAAGTACCTCGCGTTCTGAATCCGATACCACTGCGGATTCTTTTTTCCCTGTTTTATCGTAGCTTTTCTTTTAATACGTTTGTTGGGGAAGGTGATTACCCACATTTTGATAAGTGAGAGGGATTTTTTAGTATTATGTAGTAAATGGTAAGATAAAGTGGTTTTAAAGACAATTTCCCAAACTCGAGGAGATGCATGCAAGGATCTCTGTCTTATTTTTGTAGAACAAAAATGACAAATCACTTTCTCAGAACCAGTGAGATTCAATGTGTAGGTAAACCGAGCTTCTGTATTATGCTTGTAACTTCGTTTCAAATTTCCTTTTTCTGGTCCGCTTTTGGGTGTAATTTTTGGAGTTACCCAAGTTACGGAATTTTTATCATTTCGAGATAGTTGCAAGGTGTTCTCAAGAAATAACGAAAATCAAGTTGGCAATACTGCTAAAAGGGTCTTTAAGACAAGTTTGGGATATTAAGCACCTGGAGAATGTCTCACTAGACTCACAGTAGTACTTAGTTATTGTTATTCTCTTTTCTTTTTCAAAAAAATGCATCTTTATAAAATTTGTCGAGGCAGTTACCTTGTCTCATTGAAGTTAAGGATAAAAATGTATTCAGAACAGGATTATCCTGGTTTCCCTTTTTTCTTTTTTATAGCGTATTTTTGTATTTTACTTTCGGAAACAAGTCGTGACAATGTTCATTGCCAGGTTATTTTAATACAATACAATATTGATAAAAAAAAACAACTATTTTTGAAACTTACATATTTCTGAGAGTTCTCCGTTTGTACAATTAAAATGTTCCGTTATTTTACGTGGTAGATACGGAATGTTTTTGAACTTTCCAATTGGCAATAGGTAACCCGGGAGTACTCCGGCAGGTTCAGAAAAGTTTTACATCAGTTTCTACATAATCCATACATTCGTAATATGTGTTTTCCGTGTTATTGCTTGCTTGTTAATGAATGCTGCTGTTATGAGTTGCAAGCCCAGTGATTCGTTCAAATGCTGCTTCGAGAATGTTGAAAGTTCAGAGTACGAACCATTGGGCGTGGCCCTGGTGAAAGGAGGAGGAAGAACCAGTAATTCCAATTGCCTCCGGATTGACGGTTCAGTTTATAACAAGTGGCACTCTATTTTCCAGGGAGGCCAGAAAAATAATTTTCTGTAAAAACTGTCGTAAAAAACAACACTAAAACGATAACATTACATTTTTCGAGCATTAAAAAATAACTTAAAAAATCTCATACTTCTTACGTCAGTAAGTGTACACTTGTTATGAGAAGTCACTGTTAAATGCCTTGCGAAGCTGCTGTGCCCCTAACGCATGCTGTGTGAAGAGCTGAGAGGCCAAGACAGTTCCGGTCCCTGTAATGCCTATCCACGGTTTCTGGGGTGTCAGATTCCGACGTCTGCTCTGAGTCAACCGCGCGACTGAGTACACACTCGGAGGCCGGGTTTGAACCGACCTCAGGGGCAATAGTACCTTGTTTGCAATGTTCGTGGAAGCAAGAGGTGATACATACGTCTTTCGCATCTTTCATACGAAACTATTCCTTTAGTATAACCTTACGAAAAGAAAAAAAAACTGACACTTTGGTGAGAAAGGCTATGTTCCGGCGTGCTTTTGGGGATTAAAAGTGAGTATATGTAGTATATGTATATGAGATATTAAAATACACCGTTAGAAGCCCTAAGATCAGTCGGAGGCAAGACCTAACGATCATCAGATGAAATGTTTGGCAAGTTTGAAAACAAACACTTTCAGCATACATATTTATGTAATCGTAATATACAAATATCTTGCCGGAAGGGACAAAAGAACTTCATCATAAACACAGCCTGTGCCACCTAAAAGAGAGGACAAAGACAGTGGCAACTGTTTGTGAATGGGAATCATATTAATACGTGAAGATAAAACTTTGGACTCCATTTTAAGCATATTGCGCGCTTGGAGGAGTGTGAGATTTGGCGTAGTTAAAGCGTATATGGAGGAGTGCACAAAGCAAAAATTTACTTTTGATACGTGTTAAAAGTATATGAAATAAAATAGGTGTGCAGATGCAACCCGCAACACGCTTACTATCGTACATATCTCGGAGACGATGCGTTTTTTAAAACCTAATTTTCGTTTCCCATACGGGAAACTAGTTTTGTTTTCTACGCGTTTTGTAATCTACAAAATGTTACATTTTTAGACTTTTTATTCCAAGCTTAGCGTTGAAGAAAAAGATTCTGCACTCCACACTTGCATTTATGAACGTGAAAAGCTTATTATTAATAATAGTAATAACAATTGTAATAATAATTTTCGCACGGGAACAAAATTAGTTTTCACAAAAGTTCGTAATGATGCTGTTTTTTCACTTAACATTAGGTTACTGGTTAGGTTACTTAACATGAGGTTACCATCAAAGGCTACTGGAGGCAGTATATTTGACATCTGGAGGACTTGGCTGTCTTGGCAGTTGAGGCGACGGAAAGAAATTCGCAACATAAAACAAATAGCACTCAACAAAGGTTGCAATAATTCATTGATTGACATTCTACTCAAAAAGAAAACAATCTTCCTCAATCCTAAAAATGTAACCTCCAATTATTCCTACACAAACTCACACAAAATCCAACTCTCTCTCTCTCTCTCTCTCTCTCTCTCTCTCTCTCTCTCTCTCTCTCACTCACTCACTCACTCTCTCACTCACTCACTCACTCACTCACTCACTCACTCTCTCACTCACTCACTCACTCACTCACTCACTCCTCACTCACTCACTCACTCACTCACTCACTCACTCACTCACTCACTCACTCACTCACTCACTCACTCACTCACTCACTCACTCACTCACTCCTCTCTCACTCACTCACTCACTCTCTCTCACGCTCTCTCTCACGCTCTCTCTCACGCTCTCTCACACTCTCTCTCACACTCTCTCTCACACTCTCTCTCACACTCTCTCTCTTTCTCATACACACACACGCGCGCGCGCTATACCATCCCCTTATAACATTGTCACGAAAAAACGCAAATTGACGTACATTAAACATTCAACACAACAAACACACATTCCACTCAATAAAAAATCCTATTCCTTAGTCTCTATCACGTAGTGTATACCCCATTTCCTTTGGCAATTGTAATGCACAGTATATTGGCTAGAGCTGAAGATCCTTTAAACAAAGAAGCACACCTAAATGCTTATACACTGAAAACAATGCAATCGCAGTTTGTCAACAATCTCTTGGAACAATAACATTCATTCAACGCAGTGATTTCAAAATTTAAAAAATTGTAAGCAAATACCAACCCATAGTTAAATTAGAAGTCATACATGTTAGCAATTTATTGAACAATCTTCAACAGACTTGTAAATGAACAAATTCCATCCATCTCACCCCCTCCTACGCACATTAACCCCGTCTCTCGCCTATTTTCCGCCACCCGGGCGTCCTTTTCTCTTGAAACCCTCTTTCTTCTCCTCTCTCCGGTGTAAGCTTCCTTTAAATAGCAAAGCAATGCTCTTGACCGTCGCGGTTTTGTCTTTACTGGGTCCCACAGCCACCCCAGAATCAGTCATGTCAGTTTGCTCATCTGCATTTGTTTTATCATATTTACTTTATTTTATTTCATCATAGCATAATAATTGTCAATTTCAAAATTAACTTTATTTTACCAATATTTTATTTATCTTCTATGACAGTTGTTTCACTTCGTAAATTTATTTCAAGTGTTGTTCCTTCATATTTTTGTAATTCATTTTCGTAATTTTGAATTTCGCTTTGTTCAATTGGCCATAAATTATATTTGTTCACAAAAATTCATGAATTATATTTTCTAATACTCAAATTGTAATTTAGATATTTTCTTGTTTTGTTGCACTGAAGATCGCTGCAATGTGGCCGAAACAGCTTTAGGTTGAAATGTATATAACAAAACAACGCCTCGTAATTACTTTTATTATGTTGCTAATGTCATAAACACCACACCATTTTCTACCACCAAAAAATAAGTCGTGAAGAAACTCTCGACAGGACAAGCGAGTCCGGCGATCTGTCCGAAGTCGCTCTTTTTAAATCGAAGTGCGTCTCCGGGAACACTTCACTTTGTGCATTTCCTCGTTGGGTTGAAGAACGCGTGGTGTTGAAGGCGGCTTTGGCAGACGCGTTGACGGTCTGCGGAGACGGCGTGGCCCAGGGAAAGCGGTCGTGCGGTTTACGCAACGCAAGGCGTCGCGATGCAAATAATCGAGCGGGGCGCCTCGGGACAATGAAAGCTACGCACCGCTTTGAATGCATATGACGCGTGGGATGCGCGCCGCGGGGCGGCCTCGGGCACGGCGTGGCGCGGCGCGGGCGCAGGACGAGGACGCTGTCAATTGTGTGCGTCGCGCGTTGCGAAATACAAAGAAAAAGAGGTAATGGGAGCAGGAGCAACGTGTCCGTCTTGCGTCGAAGGCGACCCTATGCACGCTTCGCTCGTGGAGGGAGCGAGGGGGAAGCAATTCTTACTATTTAGAAAAAAATATTTTAATTTGTTTTTGTTGGTCACACGAAATGTTCATGTGCAGAAGAAATGTAATCAGCCAGATTCTTTCAGAGTTTCAATTCGTACAACCACTGTCAAGTAACAAGAAAGAGAATTGCCAATTATCTGCAGAGGGAGGATTAAAAACATTAAGAACTGGAGGGGAGGACGAGTCGAAGAGTTGGTGAGTGAAGTGACGCACATCTTTGCGTACGAATACAGTTGTAATGAATCCTGAGTACACTCTTATGATTGTTTTCTTGTTCAATTTTCTTGATTTGAATATTTTAAAAAAAAGATGTGGATATCATAAACGGCACCTAATGTGAATTAATTGTGTCTCTGGGAAGGAGAAATAAGCACTTTCCCAGCAGAGAACATCGCTTGGTGGAACTGGTCAGAGATGGTTATTTTCGGTAGGTTTTCATGAGGTTCTCTAATATCACCTACTTCTTTACCTTCATCATTCAGTCATCCTATCATCTTTAGTCTGATCTGTCCAGCCGGTATCGTTGTCAACTATCTGTAGAACTTATGTCCTATAAAATAGTGGATAAAATAATGAAAAGGACCTCTGTTTTGTTTTCTAGTCAAAGGATAAATAATTTTATTTTTTACTGATACGTTATTGCCTTTGATATTGAGTTCGATATTCACTGCATAACTTAACTGGATCGAGAGGATCGTCGTTTTGAGGGAAATATGAAGATAGTTGAATGTTGCTACATGTTCTCAGGGAATTATGGGACAGGAATATGAAATGACAAACCGAGCCAAGTTAACGACTCGTTAATTAGTAAATAAGTAAATATGAATTATTAAAATTAGGTAAAAAATGAAATCGTGTACCACGGCGTTAACTGACTCTCATGATCTCGGACTTTTTGTCGCCGCTCGATCATTTGAACCCTTATAACACTCTTGGTGTATAAATAACTATGACAGATAATGATGCCTCCGGCGACCGTGCCTTGTTGTAGAAATCTTGTGGGTGTTTTGTTGTTTTCGATTACTCTGCCCCCAAATGCGAAATAGCAATAATATAAAATTCACAAAATTATGTGTACTATTCAAATGCTGTTCTAACTGGAGAGTAAAAAGAGAAGAAATTAAATCGATTATACGGTTGGCATGTGTAAGGCCGTATTGAAAGGTATTTCATTAAGTGTATGTGAAACAGTATTGAAACAGTACATCTACGCCGACGTATTTGGCGACGAAAGCGAGGTGCCCGTCTAGAACCCAATCTGAACATCTATTACGTAGCTCGTGTCTGCCTGCTGGGGGATTTAAATGCGGCGAGAAACGGCTTTGAACTCACGGAAGCCTTGAGCAGAAACGCGCGATTGAACTATGACATTTCATTCGTAACACTTCTGAGAAATGCAAGATCGAAGCCATTACTTTGCATGCTAATGAGAACGACTGTTATTAAATACCATATGGAACATGTTTGTCGATGCGAAAACACTACAAAGTAATATTAAGTATATGTGATATGACTCAGATTTAGATCGACTTTAATGCCCGTGCCACCAAAGGAGAGTCGTGGAAAGGGAGCATTTTGAATTCCATCCAATCGTAAAATACTATCGCTAATGGGAGGTGAAGTAATCGTGAAGTTCCGGATGTGCATACCGGAAACTAACCTGAGTTCAATCAATGACAGCAGTGAATGTTGTATCCTTGTGACGTTGTGTTGCGGAGTGTTCGACGTTGTGTTGCGGAGTGTTCGACGTTGTGTTGCGGAGTGTTCGACGTTGTGTTGCGGAGTGTTCGGCGTTTGAAATAATTGTAATGAAACTATGCAAAAAAGAAATAGAAATTTAATTTTTCACAAAAATTGCAGTGTGGTTATTAATAAATTAAAAATCTAAGAACAGATTTTTTTAACAGGCTTATTAACTGTTTTGGGAAGGAAAATACTCTTTTAGGGTTTCAACAAGCTTTTTTCTTGTTGGGAGGGGTGGAAGGTATTGGCTGTTGTTTTTTTTATAAATTTCATTGTGGAAAGAGAAACGTCATACTGATATAGTTGAACATTGCCTTCGCTTTTAGGTCACCCTGAATGACATAGATATGAACTTATGTGAATATGAAATTAAAAAAGAACTCTCTAGCAATCCCAATCTCTCACACTCTTATCGCTAAAAAGGCGATGTGATAAACTGCGCTACAATTGAAATGCTTTTAAAAGTGTTGATTTTATTTCTAAAACTGAAAGAATTTCAACGCATTGTTGTAAGGAGGCTATCCGCATTAGTAAATGCCTGATAAACATCGAAATGTCTGATTCACAATCTGAACATCGTGGTAATAGTATTACTTGTTTGTTTAGATCGTGGACAAGATAATGTGCAATTTTTCATGACGGAATAGCAAAAGTAATTGTGATAGTGAGTACTTAAATTTCAGTTAGTTATATGGAACTTCATCGATGAAACGTTAAACATTTACTGAATAAGTAATTGTTTCCCCTTCTATTAAACCTGTGGAGTGTAAGCTAAAAGAAGTTAAACTATTTTTTACAAAAAAAATAAAATAAAATTATGTTTGATGGTTAGAAGTAAAAATGCTTAGAAGGCCGGAATGTCATCAACTTGGAAACGAGTAGCGAAGCTTCAACCGAGGTATTAGATTAGGTTAACTGGTATCATGTGTAAATAGATTACATTTGACACATTGGACTCGAAACTACTAACTTTTCCTTACTAGCTGTAGAAACTTACTATTAATAGTTTAGTTCTAGTTTATCATATCAGCTATTTCTCGTCACTGTAAGGTACTTCACCTAACTGAGCCACCTCGTGTTGGAAAATGCCCCCACGATTCAGCTTATGTCATAAGTATGCTTCGAAGCTGTTCCTACTTTGGACATTGTCCGTTATCCATTACGAATATTGCACTAATTAAACGACTTTATCGCAAATTAGGCAAATTCGGATCGGGCCATTTCATTGTTGCTGGACCATTTCAGCACCGTGACACTAGCGTGTTTTTCTGCAGCATTATCGGCATCGTTATTGAGGATTGTTCGTTGTTCCTGTGAGTGTCCAGTGGTTGCGTAGGGTGCTCGCGAGGAGGAAGAGAAAAGAGAAACGAACGCGCGTCGCGTTGCATTTCCGCCACGCATGAAAAAGAAGCGACAGGAAACAAAACCTGCGCCGCGCTGCACGTCGCGTTGCTTCCTTTGCGCCGGGACGCGGCGCGGCGGGGCGGGGCGGGGCGGGGCGGGGCGGGGCGGGGCGGGGCGGGGCGGAGCGGGGCGACGAGCGCTAGTGAAAGCCAGCAGCGCACCCGCCGTGGAAGGGGGGAGGGGCACAGTAGAAGGCGGGGTGGTTTAGAGCTTATGTGATGTCCAGTCCACGATGGGGTCGGCCGCCCGACTTCACGGGCGAGCGGACGGCGGAAACCGAAAGGAGTCAGTCATGTCAGAAATGCAAACTGGAGGCCGGTACCCGTAGAGATGATACAAACTAAATTGCTCGATATGGAATGGGAGGGGACGAGGACTAGCTGAGGGAGTTCCACCTCTGAACCGCTTCAGTCAGTTATATTGAAATAAGAGGGTTCTTTACGTATTTCATCTGTTCTGTCGTTTGTCTGCCTCTGATCAAACTTGGTTTCGATCATCACTAGGGGGCGAATTTTGGTGACCTAAAATATCGCCACAAATGATCAATGCAATGCTTTTAAAATGCCCTAAAACCCAAGAAATATGTCGTAAAAAATCTTCTCGAAACCATTTCGGATGAACAACTCAGGCTGTTGGATACGTTACAGATATATTCGAGGTTGCTTCCGTTCTTTCGAGTAAACTCAGCTTGCACACTTGGTTTACTCTGTTCTTTACCAGGAAATCTCTGTCTTTAGTTCTCCCGAAATCGGCGGAACCGGCAAGGGCGCTGATATGTCACAAGAATTATATGCTTGCAACGGCTGTCAAAACAATTTCTAAGCGAACAAATAGAATAGGCTACTGAGTAATTCTGTGAAGAAAATTTGTTGCATCTCGTAAATAATATTTGAAGCAAGTACCATTAAAAATGACATGAAAATGGACGAAATCTGCAAAAATGCATTTAAAGGTAAAAAATGACTTATTAGTCGAAATCCACAAAAAATGCAAAATAATTACCTATAAAAATGGGTCGTTTCCTTTTGTCATAACTTAAAATGAATTTCTATACTAAACGGCATTGTTCTAAAGTGAAAGGGAAAAATGACATTTCATTAAAATCCACCCCCTAATCATCACCATTCACATTTTTAGCACCGTTGGCCACTCGCTTGATCTCCAATATAGCTGTCAACATTGCTTTAAATTTATTATTATTATTATTATTATTATTATTATTATTATTATTATTATTATCTACAAAGGTTATCAAGAATCTGGTATTCGAACGCGAAACGTTGAAGTGAGTGGTGATGTAGTGAAGAGAAGGAAAAATGAGTGAAGAGGGTTAATGAGAGCAGATACGAAAATCCAGGGGCGATGGAGTCTAGAAGCATTGTGTGCAGCGGAGTCGTTGGGCGGACAGTTGCCGGTGGGGTCACTTGAAGCAGGAGGGGGCGTGGTGCTAATGGCATTGTGCTGCCTCAGTTCGCGCCTCCGGAGGCGGTAACTGATGGGGAATGCGGTGCGGCCCCGTTTGCAGGAAGCGCCCACGAGCCGGAGTCAAAGCGGGTTTCTGTTGGGGAGCGGCTTTGTTCTCTTTGGGTCTGCGGAAAGCTTACCTTCCACATGTGACAAACGCGAAGACATCAAGCTTTAAATCGTCCCTGGTAATCACAATTCAACTCTATTGTTTGAGCTTCTTTAATAATTACTTGAGAATTTTCACATTCGTGGCTTTAAGCTTTGTTGCTTAGTTATTCCTTGTAGATGATTTGGTGGTTCATATGAAGATGTGTTTACGGCTGCGGGCAGTGATAGACACAAATGACATTGCTTGCACACGAAAATTCCTTCGCATCTTTTGCCGCTTAAATTAGTATTGCAATGTACGGAAGTGGTAGTAGGTTACCCATTTCCCTCCCATATGTAAATTATTTAATATTAAGTGTGTGAAATGGTTTTGTTTTGCACAATCGAGATCGAGCAAAATACAATAACTTCAGCTACGAAATACAAACTTTTTTTTCTGTGATCATATTAAATGCTAAATTACTAATCATGATTTGTTTTATCTCCACTCTTCTTGGTTTATTCGAAGGGAAACCCATCCTTAACGTTTGTACAACAGGTTTCGGTCATACCCTGGTTTCGCGTCATACGGTAATGAGTTGTTGTTTCATACGAGATCCTATTGTATAACTGGTATTACGTAGTTACAACTACTGACTTTAGAAAGGTTAAAAACAGTGCTGACATATCACAAAAGTTTTTGAATGTGCGAACACTGCAGTATGTAATTCATTACCCAAAATCCTACAGTATTTACGAAAAAACTTACTATCAGTTGAGAAATTCATGTAGTGCATCTGAGAGTGTCGCTTCGAGTTTCGTAATATATTATACGTTATTAGCAACTAATAATATGTTAATAGTTAATTCTAAGTTAATAATTATTGGGAAGAATTTAACCCTTAACTGGTCTGCTGAAAAAAATGACGCTCCCTGATTGGTGGGTCCCGGACAGACACCGTATTTTAAAATGAAATTTCGTTGAAGTTGAAATTTTATTTCCAAATAATCACGTGTATAATAATTTACACTGTTGTGGGTAATATTTGTTACATTTAAATACAATTTCCACAAATAGATTTTGCGTGACTTGTAAAAATATATTTGACACAGTTGATGCATACAATTTTTGTTTTCTTTTCTGCTGTTCTCGGGCACACCTCACATCTGACTTTTCATGATTGAGTGTGTCCCTGAAGGTTCTTCTGAAGTGCCTACGATATCTTCTAAAGTGGTTTGCCTCCAAATTTTAGTATAATTTCTCGCATTTCACGTGGCAAAAGACGGACATCACGACGCGAAACGTACAAGTCAACGCCCAAGTTCCATTAGGGCTTTCTACTCGATTCTTTTTCTGAATTTTATTGCAGTTGAGAATGCTAGTGTTTACATCTGCTGTGTCAAAAATTACATAAAATATCACCTGGCCACCGACAGCTACCGCAACCGATTTCGGCGAGCCACGGAGTAGTTGGCATAAAATTGATCAAGGGCATCTACGCGATCTGGTGTCGTAATCAGTGATCTTATTGGGCCTTTTGTTTTGTGGATCAACTTTTTACTTTCTCGTATACATACGTATATACGGAGTAATGTACGTTGTATAGAGGAATTTATGCACTGCTGCAAAAAATCGATTTCGAGATTTCAACGGAAATACACGTATTGGGATCCCCTGAGACAGAAAAAGGTTGCCCCTTTCTTTCTTTCTTTCTTTCTTCTTTCTTTCTTTCTTTCTTTCTTTCTTTCTTTCTTTCTTTCTTTCCTTCTTTCCTTCTTTCTTCTCCTTCTTTCCTTCTTTCCTTCTTTCCTTCTTTCCTTCTTTTCCTTCTTTCCTTCTTTCCTTCTTTCCTTCTTTCCTTCTTTCCTTCTTTCCTTCTTCTTCTTTCTTCTTTCCTTCTTTCCTTCTTTCCTTCTTTCCTTCTTTCTTTCTTTCCTTCTTTCTTTCTTCTTTCTTTCTTTCCTTCTTTCTTTCTTTCTTTCCTTCTTTCTTTCTTTCCTTCTTTCTTTCTTTCCTTCTTTCTTCTTTCTTTCCTTCTTTCTTTCTTTCCTTCTTTCTTTCCTTCTTTCTTTCCTTCTTTCTTTCTTTCTTTCTTTCTTTCTTTCCTTCTTTCTTTCTTTCTTTCTTTCTTTCTTTCTTTCTTTCTTTCTTTCTTTCTTTCTTTCTTTCTTTCTTTCTTTCTTTCTTTCTTTCTTTCTTTCTTTCTTTCTTTCTTTCTTTCTTTCTTTCTTTCCTTCTTTCCTTCTTTCTTTCTTTCTTTCCTTCTTTCTTTCTTTCTTTCCTTCTTCTTCTTCTCTTTCTTTCCTTCTTTCCTTCTTTCTTTCTTTCCTTCTTTCTTTCTTTCTTTCCTTCTTTCTTTCTTTCCTTCTTTCTTTCTTTCTTTCTTTCTTTCTTTCTTTCCTTCTTTCCTTCTTTCTTTCTTTCTTTCCTTCTTTCTTTCTTTCTTTCTTTCCTTCTTTCTTTCTTTCTTTCCTTCTTTCTTTCTTTCTTTCCTTCTTTCTTTCTTTCTTTCCTTCTTTCTTTCTTTCCTTCTTTCTTTCTTTCTTTCCTTCTTTCCTTCTTTCTTTCTTTCTTTCCTTCTTTCTTTCTTTCTTTCCTTCTTTCTTTCTTTCCTTCTTTCTTTCTTTCCTTCTTTCTTTCTTTCCTTCTTTCTTTCTTTCCTTCTTTCTTTCTTTCCTTCTTTCTTTCTTTCCTTCTTTCTTTCTTTCCTTCTTTCTTTCTTTCCTTCTTTCTTTCTTCCTTCCAAAAGCGTCCGTCCTTCCGTCCGTCCGTCTGCCCGTCTGGTGTATGTGAACAACACCTGCACCTAAACTATTCGTACGATCGTTTCCCAATTGAAGAGACCCCCTGTCTATTTTGGCTCTAGTTGAAGCTTTAAAATTTTGAAAAACATTCTTTAAAATTTTGAAAAACATTCTTTAAAATTTTGAAAAACATTCTTTAAAATTTTGAAAAACATTCTTTAAAATTTTGAAAAACATTCTTTAAAATTTTGAAAAACATTCTTTAAAATTTTGAAAACATTCTTTAAAATTTTGAAAAACATTCTTTAAAATTTTGAAAAACATTCTTTAAAATTTTGAAAAACATTCTTTAAAATTTTGAAAAACATTCTTTAAAATTTTGAAAAACATTCTTTAAAATTTTGAAAAACATTCTTTAAAATTTTGAAAAACATTCTTTAAAATTTTGAAAAACATTCTTTTAAAATTTTGAAAAACATTCTTTAAAATTTTGAAAAACATTCTTTAAAATTTTGAAAAACATTCTTTAAAATTTTGAAAAACATTCTTTAAAATTTTGAAAAACATTTTTAAAATTTGAAAAATTGGGGGTACTGAAGACCCCTCGGACATTTTCAAAATTTTCTCAAAAACGTCTCCAATTTTTTTCCTTTAAATTTCTTGTAAAAATAGTTACTTATAAGAAAACATTTATAACAGTGGCATTAGTTCGATTTTCACGGTTAACTCTGAATTTTCGAAAACTGCAAAAGTTTGAATTTTTTCAGCGTCTTCCTACAACTATATAATAGAGATTTTTCCTTAAAAATTAAATTTGTTATTCATAAATAGTTCTTTTATTAGGGTGATTTACATTTCGGAAAATTTTAGTAGTCTTTGTGCCCTAGTGCGTGCCATATATGCAATTTTAAAAAATTACAAAAACAAGATTCTCTCAAAAACTGTTCCAAATTTTTTTCTTTAAATTTTTGGTATGGGTAGTGCTAAATGTACCCCATACATTGACATAAATGCCATGTGTGCTCTATTGTTTTTTGTTTTTTTTAAATTACAAAAATATAATTGTTTTGACTTGACTCTCACGTCGGTAACATTTACATTACAGGAGATTTCTTCACATTATTGTACTTATGAGTACATGTGCTTTAAATAATATCATATGAAGTTTCTCGAAAACTCAACAGTCTTCTGTTTAATGAGCTCAAAGCTCCGCATTTTCGCAAACGCTGAAACGCCAATTTCTCAAAAATGGCTCCAATTTTTTCCAACTTTTCCGAAAGATAGTGCTAATTGCACTCTTTAATATGACGTAAATTTTATTTTGTTGTATTCTTTGGTTTTTCAAAAATTACACAAATGTTTTTTTTTTAAATCTCTCACACCGTTAATATGAACATTTCCAGCAATTTGTATCTTCTTCTTCCTCTTCTTCTAAGGCTCTACGACCTTCAAGTCAACGTCTTGGCCTGCTCAACTATCCTTTTCCATTTTTCTCTATTCTTCGAAAGCAATTTGTATATATTATTTAATTTGTGAGTGGATGTGCTTCAAATGAAGTTTTTCGAGAACTCAATAGATTCTGTGAAAAGATCGTCAAATTTCGCATTTACAGTATCCTTAACGCATTTTCTTAAAAAGGCTCCAAAATGTTCAATGAAAATTGCTATTTAGTACGAGATTTTACTCTTCTTTAATATTCTTAAAATATTATCTCGATTGTACTATTAGGAAACCGAAAAGTGGAGAAATGTTTAAAAAATGTACTTTGGGCGGTGACTCTTGGCAGCAGGCAAGAAGGAAGGGTAAGACTGTACAGTACCAGTCCACACCAAGGAAATTAGAAAACTTTAGTACGAGGAAGTCTGTGCCATTCTGTAACACCTCTGATTGGTCATGATGCATTTCTATAAGAGAACAACAGACCAATTCACAGAAAACAATTTTAGAAAAACACATACATAAGATATAGAAGTGAAAAAACTTACAGACACTCCTTGTCTGGTGGGGTCCACACAGACATAATGAACAATAGAATATAATTACATTGTTATTGCGGACAAAAAGCACGCCTGGGATCTTGAATGAGAAATACAAGGTACCACAGCACAATATATTGGTACTTTTAGTTGCTAACTTGAGTTTATGATTGCCTGGGGTTCACACGGTCCCACCAGACCAGTTAAGGGTTAATAATAGTGAAATTAAAGTTGTTGTGACAATTGTTTTTATTTTTATTTTGTAACTTCTCTTGTTGACCATCTACCGTGCGTAAATTGTTTTTTGCACTGTGACATGTTTCTCAGTTATTTTATGAAAAGACTAACTTCGCGCATGCGTAGCAACAGCACCCACATTTTATACGATCTAACGATATGACCTAACGATATATATATATATATATATATATATATATATATATATACTGACCAGATTAAAATATCAAATGTATTGTTGAAGCTATGTACACACGTGTATGTAAAAAGCCTTAGACGTCGTGGAGAAATATCAGAGAATACATTTAAAAACGTTAAATGACGTGTTCTTCGCTGATGTCCTGTGTCAGAAAATAAGCGATACCTAGGGCTTTCTCGCAAAACTTTGAGTCATCTGCATGTCATCGCATTCGTCAATTGCATACTATGAATAGGAACGAAATGTATATCATAAAGGTTCTGCAGCTAAATTGCAAAGTGGTAGCTGTATAGTGATTGTACGTATGTATGTGTATGCCCTTTATTCTTGAAACTTTAGTAACCAGGTTGCTGTTAGAAACGTCAATGTTAAAAAAAAAAAAAAAGAATATACGATGTCGTGTAAAATAACTCATGAATATAAAAGCTATTGAAAATAATATTTATGAAATAAAACTAATAATTTGAAAGGCTGTCTGAAAACTTGTGGGGAGGGAAGTAGCGTCAGATAAGCGACCAGAAACGGAGCTTACTCGTAACAGTTAACCAATACAATTATTTCAGTTCGTTGTAAATGCAGTCCATTTAACGAGCACCCAGTAAAACATTGTGTAAATACCCCTGTGGTATTTGCACAATATTTATTAATGACATGGTAGGGGCGTTTACTGGTGCCGATGAGAAATATGAGTAATAATTATACAAAAATTATAAAAAAACCTGAATTATTCTATAGTTATAAAGTTATTTAATTGTTTGTTGTTAATTCACGTATGCCATATTTAATCCTAAAGATGTCAGTCATTAACGTGAATGTAGACAACAAAATTTGCATTTTTTACTTTCTCGCTACTGCTTTTTCTTAATGAAGTGTGTTTATTAGAAACATCTGAGTTGGCCAATGCACCCATTGTTGCCAGCGTCCATTGACTGAGATATGATATAGACAGAAATTGCGGTATAATAATATTACGTAACCATTACTAAGAGCGAGAAAGTATGAGCTGCATAGCACTACTAGTTTCCGTACTAGAATTGACTGCGCAGTTATTTCCTCGGCAATGAATATTTCGTTTTTGACATGAACTAGATCTGTTGGAAAAAACCATCCGTGTTTCGGATGAATCGCCAGCCCAAAATTGGTCAGCAGCCCGCCGCGGCCTCCGGAGAAGCGACTACCACCGCCGAGACGGGGACGTTAGCATGGGGCCAGCTGACGTATGGGAGCAGTGCGTGGGCCCTCGCGGCGGCGGTGATGCCCGACGCGCGCTGTCGTCGTCGCTGTCGTATCTCGGGCCGCCGCCGCTGCGCCACGCCACGCCGCACCGCGCCGCGCCGCGCCGCGCCCGCGCCGGCCCCACGCGCCCTGCGCCTCCATTGGCAAGGCCGCGGCTATTTCCAGACAAGGTCGAGTCGGTTTCCGTCGCGCCGAGGCGGCGGCGGCGGGGCCATCCTTCCTCGGTGGGGCGCGCGCCGCGCTCACTTCCCGCCGCCCGCCAGTCCGTCTCGCCCGCCGCCGCACCGCGCCGCGCCGCGCCGCCTCCGCCGGGGAGCGTTGGCCTGCCGCGGCCCCGCGGACGCCCCGTTAGCGGCGCGGCGCCGCGGTGGCCGCGCTTGCGACGCCGCGGAGGGCCAAGGCAACGGCTTCGTTCCTCGCATGTTCGAAGTGCGCGAAGCCCAAAGGCGAACGCGGAGGGATTCGGTAAATCCCTCTGGCTTGGGAGCGCGATATTTTGAGAAAAAAGAAGATTGAACTTGGGTTACCTACTTTGTGGCCAAACGATATTTTTGCCGAGATCGTACGAAGAGACGACGAGATGACGGCTACCCAGTGAAAACTTAATAAAATCACTTTTCGTATTTGTGTTGTATAAGTTCGGTTTAAACCGAAGTGTACGTTGTTTATCTTGCTCTTCTCTGTTAGAAAAATTTTGTTCAGCATTCTCTAAATTTTCAGTTTTAATTCATACGACCAAAGGATAAAAATATTATTAACTTCTTTGCTCTTAGAACTATAGTACACGAAATTACCAGCTGAAGTTCCCTGCAATACCCAGGTTTTTATTAATCACAATCTTCTAATGGACAACAAAAATCGAAGTTGTTTTTAAAATTATATATTATATAGTGTATCCCCCATCCCATTTCCCTGATCTTCGATTGCCCTTACCCACCCCGTCTTGCCGCATCCCTCCCGCATCTTCCCCGTTCCACCCGCTCAGCTCCCCCTGACCCTTTTTGCTCTTCTCCGCCCCAACGCCCTCTGCAACACCTGCCCCGCCCACTTCCGCTCAGCCATGTGTGCTGCGATCATCGGTGCCTTGGCTAGCTGTAAACAGATGCATTGCTGCACATTTCCTGTGACAGAGCACTAACAATTGGACCTTAAATTATTCAAAACTTAATTACATCATGGAAATGAATCAAAATACATTTAGAAGAAAATGTTATGGGCTTCGAGAAATGTTTCATTCACAAAAGTAAATTTACTCACCGCTTACGGAATATTCACGAAAAACAAGTGTGCACACTTAAATTTTGCTTTTAAGGGGCTATGAAAAGGAGGTCGGTGTAGTTTACTGAAATTTCACGTAGGCAACTACTTTTCTCTTGTAACATTTCATTAAGATCGGTGATGGCGGCAGGATTTTCGACACTAGCTTTTCAGCTAGGTCGAATTCAGTCGCTGTTTGGAGGAGAATTCTAGCGGCCGGCTGCTCTGATCGGTAGTTTTCCGTGGTTTCTCCGATCAACACCAGGCGAATGCCGGAGTAGTATCCTACCAAACGGACCACGAACCGCGCGCGATCTTTCCTTCCTCTTTCTTGTCCTATCCTCCCCCTTACACACACACACACACACACTAACATACACTACACTACCACATATTCCGGGAGGCCGGTCGGAGCGTAGAGCTTGTCCCGCTGGGGCGGTGCCCGCTGGTGGGAGAGTCCTGGTTGGAAACCCACTAGCCGACGGTAGGTCGGCGCCGGATCTCCCCATCCAGCGGGGAAAGATCACCGCGCGAAAGATCCCGAGAAAAAACATGCATTACACTAACGGGATTAATGACCAAAGCAGTTGACGTGCCCGGAAACACGAAAAAATCAAATCATTATGAACGGTATAAAACTGTAGATTTGTAGGATAAACAAATTTCTTTAAAAAGAGAAAATAATAATTCTGAGTTTTGCCCGATAAAAATGTCTACCTTTCAGGGAAAACCGCTTCAAAATCTGTTTAGTGGTTCCAGAGGTTATCCCGGACAGACAAAAATCGTAATAACGATCGAATTGGTTTTTAATTTAAATAAGCTTATGAGATTATGTAATGATAGTTAATTTGAAATAAAAGACAGTCTAATTTTATTGAAATATACAACCAACTTTGTAAATTAAAATTTAGAATGGAATATGAAAGCAGTGAGGATAAAATACTGACAAACAAGGCTCGCGGAACAGTAATATATTTTATTGATATACAAGATATACAATATAGTATACAATTTTTATTTTTGATACTGTGTGGTGACAGCAACGAATAAATGCGGTATTTGAAATTGGAAATGATTTGGATAATTTCGTTCAGAAACATTTTTTAAGCTGAGCTCAAAAATAACTTGTTAAGTAACGTTATAAATATTTGCCTTCGCTAAAATCGACGTTGCAATGAAGATGTCTGCCATTTTCTTCTAATCTGCAACTGTCAAATTGTCGTAGTTGCTGAAATGATTGTGATATTACCTACGTTTTCCGAGTTTTGTTACTGTGCGGAAAACGGAGAACGCTGTATATAAAAGAATCCAATGGAATGAAGATAACCTAACACAGCCAAGTGGCATCGCATTACGAGATCGACTTGAGTTAGACTGATTTAGTTTCGTATGCCGTTCTGTATCTTCCATAATTGATTCAGAATTGTTCTAGAACTCGGTGATTTATTTCCAGGAATACAAATCGGAATCTCTCCACTTACGCTGTCTCTACCTGGTACTTGTCACTAAGAGCATATTTTTGACGATTCGATGACCTCTTATGCTCTTTTTAGCACATTTGCAAACACACATTATGCTCGCTTAAAAATAAAATTATAACCATCCTAATTTGTTGATTATTTTATAACACGTGCAATACGGAACTACACACTTCATTACTGATTAGGTGTGTCAATTTTCATTCCTAACTCTTTTACGTAATTTTAGTGGTGGTGTGCGTGAGAGTTGCGATTGTCATGGGCGAAGTTATGAACATTGTGTGAGAGGGAGATTATACTGGTTGCGATCTTAGTGGAGGTAGGATATCAATGGACCGTCCTGATGTACCATCGAAATAATGACATAGACTGCTAACTTTTATTTACAAGCGAGGTACGTCAAGGTAAGTGTGGTTTCACTCTCGCAAAAAATACGAAGTGTAGAGAAAGTTATCTGACGTTAAAGTGGATAATTTTTACTCTTTAATGCAGTAAATAATTTCGTGACCTTTCAGACAGAAGTGCTGAGTCGGTACAAGCTTTTAACCCCTTCGACCATCCAGGTCGGCTTTGTGAGTCTTTGATTCCGAAAAATTGGTTTATGGCAAAATGATGTCCATCCGTGAACAATGCTAACGGCTAAACCGTAAGCATGTTTATTAGTAAAATTGATATTTCCTGATCGATCTGGCTGAAGTCGCCGCCCTTTGAATTTGAAACGCATATATTGATTTTTGGAGTACTATTCATAAAATCTCAACATTTTCAACATTTTCAAAAAATTACTTAAAATTTTTGCCTAATTTATTTTAGAGGAAAAGTATGCTTACTAAAATGGTGCAGATCCAATTTCCTTTAAATCCCAAATTTTCAAAAATTGCAGAATTTGTTTCTGAGTGTTCCAACTACTAGATTATGGAAAAAGTCATTTTTTCTTGATGAAGTCTGTTGTTCAAAATTCGATCTTTAAGTTTGATTTCACTTTAAAAAATTTTGAATTTTCGAAAATTGCAGATGTTCAATTTTCTTTTTGAAGCGTCGGGAACATTTGTATGACAAACCAGTCTTTGATAAAGAGGTTAAGTTAAGAGCTTGCACCCGAATTCGAATCCTAGTCTGCGGATGAATGTGAAGCAGAAGGAACCGCAACCACGTGCTTACTCATGTTTTAAAGACCCCATGCGTAACTCAACAAAACAAATATTTTTCAGACTATTGTCTTGTCGCTTTTCTGGAGTCGGGGGCGAATGCCCCTTTATCCCTCTCTCTTTCTGTCACAGGGTGTTGTAATTGTATCCGACATGTGTTGTAGTAGCCTTATTGTAATTGTGTTTTGCTTCCTTTTCATATTATACAGCCATGAGGAAGGAAATATATTTTCCGAAACGTTGACAAACAACCATGTTGTAAATCCTTTTCATTTCTACTAACCAAGCCCCGTTAACTTGCCTTCAATTTATCATCAATGATCGTTAAGAATTCTTCACATTTTACTATCTGTAAGATTTGTTTTCTTATCCTTTAAAAATGATCGTTTCTGTCGAAAATGGTAATATTATAATAGTAACATAAGTAATAATAGTAATATAAAATAGTAACATAAGATTTTCTCTGGCCCTAGTAAGCTTATTTTCCTTGCCCGCAACCTTGACATGCCTGGTTTACATCGTTTTATCAATGTTTTCCATAAAGGGCGGTATGCTTCCCGCAAAATGCTACTTTATTGTTCACTTACCGGAAAACAAAACTTCCAATCAATAAATAGTGAACCGTTTCCGTGCATCAGTGCTAAAACAATTTTAGACGACAAAATCTTAGGGAATCCTAGTCTTATAACTAGGGGGCGGATTTTAATGACTTTTTTTTCTTTTTTTTTTCGCTTTAGAACAATACCGTTTAGTACAGAAAGCCATTGGATGTTATGACAAAAGAAAATGACCCATTTTATAGGTCAATAATTTTCATTTTTTGTCGATTCCGCTGAGTTCTCTCGAATGGAAGAAGCCTCGATTACATCAGTACCGTATCCATCAGTTACGTATCCAATGAACAACATTGAGTTGTTCATCCGAACTGGTTTTGATGAGATTTTTTACGTAATTTTTCTTTGGTTTTAGGGCATTTTAAAAGCATTTCAAGAGCGTTTTATTGATCATTTTTGGCGATGTTTTAAGTCATCAAAATCCGTCCCCTACTTATAACCTTGCCCTTCCTATATTTTTTGTTGTCTCTTGAAGTCACCAAAACTCTGTAAAAGCCATTCCATATCCTGAGGCAACTCAATAGCGATCCATGGGTTGTGCTCGAGGAGCAGCTGCACAGACGTGCGATTTAGTTTCAGTGCGAATCTCGCATGTCTGCCTGCACCGCACTTGGCCGTGGGAAGCGAACTTACTCTCATGGCGAACGGCTGTTCTCCCTCCTCCCCGACGGCTTCTCGTGGCTAATGGAGTATTTGTTTAAATATACTATGGAAGCTTGTCCATTAGAAAATGAAACTTGTTGACGGTTAGATATATTAAATGAGAAAACGTATTTTTTGGGATTATGGCTCAGAATTGCAATTTGTTTGAAAATACTGTAGCATTATAAGCGCTAACTCGGATAGTACTTTTATAAAACGCTTGTCTTTGTTATATCATGATTTTACTTCAAGTAAAAGAGAATGTGGCAATATTTATCGTTGCTTATGTAACTTTAGCTTAACGGGATTTAATTTCCTGTAAAAATTACGAAAGTGATCCAGTCATGGCTGAAGAACCATTTGGGAGGATTAAGAGAAAAATTCCACCCATGTCTGTACACTTGTTTGGGTTAAAAGAATAGAGGAATTAATCGGTGATTCACATTGAAATCCCCTCAAACGTCCGGAGATGATGAGAGTCGTTTAAGAGAAGAGGCGACTTGTAGTATTACTGAAGTAATCTATACAGATGAGCTAATACGGCAGGTACGGCAGGCGGATTTTTCTGTAGCCTTAAGCTGCTTGCGCGCGGACCGCGGTAGAGGGAACGGAGCGGGCAGGGAGGGAGTGGGGGATGTTGCGCCACGCTCGTGGGCGCTGTTTCGTAAGCGCGAAGGAGGGCGGGGGCGAGGACGGGGAGGCACGGGCGTGGCAGCGGGCGAGGACGAAGGGTGAGTGCTCACGGCGTTGGCAAGGGCGGTGAGGGCCGGCTGACTGGGGAAGCGGGAGGGAAGGCTGCAGAGGCCATGGGAGGGCTGCGGCGGCATCGTGAAGCGGTGGGAGATGACATTCAAGGGGGGCTCTTTGCGCGCTCTTCATTCATGCGCCGTGACCTGGGCGCCTCTGCCTCCGCCGCCGTCGCCGCCGCCGGCAGCGCGCGGAGTCAATGGCCTCCGCGCGGTGAAGGCCGTCCACCATTCAGGTAACCCCGTCCCGTCCCGTCCTGCCGGTCGGCCGGCCCGACCGGCCGCTCCCCGCTGTCCCCCGCGGCCGCCGTCGATGGGGGTCCTCCTCAGGGTGTACCGCTGGCACTGGTCTGCATTCTGGGGGCCCGGATGTTGCGAACAGGTAGCCAAGCTACAGATTAGGTGGGTTGCGTCGTTCTACCTGCTGTTTTCAGTCCTGACAATGGTTTCAAAGAGGCTGGTGATGTAGGTATCTTGTTTGTATTTTCCAAACACATACTATCTCTATTGTATTTGGTGACCCCAACAAGAACGTAACTGAATAATCATGGTATGCAGATTCCTGTGTGCTTCGACCACTCTATTGTACTCTTTGAAGAAAAGGAAAGAAAAGAAAAGAAAAGAGTGCCGTGGTCTTGAAAACCCAGTATCAAAACGTTGCTTAACTTGTTGCGATTTATAAGTATCTCAAAGCAAGTAAAATTTACATTTTTTAAATTTCTCGGTTATGTCCCTGCATTTAAAGACCATTCTCTTCATATTTTAAAATAAAATGCTATTGACTTTTGGAAACTACACGCAGTTCACAACTTTATCAATTTCTTACACTGTCTTTCTTAGGATCGCAATGATATATTGCTCCGAGACTGTAGGACCACTCCCCTTGAAAGCCGGTACGCGTAGTGACGCAAGATTTCTGTACATCAGCAACCTTTTCGGAAGTCTAGTGAGAGCGCCGGTGCCACGCCAAAGTTCGTGCGTAGGGGTTGGTTGAAAGGAAGAAAGGTGTGGAGGGCCGTGGCAACCAGTCCCCTCGTCTAAAGGCGGCTCCATTCATTCGTTATTCGGCGAGTAGGAAGCAACCGCTCGCCAAATCCCACGTAGTGTGGATGAGTTCCTTGCTATTTGCCGAGTGACGAACATTCGGTGCTTGCCTTACCCCAGAGCCTGTCGGTCTTTTGGATACAAAAGGAAGTGAGCATTCGCCAAATATATCAGCTGTTCGGAACTGGGCGAGCAGGAGCTCACTGCTCGGCAGATGCCGAATGTGTGGAGCTGCCTTTAAGACTGCTCCACACATTCGGCATTCGCCGGGCAGCGAGGTAGTGCTCGCCGTATCCCGAACAGCTTTCGTGCTCGGCGAATGTTCGCTCCGTTTGATGTGTCCAAAAGACTGACACGCGGTGAGTAGGGCAAACACCGGATGTTCGTGACTCGAGAAATAGCAAGCAACTCATGCACACTACTCGGGATTCGGCGAGCGGTTGCTCGCTGTACGCCGAATGCCGAATATGTGGAGCCGCCTGTACGGTAAGCGCCTGGGCTGTTGACGGGGGCTCCGCGTTGCGCCGCCCCTTGTGTCGTTGGGCCCCTGGCCGCAGCCCGCGACGCACGGCCGCGCGCGCAGCTGCCTACTCTGAAGCCCCGCCCCTCGCGCCGATTCCTCCTCCTTGCATCGTGCTCTTCACTTGTTCTATTCCGAAATGCATGCGCACCCTAAAACAAGATAGGGACAACTACATTCCTGTGCCTCCTTTTCCATTAAACTTTTGTATTTTCATTCTACATTTTTCTAGTAAATAAATGGAACACTACAGGGAGAGTGAAATTGTAATTTTAATGATACAATTAATCAATCAATTTGATTTTGTGTTGAACCATTTACACGGTTGCCGCATCCCTCGCCTCCATATGTCTTAAAACAGCTCTCAAAACGTTTGGTTATAAGGTGAAATCGGGGATATATTTACTCAAATAGAGTGCTTTATCTTGTAGGGCTGCAAAGCTCCTTTCAAAATTTTCAGGCTATCTCTGCTCCCTGAGCGTGCACCTATGTCTAGTCTTATTTATCTACTCCTAAATTTTAATTTAATATTCTATGAAAAGGTGTAATTATAAACAACGTGTGAAACCTTTATTAAATCCACCCGCCTTTTCTTGAGCCCTCATTGTTCTTGATGCGAGAGTAGTGGGGGTTGGTTATTTTGACGACAGGACTCTAATAGCAAATCTATAAGTCGTTTTTGATTGAAAATAGTTTCTATTGTAAGGGAGCGAACATTTCTGATTGCCAGATTTTGTGATAAATGTTCGTTTGTATCACTTATTCATAATTCAACTAATGTTAGTAAAGAAGTGTGGAAAAGTATTCCAGGGCTCAAGGAAACGTGCGCGTATATCACACATGCGCCAATTTAACAGCAAAATAATAAAATAACAAAACCGACGAAATACAGTGTACGCGGTTGATGCACTTGTATCTCGTGACAAGAGTTTGTCGGCGATGGCGGAGTGTATCGGTCGGTCAAAATTTAAGGAATGTTTTCATAATCTTCAAGTGAAACGACCTTGGTGAAACGTTAATATAAAGTTAAACGTGTGTTTTGTGAGCACGTGAAGAATCAATTAAGATTTTTTCTCGTTTATCGTTGTCACATGGTGCTAAGTTAATGATTACAGTTAACAAATGGAGAAACAACTTAAACGGCCATTGTCTTCATTTTCATTATATTTATTAGAGATCACAGCTAGAGCCTATATCTGAGGATACATTAAATGATTGGATACAGTCCTAAAATAATATTATGCAAGACTAGTTGGAAAGTTCGAAAACAAATGAACATTTTAATATTTTAAAAATCAAATATAATTAAAACTGATCAAATGAGATGATTAAATGTTATCTATCCGTTGAAACTGTATTAAGACAAAAAAAAAAACGGGAAGTCTTGTAAGAGAATTTAAATGAGGGGGAAAACTAGTATGATCCTAAATACTATTACTGAACAACTTTTTAAAATCGTGTTGCAAAATCGATTTTGTAATCTTCAAAATTCTTAAAAATTAAGATATCTAGAGTCTTCCAAGCAAATATGAAGAATTATTCATTCCGAAAATTCAAAAGTATTATTAAAAATGAAAATCTTTACTTGAGTACTTTTCAGGCAATTCATGTTATCTACAGTTATATTCTAAAGTGGTGAGAACTGATTAGTAGGCGATTGACAGCATGATTGCTGGGTATCGACAGCACAGTATTATTTTTTTTTAAATATTCCTACTTGCGTGTTGAGAATTGTTATTCACGGTAGAACCGACATTTTCCGAAACTGATCTCAGGAATCCGGCTGAAAAAATACTTTCTTAAGCATTTCAGGACTCTGAAAATTAATTTGTAACATATGTTTCCTAGAAAAACAAAAATAATCGGAGTTTTCTTTCTTTTTTGTACAAAATTCGACACTCTAGTTCTCGGTTGTGAAAGAAAAGGACGTGAGTAATTTAGTGCGGTCATCTAATAAACAAAAAAATGTGTTGTAATGTGCAACCAGAACCTGAAAAAAAAACTTGAATTCCAAAAAGCCAGATCGCTGGTCACCTTGTAGTTCTTTTCATTCCTATTTTTATTCTGTGCCTTTTCCTTTCCTTCAGTTACTGGAGATATTGCTGATATTTCTAGTCGCTGGAGGTTGCCTCATACTTTCACATGAAGCCATCGCAGTGGCATCGTTCTCGGCGCGGAAGCTCCTTAAAAAGCGGACTCTTGACGGAATTCGCTATTCGTGTTCTGACATAGAGACTTTAAAATAATTTGCGCTGCTAGGGTTTTTAAGCAATGAATCGTATTTGACAGTGTGGTGTAGAGACAGTCCTACATTCGTCAAGTTCTTGGAACTACACCTTGTACTTATTCAGTAAGTAAATTCCTCAGTTAAAATTCTCGAATACTAGGAAGGGTCCAGGATGGACGAACTAACGATCGATCGGACGGACGGACGTTTTGCCGTCAGTCAATTTTTCGGTATCAAGGATTCAAAACGTAGATTCTGGCTACACCCTGTGTTAGAGGATTTTTTTCTAAATTTAGCAACTGGATTTATTCACTTTGGCGGTACCAGGGCCTGTAATAAAAGAGTTTTTCTGTCGAAAATTCGCCGTTGTTTCGGGCAACAGTACATAACTTTCTCTTCTTAAGAAATTCCTTCTTAAGCGTGAGAAAGTAAAAATATATTTTCTAAACTTTCATTTGAGAGCAACTAACAAAATCTGTTTTCTCGCTTGGTAAACACCAACAAAATAAAGTGTTGTAAACGATCTGAATTGCGCTGATTACGCGTCGTAGGTTCAATCCTAGTATTAATTTTCGCAGAGTACATTTGTAAGGAAATTGTTTTGATGGAAATTGAATCCAAAGGAATGAAATAACGTCTCTTTACATTTATTGTACACTACTCTGAAACTGAAATTTTGATTTCTTTTACATCTACTGTTTGTGTTTTTAACGAAAAGAACAGCACCATGAGCTATTCGCGAAAGGTATCGCGACCTTGCCTGCATTCCTTTCTTGTCGCGTAAACTATATACAAGGAAGCGATAAAGTTATCTACACGCAGAGATACTGGATTTCTGATAACTGTTTTGAAATTGAAAGACCGAATGTGCTTCAAATGCTTCCTGTATATATTTTTTATATAATGTCTTTCGTATTAAGTCGCCAGGCAGGAGAAAATTGAGATTCACTTCCAGTTACTAAGAGAAATATTTGTTACTAGCTAAACCCGTTGTGAAAAATTAAACCTTAAAAATGGTTACCTTCATGTAATGATATGCAATTTCCGTATTTCTTTCAGTTCACCTTATGCTACAATGCACACCAAAACACACGTGAATAATGGTGGGTTCGCCCACTAGTCTCCAGGAAAAGCTTTTGCTGGTCGCCGTAGAACTTAATAGTTCGGAAGCTAACTGCAGTTTCGAAATGCATTTTTCAAAAACAATTATTAATATTTAGAGCAAAAGTTTTTATGTTGAAAGAGTTTCTGCGCGCCTGTGGACCATGATTTTCAATTTAAGACAAGTTCGAAGTCAATCTGTCCGGTTGATTGTTCTCCCGAAACATACAGAAATATCATTCTTCCTATTCATATTTAGGTATTGCGTACGTATTTCGTCAGATAGAATATCTCTTTATGTATATTGCTCCATGTTTATTTTAAGGGAAGATTTATGAAGACTAGCAGTGCATTGAGTTTAAATAGTAGATCATTTCTCGCATTATTAGGAACAATTACGTAATATATTTGCAATTTCTACCCTATTATTACTTCGGCAGTGACTTCGAAAAGGCCAAACCAATTCAAACGAAACTCTTTGGGTGCAAATAAGCAATTATTTCGATTGTCAAGAACAGTAGTGAGTTTTTATTCTACAAAGGAAACAAACATGAATAAATCTCAACTCTTTTACAGCACGTTATACAGATAATATAGAATAATTTTACACAAGTTTACCTTTTTTACAGGGAAGTGAGCTTTCAGTTTTTTAATACCATGATCAGCCATCAAACCTTTTTTAAAGTAAAAGAAGTGTGACAATTAAACATCCAGAACTGAAGGCCATCCAATACATCGCCGTATATATGAAAGTGTAGAAATAAGGTTACGAATCTATCGCCTTTTAAAATTTAAATATACCTGGAACACAATAGAAATTAATTCTTTTAAAGCATCGTCTCGCTGAGTGAGATGTAGGAAATATATTCAAACTTTATTCGTATTTTCTCTGTGATTTCTCAAATGCACCTTTCCTAATCCGCGTGTACGTTAGTTTCCGTAACTGTCTCTACGACTTCAGTATATGACCATCCCCAACTCCACTGCCTAGTTCAAACCATTGGACACATGCTACCGAGAGCTACTTGTAATTCACTGTGCTAGGAAACACAAAGGTCCATCGCGGCATCTTTTTACATTTAGCCGGAGATAATCTTCAGGCCTATTTCAGCACTTCTACCGGATAATGATTAATGAATGTTAGAGATGGAGATATGCAGGGTTGGGCAGTATTTAAATACTTGTATTTGAAATACGTATTTTAAATACATTTTGTATTTTAATAACTTGTCTTTGAGTTTTTTTGAACATTAATTTAGAGATTTATTTAAATACATAAAATAGGTGTATTTAAAAAAGGAAATACTTCAAATACAGATGAAGATAACGAGGATAGTTTCTTTGTGTTTGATTCTCCTACAGTACGAACCTTAATGAAAAAAATTGAGGCCCCTTTCAGCTGTTGAATTTGGATTTTCTTCATTTTTAATTTATAAATCCAAATCATTAAAAATGCCTGACAATTATACAACTAAACATGCGTTTATTTCTTATAGCTGGTCCCGACAATGCCCTTTTTGCGTATTTTATTTCTTTGAATGTAATTTTTTTTTCCCAGAAATTGCTTTTGCGGGGTTTTTAAATTTTTTTTTTAAAATTGCCTAATCGAGTGTTAAGAGTCTCTAAGTTCCTATATTGAATTTTCCTCATTTTAAATGTTTTGTTCACTATATTTTGTTTTCTACCATATTTTTTTGAGAAATAATCGATGGGTATTTTTTTATCAAACAAGTAACGACCGCGTAAAATCTGCCAGGGCGTCCTCCGATCGGGAAGCTCTATGCACTGCGTGTTCGTGTCTGTAATGCGTCGCGCAGGGGCACCGCTTAGAGAGAATGAGAATTTGACACCGAGCGGGTAACCATATCTACTTCGCCTCGCCGATTAAAAAATATTGTATTTACTCTATTTTGAGTATCTGCAGTATTTTAAATACGTATTATTTAACTATTCAAAACCTAATGTATTTTGAGTATGTATTTAAATACTAATTTTCGGAGTATTGTGGCGAAGTATATAAATACTAAATTTAAAGTATTTTGCTCAACCCTGTGGATATGGAACAGTGAAATGATCACCTTCCCTCGGTCAAGTGAACACACCCATGTATTCCTCATATGTCTGTCTCTACTAATGTTATGCTGATTTGGCTGGGAACATTTTGAAGTAATGCATCCGAAACATCTGGAACTTATTGGCAGTGTTCTTCCGCGAAATATTGTATAAATTCCTCAAATCCTGCAATGAATAAGTTTATTTTAACTTGGTATTACAGTGTAAATAGGAAAATAGTTATGAGGCAGCGAATGCCAAAATAGGTTAATACTTATGTGGATATTATAAAAACAGCGTAGTCTGTAAATGACTTTTGAGGCAGTTTGGCGCATGTTGTCACAAGTATGTTACAGTAGTTATTTGTTATTTGCATATCCTAGGGGTGATGATAATTTCTCTGCGTTCCTAACAACGAACTACGTTGTATTCAGTGGCTTGCACCGACAGCATTACTTTGGTGACTTATACATCATGGATTTATCTATTTAGATGGGCTTTCGCATTATTTTAAGTAGGTGCTATCCGGCCTTCGAGAACATTTAATTACTACAGAATATTTTGATTTTCCAAACTAGCTTGTCGACATGATTGACAAAAACAACTTATTTACAGTATGCTAAGAAACGTGTGTTGCCCTCTCAGATCTTCCGTGCACATTAACTTCCAATTACGTCGCCGTGAATGTGGATCCTAAAACGCGTTTGAAGGTAACATAATCTACATCTAAAATCCTTATTCTTTCTCTGAATTGTTTACTTTGAAGTTAGATGCGTCCTTGGAGCGTGAAAAAATTAACTCTACCCCGCCACATTGGCAGTAGTGTTTCATGCATTGCTAGCCGATGACCTATAGGCGCGGTGGGCGCGGTGTGGAAAAGTGGAGGACGGGTGGTCCTCGGTGCGTTGGCCCGGAAGTTGCTCTCGCGACTGATAGACGGCGCTGCGGCGCGCTGGAATGCGGCAGAGGAGGAAGCGGAAGGAGAAGGGGCAGTCGGGGGTCGGAGAAAGGGAAGGCGGCGGGAGGCCAGGGACCGGTTACGCGGAGAATCGCCCTCGCCCTCTGATATCGGTTCTTACTAGCGCTGCGCTTGCGCATACACACACACACACACACACACACACACACACACACACACACACACACACACACACACACACACACACACACACACTTTCGCTCCCTCTCTCTCTCTCTTTCGCTCTCTCTCTCTCTTTCGCTCGCTCTCTCGTTCGCTCTCTATCTCTGTCTTTAAAACACTTTCTTTCGCTCTTCTATCTTTCTCCCTCCAGTGACGGGTCATCGTCGAAAACTGAGGGTCACGGAATCTTAGGAATCGATTCGATAAATTCTATTAAAAGCATTCTTCGCTACGCTCGGACGACAAACTCGACTCGTGAATGAATCACCTGTAGTTGTTACATAAATTATTCTTTTAATATCTCGTCCTACATTTAAATTGTGGATTTTTTAAATTCGCTTTTGAACCGTTCCACGTCAAGAGTTGACTCGACTTCTTTTACAATGTACGATTTTTTTCTTAAATCTGGATATCAAAAAGATGTTTTTATTTGCCTTAAAATTAATTATTTGTGTAGTTATGCACAAAATATGATCAATTGTTGCTCTGAATGTACTTAATATAAACATTCCTGGTTTGTTTCATTTAATACTTTGAAACATAAGTTTTATTCCGCTGTATATATTTTTTTAAAGTAAATATTTCATTTAAAAAATGTAATTACAAATTAATTTTTTTATATAAAAACGAAGAGATAAAAATTTAAAAAAATATAGGCGTATTCCTTGTTCAATTGTCTATAAAACACTATAAAAAGTGGGTTCTCCACTCATACAGTTCTAAAAAATCAATTATAAATATGAGGCCGCGGACTGCCCACCCGTATCCTAACGAATTGTGTTCGGTCAGTCTTTGATCCTAGTCCTGACGAACTACAAACCCAATGACCGCCTGCGGTCGGATTTAAAGAGTTTACACATTAGTACATCAGATAAGCACTCTACCTCCAGAATGGATGGGGTGACAGCGAAATGAATTCGAATTCGAGCCATTCCCCGTCAAATCGCACAAGAATTGACATTTTAAAAAAATGTATGACTTTTTATTAAATCTGGACATCAAGAAAAGAGATTCGTGTTTCTTTATTTGCCTGAAAATTGATTATTTGTTTAGTTATGCGTATATTAAAGTTTGGAATTTACGCGTTCTTCGCTAAATATGATTGATGCTCGCAATGGTCCTAATACAAAAAAATCTAGTTTCTTCCATTTAATACTTTGATATGTGTATTTTATTCCTCTGTAAATTACTTTTTCAAAAAATAAATGTTTTATTAAATAATTGTAATTCTTATTCAAAAAGAAAATTTCTATATGAACTCCTCGATAAAAATTTGAAAAAAATATAGGCGTATTTCTTGTTCAGTTTTCTACAAAATGCAACAAGAAAAAAGTGGCACTGAACACGTACAGGTATAAAAACATCTATTGTAAGAATGCTGGCGCACGCTTTCTCCCGTGCACTAACGAATTGCGTTCGATCGGTCGTCGATACAAGAGCCGAAGAACAATAAAAGAATGACCGTCTGCCTGATTAGAGTTTCAACAAATATAAGTAACTCATATGTTTACTCTGTTCCCAGAAGGGATGGGTCACAACGAAACGAACTCTACTACTGCTTTTCCTCGGGTCAACGAAACGAATTTTACTGCTGAGTCCCATTGCGTCCTACGGATACGGGCCCTCCGGACCTTGTTCGTGAAATACAAATGACCACTTGTCAAGAGACACGAGTATGATTTTCTGAACATCAGTCGCAATACGCATCTTATAAAGAGAAGGGTGTTGGAGTTTGTTCTGTAAATGGGTGTTGGAGTTTGTTCTGTAAATCGTGTGCATATTGTGAGATGCGACAGATATTTTAATCCATTTAATCTTTCTGATCACGATTTTACGAAAATAAAATCTCCAATACGCGTAAACCACGATTTACTAGTAAAACTTGATTTAGAGGAATCATTAGATTGGCGAATTTGTGATTTGTGTCGAAAAAAAGAAGTGGACTTCCGGGAAGACTTTTTGTTTGTGAAGAGAGCGACGAGAACAGTGATTCCCGTGGCATTAACGAAAGTAGCAGAACGTCCAGTGAATATAGTGAAAATACTGGAAATCGAGGAAATGACAATTTAAGCTCTTCATATAGTTAAAGTGTCTGCGAAATGAATGTAGAGGAGATAAACAAGACTTTAATGACAGTGGGAGAAACCCCGTCAAGAAAAGAAAATTGCAACAAAAACGGTATTCCAATGAGAAATTTCAGAAAAGTACAAGTGCTATCTTTTTTCCACACTGAAGATCCTCCGACGTCCATTGAAAAATCAGGCAATAAAGATATTAAGAAAAATATCAATTCCTTTTAACAATACTGTTAAATTCAAATTTTGACCATTTTTGAATTGGACATACAATGAAATTAAACGACACTTCCCAGTAAATGAACGTATGATAAAAGTGGCTAAAAAGTTGGCTGAAGAAAATGGAATTTTGCCCAAACCCGAAAGTAAATTCGATAAGCATTAGAACTGGACATTGTGACGAAAGTTCAGGAATTCTGAGGTAAGCGAGTACGTATTTGAGAATCAAAAGTAGTCAAAATCATTTTCATAACCAAATATATTGTAAAGTTGCACCACCTCAAGAAGTACTTAAATTACTACTTCATCCAAAGAAACCGACGCGTCGACCAGAAACGCAAGAAATGCGTCTGTTGCAGCAATCTACTACACACTAGTTCCTAAAAAAATATTTTCTAAAGATACTGAGATCCCATTGATTTTTTTCTGGAGTTGATAACATTTCTCTAGTGCGTTTATAAATATTTTCACATTCGCACTGATTACTTTTGATCAATTTTGTAGTATAGTTTTGATCCTCTATAATTTGTTGAGGGCCCCAACCACATTAATCCGGCCTTGAGTGTGCATCTAGATCCCTGTCGTTAACCGAACATGCGCCAAGAAGTTTTTATAGTACGGTTGATTTTACTTGTGAGGGATTACGGGAACATCGTGCAAATTTGCGCAGAATGCACAATATTGGCGGAGAAGAAATTAGTGTATGCTTCTGCTAACACAGGAACTTACTGGCCTCTACAGCGTATTTTTTTTAATGTAACAGTCCTTTTTTAAAATATTTTTTTCGAAATCTTCTACTTTCGGCATCCGCAACAACTGTTCCCTTTTCTGGTCTCTTGTTCGACATATTTCCAGTCCTAACAATCTTCCCCCACCGACGGATCCTTTCCGCCCACTCGCACTGTGACTCATTGGCCGCTTGAGTCTACCTTGGCATTCCGACATGCCATGGTTAGGAAGCCCAATCGAAAGGTTAATACTACAAGATGTGGGTAGACATTCACATGCATATTCTACAAGTATACTCGCCACACCTAACTAATAATGTATATTGTACAAGTCACCAACTGTAGTATGTCAAAGGATGTGTTTTGGTTGAAAATGGATATTGAAATGTAGGTCTTCATCCCTGTATGAGTAAAATAGAAGACACTCTCTCTCTCTCTCACTCACTTACTCTCTGTCTCTCTCTGTCTCTCTCTCTCTCTCTCCACACACACACACACACACACACACACACACACACACACACACACACACACACACACACACACTCTTTCTTCTCTCTCACTCTCTTGCTCTTTCTCTCACTTCTCACTCACTCACTCTCACTCTCTCACTTTCCATCTACTATCTATCGTCTGAGCTAATATCGTTAATGGTTCAACAAATTTCCATGAAACGTTTAGAGTATAATGTCGTATGTTCTGTCAGCTTTTTTAAGTTTATTATTTTCTATTAGCGAAGAAAGTTTGTTTATACGAATCTAAATTTTTATTTGGAGCTTAGTCGAATGATTTTTTCAAGTATTGTTTCATTTCTAACGCAATGAATGTTCGCACATTTGACGTCAAAACAAAACGAAGGGGACTTTCCAGGCGATATTTCATGAAAGTTAACCCCATCCTCATCCACCCCTCGAGGCAGAATTTAAGTACACGTACTTCGCTTTCTCGCGAATATCTGGGAAACGGTAAGAAAATCGGCGGAAGGGCATCGGAATTTTCTGAAATACTATAAAATGCCCTCCTAAATCCATTCAGATAGCGCAAGTAGGCACAGGGTTATTGAAAATTAGTTTTGATGGAAATGGGCAGGTAGAAGGCGGGATAGGGAAGAGCAGGGCTTGGCGTTTCTGGGATGTAAATAAAATTACTTGTGTTATACTCTGTAGATAAAATTAATTCCTTTTCTTGTCTTATTAATGACGGTGATAAACAAAAGGCCGGGAAACGTTGGAGCTCTTCCGTTAGTTTAAAAGGAATTCCATTTCAAGGCAATTGGGTGAATTAAACGCAATAAATGTGAAAGTAGACTCCATGGTAGAGCCTGCATGACATTTTTATTACATATTTTTAAAAAAAGCCAGAATGAAAAGAAAAGAATAAGCGTGTGTAAACGGTGGTAGAAATACACCTCTCCGGAGTGCAGACACAATCAAGGTGCATGGGGAGGTGGAGGGGGCGGATGGCGGAGAGGGGCGGGGCTGGGGGGTAGTGTAGCGCGTGGGGCGCCTTCAGCCTCCCGCCCGACCAGGGCGCGCTCCTTGTCTGCCCGTGAGCGGCCCGCCCTCGCACCGCCGCCCCGCACCGCGCCACGCCGCTCTCCCCGCGACCGACATTGAGCGGCGGCATAGCTGCGGCGTGATTTGTCGCGGCAGCCTCTACACGCCCTGCTTTGTTCGTGTTCCTACGCCAACGCGGGCGGTGGAGGCGGCGGCGGCGGAGGCTGCTGCCGCGACCGCCGTCGCCGGCGCTGTCGCTGCGAAACCCCGTGGCCCGCGGCGCTACCTCTGCGCCGCGGCCCTCATTGTGCGCGTATGGTAATGGCGGACGCGAAACAAAGGAGATAAAGCACAATTAATTCAAAGCGCTGTGCGGCGGTGCGGACGCAGGCGCCGCGGCGGAGCGGCGGTTCCAGGGCACCGCGTGGGCCTGGAGACCACGCGCCCACGGGCGCCAAGCACCAGCACCGCCGCGGCGCCCCCTCCACCCCCCCGGGCGGCCCCCGGTTTCAGATTTCGAGGTTAAACGTTGCAAAGAACCTGGAACGCCTCTTCGGTCCTTTGGAATGACAAGGTTCCAACTGACAACAATCGAAGAAAATAAATTGTTAGTGTGACGAGGTTCTATGTGACTTCTACAAGTAGAGCATACTCGTGCTGCATCAGTGGACAAATAAGTACAGTAAAAAATCACTAACCTAGGTGCACAGATGACTGAATGAGTTAACGAAACTTTTTCGTCAAATTAATCGAAACGACTGAAATCTTTTTGGGGCCTTGTCGTTCCAAAGAGTCCTCTCAACTCTTGTCATTGAGCTAAGCAATGGTTGCTTTCACCTTTGATGTACACCAAAGTTCAAAATCCTCCTCTCTTAAGTACCTTTATTCCTCTGAAAATGGAAAAGGTTGTATTTTTTAATACTTCAAGGAAGGTTTTTAAAATAAGTTTCGTTATTTTTCAAGTGTGTGTTCAAAATGCTTTATTGTACACGTACGTTTCCGCGGCTCGGTCGATACTTTCTGTCAGGACGCCGTAGTGGGGTGAGAGGCCTCTCAGCCCACTACGCGGCGTCATCCGGACAGCCAAGAAGTAAGATGCTTTATTGTTTGTTATTGTTGATGCATCACATGAACAGAATATTGGAATATATTTTCATTTGACATAAAAGTTATAAAATACTTACAGATTAGATGGTAGAAAAATGAACGAGAGATCATCGCACTGCTGTGGAATATCAAATTTTTCTTTTTTGTCTAAAAGGAACTTCAGAATTTAATTATAAATCCAATGTAACGAGGACCTAACATTTTGATTTACAACAGATATACGCAGATAATTTCTGAAATACCTATCACATTATTCTCTCAAACACAAGTTCTCGTATTCTTGGTCAAATCGTGCTTAGATATCAAAGACAACAATTTTTATATCCCAATATCTTATTTTTTAAGAATCTAAAGAAATGTACAAATCTTCTGAATATGCTTACATAGAATTGTTCTAAGCCATGTTTGAAATGTTCAACCTTTTCTTAGCAACTGTAAAAAACTCGCATACTCCCTGACATGCTCCTTGTAAATATAAAACGTTATGACCACTGCATTGTTCTCTTTATAAGTCTAGGCGCATTTTTTAAATTACAAAAACGTATACTAATGTTTTAAAAATACAGTAATCCTATATGAGACATCAATGAGAAATCCTACAAAAATTTCATACAATTTGAAGTGGAAACTTGTAAAGAAAATTAAATGAACTCTAAATGAATATAGTTTCAAAAAATAAATATTTTGAAATGAGATTGAACTATTGAACTTTTATGACAAAGTTTAGAAATAGTAAATTACAAGTGTCCTGCAGGCAGCGTAGTTTTCTTCCAATTTACATACATTCATTTATTTGAACTGCAATTGGGTATGACCCGATGGCAGTTAAATAATAATAATAACAATAATAATAATAACAATAATAATAATAATAATAACAATAATAATAAAGGAGTACAGTACAAGCTGAGGATGCAATAATCATACTGTCACTAATATTAACTACTATAACAATTATTTCAACTCTGTCGTGATATCCAATAATTATATGTTGGTGATGCTAAAATTTAATACAAGCTACATAAATATTGGCTAAATTAGATTTTTTTAAATTCATTGATCGCGTTCACCACACTTCACTGCACTGTACTGCACTGCACTGCACTGCACCACACTACACTGTTTTTGCTTTGAATTACACTGACCAGCACTTACTCATTTAATATCTATTACTCTCATCTTATTCTAACTTATTTCTAAAACTTCGAACATTTAGAGGAAAACTTTGAAAATTGCTGCGGGTAAACTTCCAATCTTTAATTGTGCTATTACAAAAGGAACATTTCCCAAGATCTGAATTTTGTTTCCTTGTTCGAATTGTGTGGGTGTTCTGCACGCATTGGAAATTAGTAACATACAAAGACTACTCTTAGTATAGTAGTTGCTCGAAAGCGCGTCAATTCTAATGATACGAAAATGTTATCTAGCTACATTGTGTTTTCCACATATTTTAGCCTTTAGTCTGCTTATTAAAATGATGTGAAATTTCAACATTTTACGTGACAGAATTGCCTATTAAAAATATTATCATCGTTAGTCAAGCTAAAGTATTTTAGGGTTTTGGGGGATCGTTATAAAAGCAATTTTATTATGTAGTCATGGTTTAAAAGTAAATTATTTCCGTGATGTGTTGTATCAGTGGATGAACACTAGTTTTGTATTGGAATTACAGTTGGTAAAATAAAAAGCATGTGAGTATTTGCCGGCGACTTTGCGTGAAATATTGCACGTCTTTGTTGTGTTATCGGAAATGCCGCGTGGGACTTGTGAATGTGAAATTGTGTGAATGAAAGAAGACGCGTTGCCCAGGTTTTTCGCCAACCTTGCGCAGAAATTTGCGTCACTTCTATGAAATTCCGATCAGAATAACCTTTAATAAAAATCTGTTCATCGTCTCTTCAGTTTCATTTTTCTTCCAACACGCACTCCTTTGCGTGACGCACACCTGCCGTGTTCTCGCAGTAGGCTATAGATCGCGTCGCACCACCATCACTACTATAAAAGTCCGTACATTTGGCAACGTGTGCGCTCGCGCGCTCCTTGGCGCTCGCCGGCTGGACCTCTCCTCTTGTCTCCTCATCCTCGCCAAGGTCATGCCGGTCTGTTCGCCGCCTGGTTTAGAGGTCGCCCGCACCGGCGCGGTGGCGGCCGAGAGTGGGGAGGGGGACGGACTGGCGAGGCGAGGGTGGCGGGGACGGGGCGTAGGCGGGTGGGCGGACGCTTCTGATACACGGGCAATGAAGTTGCGTGCGAGTCATCCACATTCCTTGGGGGAAATTAATTGTAAGTCCTATCAACATCTTTTTGCTATTTTTTAAAGTCGTTGTGGTAACGTATTTATTGGAATGTTGATAAATTTTCACTGAATTTAGGGCGTAAGATATTTTAGAATATTCGATACATTTCGCGAAGCATATTCAAAAATCGTGTAAAATAACCGAACAGGTAACTAACAATTATTATATTACAATTCTGAGTGTAGTTTGTTGTAATTACAGACACATTGTTCGTGCAGTCGATTACTGTTTTCCACCATAGGGAAGTGGAAATAATACTGCTCTCTGTTTGTACAGTAAAAAAGGTAGTGTTTATTTGACCGTGTGTTATTGCATTTTTGATGTCTCATACAGTGATGTGATTAACTCAATCAGTCGTAGTGCGTAGTATCACTTATTATTTTATTAACAGAAATGCTTACCCGTTCCTTGTCGTATGTGGTTTTGTGTATAAATTAATTTTCGTGGGAAAACATCTAGTTGTCTAAATAATTAATGAATTATGTGTCCACTGAAGATTCCGTTTGCTGACTTTTACTTAAGCTCGGATTGTGTTTTTGAAGTAAAATTTGTCCACGTCGAAAATTGGCTACTAAAAGTACGATGCGTAACGTATTGAAAAGTCTGTTTAATATTGTAATAGTTAATGTGTGTTTATAGTGAGAAGAAACTAAAATGTTTGACCGCGTAGCGCAGGTGTACGCAGTGAAATTTATAATTTACGTATTGCCATAAACATTTCGTTAATAAACTGTTGTTTGTTGTCATTTTCTTGTAAACTAATTGTCGTTAAGTCGTACAGTCATAACTATTAATTGAAGCATTTCCCAGTTTAATGTTGGTATTAACTGTTATTTTTCCTTTTTTATCTAGGTGAGTTGCTGTTGTGTGTGGTACATGCCCCAAAATCCACATTTCACTGAATTGGATTGGTGAGTATATGCAAGTACAGTGTAACGTGCTCACATATTGTCCGATTATGCATTTCTTTGTTTAAACATTCAGCACATTCGCAGCGTACCGAAGGGTGGGGTCCTGGGGCTTCGGACCTTTCTCCTCCCTCAGAGACTAGTCATAAACATTGAAAATATATAGCTTTTTATAATTTTCTGAACTAAAGAAAGTCATTCAATGTATAAATTGTTTACGTTATAAATATTCACTGTAAGTTATCAAAAAAATTATATTCAGCAACAGTGAATAATTCTTTATAAAAACTACCAAGGCGATTACACACTATCTGTCCCACCCCAATTATTTTAAAAATTACTTGTATGCATAAATGAAAACTACGTGTCCTTACTGTAATAATTTAAATATAATTTTATTAACATGTTCAAGAAACAAAAAAGGTCTGGAAATATTATTGGTAGTTTTGAATTATATAGATGTAAGATTAAGATTTTTTTCTTTATAAATTTTGTCGTTTTATTTCAAATTATTTTGAATTAGAATTTCGTTATTTACTGGTGGTTTTTCTCTTCTAAATTTTAACATTTAGTGTTAACAACCCAGCCTTCTAAAATAGCTGCGATTTTGTTTACGTCTTGACTTCATTTCGTACAAAATTCGTACTGTGAACAGTTCCCAAACACTTTCTGTGTTTCAGCAATGTGTGACTTCCCTATTGTCATCTTTTTATTCCGCTTCTAAGAATTTTTTTGAACATCCGATATTGACATTGAATTCGGTTAGTATTGAAAACAAATCATGTCAAGGTCATAAAATGAAAACTCGCCTAATTTTCCAGCCATAAAAGTAAGGATAATTAGGAACGGAATTGTGCGTGAATAGTACATTGAAAGCGTAGTGCAATGGCCTGGAGAAAATTATGTCGAATTTTCCCCGAATGATACATTCTTTGTTGTTGTTGTTGTTGTTGTTGTTGTTGTTTGTATTCAGTTATCTTCAGTGCATGCTAGTAGTTTTAATTATCTTCAGGGCCTCCAATTTTGTCATTGTAGACATTAATAACCTGAATCTTAAAATTGGCTAATATCAATGTGAAAATCAAATCTATTTAAAGCACTTCTTAGAGTTGAGTTTTTTTGTTAAAGTGCCCACGTGTGGTTCTTTTATTGAACATGATTAAAAAGGTGGTGGTAGTAGAGGAAATTGAACAGATGAAATATTTCTGAACCCTGCGAATAAGCTTATATGTCGTGGAAACTAAATTTTACTGGAGATTTACCCATCATTATTTGAAGTAAACTTCTTCCTGAATAAATAGACATCTCAACTTCTTTTATGCTAATCAGTGATTTCAATACATAATTGTGGTCTGAATAATCAGACAATTCTATTTGCCTTAGGATTTATTATTTTATAACATGTATGTGAATACGGCTTGCGCCCATTAGTCACCTACCGGAAGTAATTTAACGTCTCCGATGATTCTACACTAATGTAGAAAATAAAAGAAGTTTCGCTGTATAATTTTCAATAATGCCACTTAGTCACTGGGATAATATATGTCAGCAACGAAACAATAGTGACGCCGCCCCCTAAAGAATTTTCTTGTATTTCATTGCTGGGAAGGTATACTGATCCTGTTCCTATTTATTAAGTTTGAAACTCGCTGTTTCAGAAATTAATTTTCCTTTCGCTGACTTTTGGAACCCTGGAAAAGTTCTCCAGAAAACTTGATTTTAATCGTATTGACTTTCTTCATTGACCATAAAACGAAAGATTGAATATTTTTAGGTGTACTTAATACCTACTTTCCTTTTTACTTCTATATCTGCTCTGGGAAGAAGTTCTATTTTGTGATGTAGTAAAAGATCCTGTTGAGTTCGACTCTCTTGCTCCTAAGAGGGCGAGAGGGCGCCCCCAATGGCTGCTTCGCAGGCGGGAGGGAGGGAGGGTTGCCAGTCATCGACTTTTGTGGGCATTCCCCGTGCGTCGACTGCAGTCGCCGGCCAAACCGCCCGCCCGCCCGACCTGCCTGCCGCTGTTGGCGCAGGGATATTCGTTGGCGACCAAACCGCGCCAGGTGAACCGGGGCTTTTCCCTGAGAGACGCCGCCCAGGGTTGCCTGGGCGCTGACCGCCTGGGGAATTTGCTGACTGCGTTGAAGTTCCCAATTTGTCCTGTGAATCCTCTCTTGATGCAGTAAAATGACTGTCCATCGGTTGGGAAATCTCAAAAAAGAATCCTTAATTCAGTATGATGACGATGAGTCTTTCAATATCTCTCGTAAAACGGGCTGTTTATGTTTTTTGTTGTTTTGTATTGAACGAATACGAAGTTTTATTTTTTGTTCTATGCACATCGAGCGTTCACGTTCCCCGTAGACCCGCGATAAGCATTTCAAAGAATACATCCGCGAAACTAGTTTCATAATATCGTAATTAATTTCCATTAGATAGTAAGATTTAATCTTAATACTAAAATCGACTGTACAGTTTTTGTTGCTGAAAGTAAGTACCTTAACCCTTTTCTGATGATTTGCCATTTACAAAGAAGATGGTTTCAAAGTACTGTTTTTAAATGTTCAAATGTGAAACTGTCCTTCTCGTAAAGTAAATAAACAAACAAATGTCTCTTGGTGGCAAAGGCTCTCTGTCTACTAAGGCGTTTTATCTCTCTATATTGCTTTGTACCGTCTAGAATGCCGCTTAACGTCAGACGTAGTAATGGAGACCATCTTGAACATCGCAATATAATATGGAGTTACATCCTGACCTTCTTCTAAACTGATTTAGCACTTTAAATTACTTTAAAAGTTGAAAATAATTTTCCAAGAATAATTTTGGAAGACTATAATATGGAACATTTTTGCAAGTAAAATGTTGAAATACCCATAAAAATTAGATATTTCCTTAAATATAGAAAAATATGTAGTAAATCGGGACATACAGACAAATATGGATAATGAAATGGGTTTCAAATCACTTCAAAAAACCTCAATCGTAAACATGACAAAAAGTTTGATCGTATCTAATGAACAAACAAATATGTAATTGAATTCAAATCTGTACCCTCTCTCAAATTATCGTACGTTTTGTTAAAGAATATGTGGGAATTTCAGAAAATGAATTTGTTGGCCACTCCGAAAATTTTACAATTTTATTGAATCGTATTGTTACGAAGTTCTGAGACACGCAAGGAGGGGTGAATTATCATTTTTCGCCAATGAAGAAAAGAAATTGCATGTAACGGAGATGTATATATTTGCTCCAATGTTTGTTAGGCAGTCTTGTATGCAACTACTTAAAATCTCCTGGACTGCGTCAGGACGTGACCTGCCGAACATTTGTGCATAGGAGGTTGCCTCAAGTTCAGGGGCAAATGTCACATGTGCTATAGAAAATTTCCTATGACATGTTCATTAGTAAAAAAGTGATCATTTACTCAGATATTCTAAACACATTGCAGAAGATTAACCATACACTATCACTATTATTCACGTTCCACACCTGTGTCCAAAATAAAAATTGTAGTCCTCCGCCATCGTCCAGTTGTTAAATACTCTCGATGAGAACTCTTCCACTCAAGTCGATCGAAAAGAGCTATTCGATCCCTCCCCCCTTTCGAGGCGATCCAAGAGTAATGAGGTCCCTCTCCAATTGCCGTCCTAATCTTGTTCCTCTCTGTTACTGGATCATTGTTCTCCTCTTTCCTTGTTTTCTTTTTTTTTTCCTTCCCCAAAACCTCTTATCCTTTTTTTTCAATTAATGTTTTTAATTTTCTTTTGTCCGTCCTTTCTATTTCCTTTCATTTCTTTCCGTGTTCACATTAAGGTACATTACATTCTAAAGTTACTCGTCTCTTCTCATGCAGTTTACATTTTATTTATTCTTCCTCTAGCCAATATTTATTTGCTCCTTCTCTGTTTTCGAATTTTGATTTTGTATTCTTCCCAGATATATTTGTTTTTAAATATTCTGGCTTTAAACCTTCGTTCTTGATTTGCATATTTCTGGCATTTTAATTTTCTCTCGTCTAATTTTTCTCTCAATTCACCTCTACTTAATTTTTCCCTCTATTTCGTGCATTTGACTGTCTACCTCTTCTTTCCAAAGCCTTAAAAAATTTCTGATTCTTTTCTTTGTTCTCACTCACGTGTCAATTTACTCCATTTTAAATTATTTGAAAGGTTTTTACTCTTTTTTATAATGTTCTCTGGCCTTTTCCTGTTTTTCTTGCTAACAAACTTGACCAATCTGTCGTCGTCCATTCGTATTATCTTCTCAAATTTTATCACTGCTATGCTTCACTTTTTCATAAATTTCTATGATAATTCTCTCCTTACGCCCAACCTTGATTTTCTCTCTCTTCTCTCTCTCTCTCTTCTCTCTCTCTTCTCTCTCTCTCTCTCTCCAACTTTTTCTTTTCATCCCAACTCCAAATTTCCATTCTGTATGACGTCACTTTCATACATGCATTCGAACAGTATCACCCATCTTTGCTGCTTTCCATCCTTTCGTTTTTAATGTGTTTCGTGTCTCCGTCGATTTCAGTGTAAAACCGAAATACTTAAAAATAATTATTTTTTCTAATTCTTTTCCTACTTCCACCACTTTTAAAAAATATTATAACCCCATATATTTTGTAGACTTTTTGTATTTTGAAATATTTATAAATATTTCAACCCTATCCTTAATTTTTAATAACGATGAAATCATGGCGTTTAAGTAAGATTCCTTTGCGAGAATAGTCTTGTTAGCATTACGTTCTCTGGAGCGATTCGTACCAGGAGATACTATGATGGTGGCGTCTCCGACAGTGGCGAATTTTCGATACTTACTTTACAGCTAGATCGAATTCAGGCGCTGTGTGGAGGAGAATTCTCTTATCAATACCAGATCAGTGCTGGAGCAGTCCTTTAACAAACGGGCCACGGACCGCTCGCAGTCCTCCTTTTCCCAACCTTACCCTCCTCCCCTCCCCTCCTCATTCACACGCGCGCGCGTGTGCGCACACTTCCTCACATGTCCGGAACATAGTGCTTGGTGGGAATTCCGCAATCCCTGGAAATCGGCACCGGATCTCATGTTCCAGCTGGAGACGAACACTCCTACCTCCAGAAATATATTAAGCACTGCACGTACGGGACTAATAAACACAGCCGTTGTGCCTGGAAACTCTGATCAACACCCATGGGCGCCTTCTTTAACTAATAAAGTGTATAATACGCCCATGATAATTAGGAAGCAAAGGTGTTTCACTTTTTACTGTTTGGTAAGTTAAAAGCAGCGAATATTTTGAATTTTGTTTCAGCCCTGTTTTAAAATATTTATATAAAACTGTGATTTTTAAGATTCATGATGGCGCCCTTATTACGACAGTCATTGGTTGGAAGATGATTTTAGAAATTGGACAGTACGTGATATAGATTTTCCTAACTGAAAAAAACTTGCGAGGTAACAAGCAGTCTTATCATAACCACCTTTGAGGGAGTGGCTACGATACCAGAATTGAAACGCGAAATATTGCCGTAATTCAGTGTATGTGCCGCGCCATCTCGTACTTGCTCCGTTTTTTAATCTATAGTTTCTTGTCAATCATTGAAAATGTTTGTGCATTTCTCCAACGTGCAGAAAAACATGAAAAGGGAGAAGTTTCTATAAAGACTTAATAAGCACTTACGTCATTGTGAATTGAGTAGTTTTTTTTTATTCCTTTCACTAGGATGTAGGTCGATAATGAGGGGATAAAATAACAAACTCTTCCCCCTTGTCCGTCCTGCCTGAGGCTGGGATAAAGGTCTTAAGGTTTCTCTCCTAGATTCAGCTTGAACATGGAGGAGACAACTATTTCTTGAGCCCCTGAACATAGAAAACGTGAATGAATCAGCGTAACTTCGAAGAAGCGTGGTTTTTCTGTATTTTCAATGGTGGGATTTCTTCTAGAAATCAGAACGGTGCCAAAGGCAAAGTAGTTCTCGATCATTAAAAATAAGTACAGTAAGCATGGTGTGTTCATCTACACGCATTGTCGAGTTGTGAAGGAGCCTGAAAAGCGAGGTGCGTTCCTTCCGGCTGCGCCGCGCCGCCGACCTGTGACGCGCTTCGGTCGTCGGCGGCGGCGGCGAAGAAGCGCGTTCGTGGATGCGTGCGTGAGTGCGAGCCGCGGGCGCTCAAGGTCCCTGCCCCGCGCCGCCGTCACGTGGGCGCGGCGGCGGCGGCGGGAGCGAGCCAAAGGGGGGGAAGTTTTGGGGGGGGGGGGGGGGGGGGGTTGGCCCCCCGCGCGGTCCGGCTGCCGCCGCTGCCACGCCGCGCAGTCACTGCTGCCGCCGCCGACGTTGTGCGGGCACGCGCGCACGACAAGCCCCGCGTCGTCGTCGTGTGCCGAGTCATCGGCGGTCTCTCTCGGAAGAGAGCGCGGGGCGGGACTGGAACGCTTTCCACGCGGCAGCGCTGCACACTCGCAGTCAGGGCGGATTTCTGGAGGAAGGCTCTCGCCAAACCACCTCACTTACAACGGCGTATTTTTTCTAGAAATTATTTTTAAACCGTTAGTGATGTTATCAATATATGGACGAATGTCTTAATGACGGTTAACTGTCTGCGTGACGGAATTAATTAATTAATAATCTGCGGATAAACGAATAAATAATTTTTACTTCTTTAAGTATAATGCAAGGTTAACTAAGTAATTTACTGATGTAATATTCTGTTTTAGATTGAAAGGATACAAAATAAAAGACTTCAGATTCATCCATACGACTTTGAGGAGATCTTTTTCACTTTCGTCGGCATTTCATTTAACGCGCGATCGAACCGATATGACCGGCATTTGTCTATTACGTATTGTGAGTAAAATAGTAACGTAATAAAATAATGCGTCATGTGCCATTTTTACGGAAAACTACAAACACTGTCAGTGTAAATTTAGTTTCTTTACATTAATGCAATTCATATTGCGCAGAAAATATATTTCAGAGACTTCGATTTAGTTAACTAGATTTCCGTGTACAAAAAAACATAAATATTAACTTGTTAATGCCCATTCCATGGTGCTGGATAATGGTGTAAAATCCACTACATTTTATTATCGAAAAAGGAAATTCAAGGCATCACTATATCATTTCCTACAATTTCTGAATTTTGTTCCTTTTACAGGAGAGGAAGCGAACGGAGTGTACGGTACGTTGCGGACGTTACGCAACCATCTGGGTATTGTATTGCGCCGTTCCAGTTCTCCTTGCTCGCAATTCCTGTTAGGGGCTTAGACGTGAGTTACTGCGAACTTGCTTTGAGAAGGGGAGAGCTCACTTGCGTCGCATAGAGCAGTTTGATCGATGTCTGTTTCATTACGAAAACTTCTTTGCAAGCAGTGAAAATCCATAGCACACACGTAAAAGCGTTTGAAGCCGCTTCCATTCTTTAGAACTTGCCATTACTTGGTACTCTTTTAATTAAATTAGTATTCGTGAATGGAGAGAAACTGCAGGTTGTCCCAACCGACCCACGCTTGCGCCGGAGTTTGTTATGAAACTTGAAAAGGGTTTTTATATAATAAATGTCTGCAAAGGCGTACGCATAGGGGAGGGGCATGAACGTTTTGAAGGGATCTTGTCGCCCATCATAATAAAGCATTGTATTTCCGTATGTTCATTCTGTGATTTCTCCCTTATTGAACATGACAATTTGGAGAAGTATTTTAAATTTGGAGAGGAGGCACTCCAATACATTGCAACTATGTAAATAGTTCGCCATAAAATGTATTTAATAAGTCATTAAAGTTATAATTTCATTAAAGCATATGTAAATAAAACAAATAATGTTAAAGTCCCAGAAAAATGCTTCCTCCTCCCTTATTTTTTTATTTTATTACGATCTATTATTATTAAGTCAAACCATGTTTGGGTAAAACTAATGGGTCCTTAAAAATAATTCAGATGTTAAAATTGTTCGCATGACGATAATGAATGTTATGAACTAGAAAATTGATAATAAACAAATAAACAACCCTGGTAGAAGACTAGCATGTGTCTTGGGTTCTCCGCTCCCAGCAAGCATTGGCTACTGTCGAGCCAACCTACCTTGCGGCAAAGGCGGCGCCCGTCCCCCCGCATCATCACAATCCCTGCTCCGCCCTATCCTACTCCACCCTCATAGGTTCTCCGCCCGCCCTGCCCCCCCACCCCGCCCTGGCCCCAACCCCGCCCACGCCCGGCCCCGCCCACGCCCCGGTCCCGCCCACGCCCCGGCCCCGCCCACGCCCGCCCGCCAACGCCCGGCCCCGCCCACGACCGACCCCGCCCACGCCCGACCCCGCCCACGCCTCGCCCACGCCCGGCCCCGCCCACGCCCCGCTCACGCCCCGGCCCCGCCCGCCCCGCCCCGTCCTGCCCCGCCCCGCACCTGCTCGCGCCCCGCCAGGTCCTGCCCGGCCCTGCCTCTTCCCCGCCCCTCCTCCACTGTACGCCTTCCGACCCTTGCCTACTCCTTCCCCGCCCCGCCTTGCGCCATGCCCCCTCTCCCGGCGTTCGCTGCGCGCGATTGGCCTCTGGCTTCCGCTGCGCTCTCCCGTTGAGTCAGCGTGTCGCGAAATGCAGAGGGCGCCGCCCGCGGGCAACGAAGGCTTTCCCCAGGAAACGTCCCTCCTCTTCCTCCTTCCATCCACGTCCTCTGCTCTTGGCGTTCAAGTATCTCCCTTATAAGTTAAGCACTTACATCTGGATATAAGTGTGCGCTTTTTTCTCAGTTTTTTAGTTAAGTATTCTCTTGGTGCTTTGTTAGTCAGGGCTTGTTTCTAATGTCCATTTTAAATTTACGTAATGTGTTCCATTTCGCATAATGTGAAATTGAATTAAAGTTAAATTCCGCATTTAGTTGCGTAAGTGAAGGCTTATTCATTTCTTTCTTCATAATGCTGGAATGCACTTTAATTGGATGATTGAAAACAGGGTTTTCTAAGCAGAATATCGACCAAAATTAGTTTCTACGAATGTTGCGAGGTGCGTAGATTATTGCTGTGTATTGGGAATGAGTCCATTTTCTGGTCACTTAACTGCGCATTAAAGTTGGTAGTAGATGTGATCGGCAGAAAATACCCACAACGCGTTTGCTATTTTTTGGCAAAATACCAAAGTGATGACAGGGAGCGGTAGCTCAGTGCATCAACTGATGTCACTGCAGCGCCTCTGACCGGGAGGTCCTAGGTTCGAGTCCGACGGCGGCAGGATTTTCGACACTAGCTTTTCAGCTAGGTCGAATTCAGTCGCTGCCTGGAGCGGCCGGCTGCTTTGATCGGTAGTTTTCTGTTGTTTCTCCGATCAACACCAGGCGTATGCCGGAGCAGTACCTTACGAAACGGGCCACGGACCGCGCACGATCTGTCCTTCCTCTTCCCTGTCCTATCCTCTCCCCTTACACACACACTTACACTAACATGCTCTACACTACCACATGTTCCGGGAGATCGGTCGGAAGCTAAGAGCTTGTCCCGGCTGGGCGGTGCCCCGCTGGTGGGAGAGTCCTGGTTAGGGGGAAACCCCACTAGCCGACGGTAGGTCGGCGCCGGATCTCGCCATCCAGCTGGGGAAGACCACCGCCATCTCCCGAGAAACAAACATGCACTACACTAATGGGACTAATGACCAAAGTAGTTGACGCGCCCGGAAACACGAAAAAACAAACCAAACCAAAGTGATGCTTATTGGATTCATGTCACTGCCCACTTCAAATAAAATGATGCTGCTCTTTGTTAAGTAATGGACTCGGAAACTCGTTACTTCTACCTTCTCTTGCTCGTTCTATTGAAACCAATGTTGTGAAGTAACCATGGGTCGTTGGATTTATGTGTGTTAGAAAAATGTTGCTGGTCCTGTAGGAATTCCACTTATGTACGAAAAATGTGGAGGGGACTTTAATAATTAAGATCCTCTGAATGTATAGTCTCGTCCATGCGACAAAATGATAGGTTGAAGACCAGCTATCGACAGCCAGCGTGCCGCAGACTGAATATGCTGGAAAATGCTGGATCATTTTAACATACTAAAATCTAGTGGTGCTACGATGGAACTAATGGTTAGCATTTTGTATACAGTACTTAACGATACACTTCAATTTTATTAATATAAAAAACAATGTGATTTTTTACCCATGTAGTTTTATTCTGAACTTGATGAAATCTTCCATACTATACTTATAACACGTTTGGAAACACGCTATTTACACGAAATTTTGAAAGAACTAGCACCGTTTCTCTTCCTCCAAGTTCTTAAAGCCGACTTTAAGTATGTACTCTTAAATTTTTTGCTAATAATTAATAAATGATATGAAAAGGAATTAAAATAGATGTCAATTTCCTACTACATGCACATTTAATAATTCCAGTGACACAGCATTGAATTATTTTTATGATCACAATTGAAAAACAGTTTTGGCGATGAAGAGTCAGACCGGAGAGGGGAAGGAGTGGCGAACGGGCAAGGGTTCGGTGGAGGAAATTAAACTGCTTTCATTTTCTCTATGGATACAATTAATTCCTTTTCCCTTCTAAAATATTGTGAAAAAGGATTAACTTTGAGTTAAGTATTTTCTGTTAATTACGCTAAATTATATATATATATATGTATATATATATATATATATATATGTTTTTTTACGATTTCTCAACATTCAAATATTTGGTTATTATCCGGAAATTCAGGCATTCTAAGGTATGAGGCAAAAGACATTTATTCTGGCTAAAATTGGGGTGTACGTAGGGATGTAAATCACTACAAATCATCACAATTATTATAATCAATGTTTTGTTCTAATTCTAAAATTTGCATCAACACTTCATGTAAGGAAACTTATCTTTTCTTTGTAATCTTCCACAGGCCCACCTGGTGTGATGACGAATTTCTTTCACTCTTTCTTTCACGACAATGTGTCTACGGAATGCTATTGTGGACTCCCATGAATCTTAGAATGGTATCAGTGACTCGAGATTATAGTGTCGTTCTTTGCACTTGGGCATTCGCTAGCACTGTGAAGGATTGCATCGTATATCGTACACTGAGATCTCTGTCCTCAAAAGGGATCGAAGGCCATAGTCAAAAGGAGGATGGAATTCCTCGGGAGCGAACAAAGCCCTTCGGAATAGATGAAAGAAATAAAAACTCTTGACTGGTATCGTCTTCCTTTCTCAATTAGATATTAACACTGTCTGCCCTGGAGCCTCCGCTTGTAGAGAAAGACCCGCTTGTAAAAAAAAAAGCGATACTGTCTTCGTGAAGTCCAGACTTGCTGGCTTTTAACTTGATCGAGATCGGCCTCAGGAGAAAAAAGGAAAATAATGAAACAATTAGATAATTCCTTTTGTTTAGTAATAATAATAATAATAATAATAATAATAATAATAATATTTGCCAAACTTCCAAACTAGTTATAATTAAATAAGTATTAACAATGTTTTGGTTAATAAGGTTATAATTTTATATTGGTAATTAGGTTCATTCCATTTTAATAAAATGAACGTTTTCTAAAACAGTATTTTACAAATGCGTAGAAGTAAAAGAGGAAAACACGTGTCTAGATTTTATGGTGGATTTTTTTCTGAGTTGAAGTAAGAACATGGAGTCGTGTTTTCTCTGGATACGGGTATTATTTATTTCAGCGTGAATTATTGGTTATTTAATAATTCATTGATCTTTTGTCAAAAATTCAAAATTTTAGAAAACCTTTCCCGTGTGAAAAATTATTTAATTTATCCTGCTTTCGAAGATAAAAGACAGTTTCTCCTTTTTGGAATAATCCAAATAACCATTCTATTTATATTTAATAAAGAAGTAAATAATTGTCTTTATTGGCGGCGAGGCCCTGGTCATTGCTGGTATGCTCTTCCGCCTGGCCTGTCAAAAGTTTAATACTACATAATAAAGAGGCCATTCAAACTAATACGTGAATTAAATTATTCAGCTTTTTGTTAATTTTGTGATGGTGCAATTACACTCATTGGTTGCGTCAGCATCAGATGGAAGTTACTTGGCGATATCCTTAAGATGTATTTTCTTCTCAGATAAACGTATTGCGTGCTGAAAACGTGCTGAATTTGCAATACGCATTAAGTGGAAAATTATATTTGCAACTAAAATGCATTAACAAACTATGTAGCTTTTTGAATTGCTCATCCTCTGTGTACTTTGTTTAATTCCACAGATAGTTTCGACAGAAATGATATAAATATCGTTTCGGTGTCGCTAAACACGGAACTTTGTTGTCTGTAATATGTACTAGCATCTTAATGCAAAAATGGAAAGTTATTGAATATAATTAGCGTGTTAATAATAAAGCATTTGTTTTCCATAATTTTTGGTAAAAATTTTCTATTCCATAATCGGAAAGAACACGCTAGGCAACCCAACTATCAGTGTGTCCAACATTCCTCAGGCGCCCTTCTACTCGTGCTAGCATTCACAGATAATTATCTCTCGCCTTAGCATGTGGCGTATAATATACACCGTTACGGAATACGGTAGGAATGCCAAGGCGGGGGCAGCGGGCTCGCGATCGGCCGAGGGTCACGGAGGCGCCGCGCTGTGCCGGCGTCCTCGCGTCCCCGCCTGCCTCCTTGCCCCCCTCCGCCGTCGCCAGCCCCGCCCTCTCCCCCGCATTCCGGGCGCGGGCAGGCAGCAGGAGCGCGGCGGCGAAGGGCGCCGTGGGCAAGGCCGCCCCAGCGCGCGGCACGCGACGAGACGCGGCACGGCGGGCGCGGCCAGGCCAGGCCAGGGCGGCGTGGTCGCCGAAGAGGCGCACGCCCGCGCCCGCACGTCCCCTGATCGATAACGCAACCACCCCCCGGCTGGGGAAATCCCGCGACCCGCGCGCGGGGCGCGGCTGAATCACGCGCGGCTCGGGGGACACCTAGGCGCGGAGGGTGCCTTGCTGTCTGGCCGGGCCACGCTAGGGGAACACGGGCACCAGGCGAAGCGCGTGTTCATTTGCACGTACGCACTAGTCTTAAGTTGTTGTTGTTGTTTACAATTGAAGCTAAAGTGCAGTATTTTAAACAAATCCTTAAAATGGAAATATGTGTAGCTAGAAGACGCATCGATTGCTTTGTATTAGACTGTACCACGTGGTTTCTCTGTTCGTATTAATTTTGTTCTCTTTTACTTGTGAGTAACGTTCTTGAGCTTCTTTGATGTTTCAAGAATAACGATTGTAATTATTAAGTATTCTTTATTCTAAATCTGTTCAGTTAATCCATTATTCAACGAACAAACTTTGGACCCAACTGTCAATTTCAGAATCTCAACTAGAAATATACTTAAGTCTACGGAATCCGAGTATTGTTAATTTTGTAATTACTTTGGTTGGTTGTTTTTCATAAACTGATGTGTTTTCACTCATACGTTATTGCGTACAAGGAAATGTCCAATTCTTCCTGATGATGTCCACGTTGCGTAGCGACGTTACTGCGTCTCTTTAACGCGAACCTCAGGGCGTGGGCGCCACTCGTTTATTTGTTCCAGTCCACTGTCTGGAGGACGCGCCTTCCTTTCTCTGTGGCTTAGGGGCCCGACTGTGTGGAAGTGCGCTGAATGTGCGAAATAGCTGAGCGGGCATTTCCACAGCCCCTTCGCCGTCGCCCGGTGGGCGGTGACGCTCACGCAGAGGGCTGCGAGGCGCGGGGCAAAGGCGGCGGGCGGCGCGGAAGGTCAGGGCCCTCGCCCCTCGCCCTCACCTTTCCTGTCTCTCTCTCTCCCTCTCTCTCCTCGAAATGTCCTCGCGTCGCTATCGCTCTCCCCGACACCCTCTCCCCCGCTCCGTCGCAGCGGTGGGCCGGTCGTGCGTCGACCAGGTGCACTAGGGAGCGAGCGTGCGCGCGAACGAGCGGACGTTTTCAGGATGGCCAGTACGCCAGGCATTCAGCTCGAAAGGCAGGGGAGGCAACGTTGCCTAACGGCGGCGGTGGCGGCGGCGGCGGCGCTCGGACGCAATGCAACCTTCACAAGGTGACAGGAGCGCCGCGCCGCTCCGCTCCGCTCCGTGCGGGCGCCGCCAACGCCGCCGACGCCGACGCCGCTGCCGCCAGCGGTGGGCTTTGATGGCGGCGCTTTTCGCGGCGTTTTAATTTCACGGTACGATGGCGGCGGCGGTGTGAAGGCCGCGCGGTCGGGCCGAACCAGCCACCTCCCGCAGCCTCGCGACGCACGATACCGCGGCTTTATCAGACGCGCTCGGCGCAGATAAAGAAAAGTGCAGCGGGCGCGAGGGAGGGGTGGGAAGATTCTGCGAGGGCGGTGGAGGCGGGGACGGCGTAGGGTGACGCACCGGGCGCCGCCGCTGTCGCGCCGAGTCGGCGGGCGCTGGCGAGTGCAGGCAGGCCGCTCCTGCCGCGCCGCTCCGCTCCGCCACACTCCGCCTCGCCTCGCGCCGCGCCGCGCCGGCCTCCCCGCTCCGTTCCCCGTCCCGCCCCGCCCCGCCCCGCACCTTGCCGCGGAGCGCGCGCTCGCTGGCTGCTGGCGCGCGGCGGCAGGTTCCGCCTCCGGTGAGCGGCGCCGCCAACCTCGCTCGCCGGGCCCGCTCTCGCTTCTCCTCGTCTCGCCTCGCCGAGTCGCTCGCCCGCGCCCGGCCGTCGCGGACGCACCGCGTGTTTCGCCCGCCCGTTGGTTCTGTGCGCCTCCGAGATCGCGTGTTTTCCGGGCAGTGTTTGTTGGGCGCTCACGCTGCGCCACGTGTGGGTGTTGGTGACGATTTGGACGTGTGCGAAGAAGTTTTGCCTGATGAGCGTTGTGTTTCCGCTCCACACGGAGGTTGGGTGTGCCCGGCTGCAAGAGGATACCGATGGACCTCGTGGTTCTGCTGAGATTTGCGTGCCCTGCCGCGCTCGGCAGGGATGAAGATTGCGCTGGCGATCGGGAGAGCGGCCGCCGGCGACGGTCGGTGGCTTGCCCAGCTCTGCATCCGCTCTCGGTGAGTGCTCGCCCGCCCCGCGCTCAACCCCTCGCCTTCACCTACATAGCCACCTGTTTCGCCGCGTCGTCGCTGCGTTCGCGTTCACTTTTACGGCGCGTTGTGTGGCAACGGCCGGCGCTCGCGAGGCATGGCGTCCGGTTTTCGTGTCAAACGTTCTCTCCCCGACGAGAGATTTGAACGAGACACACTCACAATACTTCGAGTCGGGACAACGCAGGCGGGTTGAGAAGACGGGGCAGTGCTGCTTGTGCCACCGCAGTGATTGTGAGCGAGTGGGCGTTTAGGAGAAGGGGTGCCGGGTGCGTTGAATGGCCATTGTTGGGAAGGGTGGCGCGCGCGGGCAGCGCCCTGGGCCTGGTCGCGTGCCTCTTGGCGGAGGCGGCGAGCACCCGGGGCCGAACAGGTGGCCGCGCGCCGCCTGCAGGTGCGCTTGCTTCCGGCCGCCGCCGCCGTCGCCTCTCGCCTTTCGCGCCGCGGAGGCTCTGTTGCGCCCTAGCTGCCTTCCATGCGTGCTGTTTTGGTGAATCGCGATCGTTTTGTGTCAAATGTTGATAGGTACTCGGAAGGTGCAATTGAAGTGTACATGAATTAAGAGGCGTGGATAAATTTCAGGAACGTCTTCCTCCATGCATATAGGCACTATCGCCTCTTTGTTTCCTCTTTTCTCCATTCGCCAAGTATTGATGGTTGATTACAACTAACGTTAGCTGTGAACTTCTGCTTTCTGGTTCAAAACTGGCTGTGGAATTGATTCGATGAGATTCCTCGAACGCCACTGTCATTCGTTGAACCTCCAAATGTAATTTACGTCAATAAAAGTCTTATTCCAAAATATGTTCAAGAGGATTCTTAACATCTTCAGATTCTGCGCTGTACTGATGCGACTCGCGAGATGCCTAGTGCTATACCTCGCATTTGCTTTGAGCTGTTATGTTTTTCACTCCTCGTTTGCCTTCATTTCTTCGAGTCCTGGCGTTCTCCCGAAAAATTCTTGAATGCTTATTCTTAATTCGTGAGTCCTCTATATCTCTCTCCTTGTATCAGCAGGTAAACTTTTAACTTACGGGCGTGTAAAAGATGACCGTGAGTGAGCTGAAGCGCTTGGTAGCCGTGTGTGTACAACCCAAATACTTGGTGTGCGTGATGGAGTGGGGAGGGAGTTCCGGGAGTCCGAGGCTCGGGAAAAGAGTCGTCGTCCGCCCGCAGCCAAGGAGCGGAGCCGCGCCGGTCGGAGGCGTGCGTGGGGCGCGCCGAAGGGTCACGTGATCGAATCCGGGTCACGGCGCGAGCGAGCGCCACCCGAGCGGCGCGGCGGTGCGTGGGCGACCGGTTTGGTGGGCGCAGAGGACGCGGCGCCCTCCGCCTCCGACCCGCAGCCCAACGCGCCGCTCTTCCAGCCTCCGCCCCCCGACTCTTCGTCGTGTCCCGCCTCCTTTGTACTCGACTCTTCGCAACTCGATACTCCCCCGCCGAGCGAGAGTTACGCGTCAGTTACGTGACGACCCCCGTGACATTGACCTCCTTTACGCACCATAGAAAGGTTTCCATTACAGTGTCGTAGCTTTTCGAGGTCACTTGTTTATTGTTTATTTCGAACGTAATTAGCACTGGGTATATGATGTCTGTAGTTATGTTTCACTTTTACTTTTGTTTTGTCGCAGTAAGGGTGGCTAGCATCATTGTTTGAAAACTTTTTTTTTTTTTCTTCATACTTAACATATAAGAGACTTCTGATTAGTAAAGTTTCGAAGACATTTTAATACGAATAATTAGACTTTGGACATTTCGCAATGAAGATGTGCAAAGACCAAACGTTAATCTATTAAAAATGTGGGATGAAACCCTTTTCCAGTTACGCAAATGGATTCTCGCCAGTCACGCACACCAGGAATAGTCTGCTTCTCCTTTTGTTCGCTTTTACTGACTCCATTTCTGAAGTGTTGAATGCCTTATTTACGTCTATTTGTAACATGTAGAGCAATTTTTTCTGTTGCTATAATTATTTGTGTGTGTCTAATTACTTCTGATTGATTTGTTTCTATCTATCGCCTGTTGATCTATTCGATGCCATTCTAATTAAAGGAAGTTTCAAGTATGATGTCTACGAACTACATTTAGCGTTATTTGAAAGGATAGGCCGTATCTGGAATTTGGTTTTGGGAGTTTCGGTTTTGAGAGGAATAATCGGCAAGTTATTGCACGGTCGACGTATTGTTTTGCTGCTGGGATAGAGTTACTAGTCAATATTGTCAGTAGAATTTTCTCATTTGTCATAAACGTCCTATTTCATTTTCCAATTCTTGTGTTGCAAAACGAAAGAGAAAAACGATCGTAGTACATGGAGATAAGTATTGCTCCCTGCAGTATTGGTGTCTATGTATTGTTCTGAGTGCGAGAAAGGAATCGTGAGGTAGTAGAGGAGCTCGTACGAGGGTTGTCACCGCATCGCGGCTTAACGGCCTGTCTTGGCGCACCGTTGACCGCACGACTTTTTCCTGCACAGTCAGTACATGTCCTGCAAAGTGCACCGTGGAAACATCCTAACGTACGACTTAACTTCTGAATCGAGCGACGCGGAAAAGGCAACTGGGTTAGCCAAAGTTTTCGCCTCTTTCCTTCCCTTACTTTTCGGGAACTCGTTAGGTGCCATGAAAAAATTTAGGGGAAGGGGCTTCCACAATTGTGAGAATAGCGAACGAGGATGTGTATGCATATTATATTATTAACTTCAAAGGATAAATTAATGTTAAAATTAATCAAATAGGTATCCCGTTTCACAATTTTGTAAATATATTAAAATAATTTGCAGCACCCAGTTTTAAATGGTACTATTGCTTCAGTCGGGGAAGGAGTGAAAATGAAGGGAGAAATGGGGAGGGGGTAGAAAAAGCTAATTTTTACATATTTTTCAATGGTCCCTGAGACGCCTTTAAACTCGAATTTCATGCTAGAATGCGTGCGTAGTATTTGCAATAAACTTACTGAATGTTTCCTTTTAATTCCGAAACCTTATTATCGCTTAACATTTATCATAGTTCATTTTTGTGACAAGGTGGTGCTTGCTGAGCTAGCAATCTGGTTAAGGGAGTGTACTGGAATAACGCTCTTTTACGTTTTCTTGACTAAGCAGTTGTGAATTAATTGATAGTGTTGTTTTTCCATGAGATTCCGTATTTATTTTCCAATTTAAGGAATGAAAAAGTTATCTTTAGCAATGATGTTACAGTAACACTCCTTTTACTCAGGCTGAATATTTGAAAGGGAGGAGGTGACGTCTATGAGTCATGATTACAGCTACAGTCTAGAGACGAATTATGTGATATGTATGAAAGAATAAGTATAGAAAAGTACACAAGTGCGCACACACGCTCACACACACACATATACATATTGAAGGTGGGACTCAAACCCACGGCGTAAAAAGACAATGGTAAGGCATTCATTCTGTTGGCGGGAATGGAGCCCGCGACCCTTCGAACGTGGAGTGGGCTTTCGTGCTTCGTTGGTGCAATATCTAATGGCGTCAGCCACTCGTACCGGTTTTGAATACAATGAAAATAATTGGGCGTTAGCAGTACATTACAAAAATACTCAGGACTGTCTTATTACAATTTATCGCCTAAAACAGAAATTTCCATCACATTGAGATTTATTCGAATTGGATCTCTTGTGCTGTCAATATGCTTGATGTAGCACTGATTATGGACTAGTTGTTTTCTATTAATTGCATTGGAATGTTTTATGTATCCGTGGAATCCATTAAATATTTTTAGAATAATCTTCCCAGCAAAGAAAGATATTTTAAAACCTTGGAGCAGATTAACATTTTTGTTCTGCCTTCCAGAACAATTAATTTGCCAATATTGCTTGTTAACGTACATTATATTTGATGTACTGAATGTGCTAACTTGCTCAAATATGCCAATACTGGTGTAATAACATCATATTTATTGTACAGAAGTAAGAAGTGTAAGACCCTAAGTTTATTAAATATTTTTTTAATATGAGGTACTTTTAATATTTACTCTTAAATTATGTCACTGTGAATTCGTAAGTCATAACCGTCTACTTTATCGGTAGTGTTTTTGCGAAAATATGTAAAGATATTTATTGATGGATCCCTAAGAGCAAGAAAGCCCTTAACATTTCTATGATATGTGGGTTAGATATTTACTTGACATTCGTTTTGAGTATGGTACCTGGAAGAGGAAATAGTTGAATGATCCCTTAAATGCGATAAATATTTTTAAAACTAAACCGATCTGATGTCCTCTACCCGGAATCATGACGAAACCTTAAAAAGAGACAAGTAATAACAGAGTTCAAACTTCCGTAAAATCATACCCACGAATCAAGACTAAAAGGATGGTTTTGAATCGTGTGAAATTAAACATTCCGAAACATTACTTTTCGTTTTTGTTCTTGATTTGATTCATGTTCGAAAGCACAATACGAGAAACCCAATGCGTTCGGAAGCCTCGTCACTATCGGGAAGCGCGATCACGCCACTGTTCGTTGACGCGACGGCAGGCGGGACGATAAAATCAATGGGTGGCGTCTGGCTGAGGTGTGCCGCCGCAGCGGGGCTTGTTCGTGCCGCCGCAGCGGCGCTTGTTCAGAGTCGAGCACGGCGGCGGCGGCGGTGGAAGTTGTCTGAGGGGAGGGGCGCTCGGGATTCGAACAGTACCGACGCGACCTCGTCCCATTTAGCTCGGGCTGGGCGCTGGGTGTTGTCTTCTGCACTTCTGCCATGCATTGCTCGCTCCGTAGATATCTTTGCAACCGAATTCGCCTAATGATTGTTGACTATTTTTGCGTTTTTTCTTTATTAAACTAGATTGACTTACAGATCATGCAAGAGTATGTCCGTTGAATTAAAATTCAGAAAAAAGACACTCACGTTACATGTTTTGTTGTAGAAATCACATTACAATCTATTTGATTATTGTACCAGTGAAAAATGGCAAGGGAAGACATGATTCTTAGTTCATCCAAATTGCCTAGGCATTGTGTCCGTGCTTTTCTCATTTTTGTGCACTTGAGGCTGTGCTTCATATCGCTATAAACCTTTCGCCAACTACTCGTAAGCCAATGAAAGATTTTTTCCCTCAGAAACCTGCTGTATTGGTTTACACTTGTACTAACTTGCTGAGTCACATGTGGAGAATGTGCCAGATAAGGCCGTCATCGCCCGTCTCCTAATTAAAGAATTTCGAGGCATTGTCTTGAATCGCGCGCCTTCTAATCTTCGCATCTGGAATGCGCGAAAACAATGTCGGTCGCTTTGCGGTGATTCATGGGCGATTTTCATCGGCGGCGTTTCGAGTGAAACCAGGTTATCGCACCTGTCGCGGGCATCGAGTGCGCGCGATAGCGGGAGACACACTTCGATAGCGCTCTTTGGTGTCGCGCCGCATCTTTGCGTTCGCGAAGGACGGACGGGCGGGCGGGCGTCTCTGCCCGGCCCGACCGCGCCCCGCCCTCAGCCTTCCATATCACTCGGAGGAGGAGGGAGCGGAAGCGGTGGCAACACGGGGGTGAGAGCGAGTCCGGGAGACAGGCGTTGGGCACGCATACACTCCCGCTTTACGTATTGATTTGGCAGTGTTCTTTTTTCGACAGGTGGTAGGTTCTTGAACTATCCTGGTTTAAAAAAAGCAAATAATCACTGGCGGAACCCTTGCGATTACATCGCACAAACGAAAACTGTGGAGAAGTTGCAATAGAAAAGTACGATATAGGCACTATAAGAAAAATCTGAAACCTCAAAAATATTGTTTCAAGTTCGTTCTTATTCTCCAAGACTAATGCACTGAGAGGAACATTCTGGAACAATATAATCCCTATTCGCTGTGAAAACAAGAGTTAAATATGTTTCTGAAAATATAATTGAAATGTTTTTATATTTACCGAGATCTGTATACTTATTGAAAGTTATTATGAGTTGTAGTAGGAAATCCTGCCATACACTTAAACATCAGCACGTATACATTACATTACACTGTGACAAAAGGCATGGGATACCTCCTTTTGCCCGGCGAAGTGCAGCAACTCGATGGCATGGGTTCAAGTGGTTGGAAATCCCCTGCAGAAATATTCAGCCATGTTGCCTCTACAGCCGTTCATATTTGCATAAGTGTTGCCAGTGCAGGATTTTGTGCACTAACTGACCCCTCGATTATGTCTCATAAATGTTGGATGGGAATTTATGTCGGGCTATCTAGATTGCTAAATCATTCGCTGGAATTGTCCAGAATGTTCTTCAACCAATCGCGAGTAATTGTGGCCCGGTGACACGGCGCATCTGCCTTGACATCCATAAAAATTCCATTGTTGTTTGGGAACATGAAGTCAATGAAGGCTACAAATGGTGTCTTAGTTTCTGAACATAACCATGTCCAATGATCGGTTCAGTTCGACCAGAGGACCCAGTCCATTCCATGTTAAAGGGCCCCACACCATTATGGCGCCACCACCAGCTTGCACAGTTCCTTGTTCACAACTTGAGTTCATAGCTTCGTGGGGTCTGCGCCGTACTCGAACCCTACGCCAGCTCTTACCAACTGAAATCGGGACTCATCTGATCAAGCCACGGTTTTTCAGTCGTCTAGGGTCCAATCGATATGGTCACGATTCCAGGAGATGCGCTCCAGGCGATTTCATGCTGTTAGCAAAGGCACTCGAGTCTGTCTTCTGCAGCCCTAGCACATTTAAGCCAAATTTCGCCGTACTGTCCTAACGAATACCTTGTCGTACGTCCCACATTGATTTATTCGGTTATTCACGCAGTGTTGCTTGTCTGTTAGTACTAACAACTACGCAAACGCCGCTGCTCTCAGTCATGAAATGAAGACCTTAGGCCACTGCGTTGTCCCTGGTGAGTTATTATACCTGAAATGGGTATTCTCGGCACAATCTGAATACTGTGGATCTCGGAATTTTTAATTCCCTGACGATTTCCGACATGGAATGCCCTGTGCGTCTAGCTCCAACTACCATTCCGGGTTCAAAGTCTTCATTCCCCTCGTGCGGTCGTAATCATGCCAGAAACCTTTTCATTTGAATCACTTATAAACGAGTACCAACGAAAGCTCTTCATGTACTGCCCTTTTATACTTTTTGTACGCGATACAACTGCTATATGTATATAGCTCTCTCATGACTTCTGTCACCGCAGTGTATAATCATTGATTTTATGAAGAGACGCATGTGTCAGGCGATTGTCCGACATCGCGTTTATACACACTCGATCATCCTAATTTTATACACTTATTGGTCTTCGCACTTGAGCAAATCGCTATCTTCGCTTCGCTAAGTTTGAGGTTATCCTCACACGCTTACTCTTGTCAATCGACGGGACGACGATTCTTGTTGATTGATTGCAACTGGCACCTTAAAATGATGCAAGACAACTATTGTTGTTGGTCTTCGACAAAGAAATGAACAAATGATGGCAAATAGACTGTCTTTCTATTAACTTGAAGATATTTCGTATTCGTACCATAAAACTGGTTAAAAAGAACAAATGAAAACCCGCGGATGTTTCACTAGGTTTTATTTGAAGACAAAATCATGAAATTTGGTTGAGTAGAAAACTCAGACTTCTTACTTAACGAAAAGTCTTTATTAGTGTTTTAAATATTTATATTTAGAAATACAGAAGTCTGATAGGATGAACTAATGTCAACACATCAACATACACCTACAAGAGGCGTGATAGCATGATAGTGGGAGAGAATGACACAATCATGTAACTTGCTCGAGGTTAAATGGACAATGCTCAATTTCACACGATTTATTCCCATTTCGTGTTTTGACTTAACAACTTGTGTGTTCACAAAAATGTTGCAAGTCACGGGATGTGGTCAGGTAGGCATTGTACAAAAAAGTTTATTCAAGTGTGCGGATGATCGGAAAATGAAATTCCATCTACGAAATTGACAAGTCTGAAACACTGAATCAGTCCTGGATTAAGGGCATAAAACAGTAAAATACTGTTTAATAATATACAATATTGTCTAAATATTGCTAACAACTTCACTTATAATAAAAAAAAATTATAATATTCCATCCTTCGCAACACCAGCAACCACGACACTCTTGAAAAGTTCAGTTTCGCGCCAGATCTTGTACGAGACTGAACACATATGGTGACCTATTCAAGGGACCTCTTATTGTCTAGAACTACAATTTTAAATTCGCCTTGGATCTCCGAAAATGTTGTTTGATAGTGCTATAGTTTGAAAATTTGAAGTAAAACGAACTTTTCCTTGAAGTCCTAACGGACTTTGTAGACATATTTTGTGTTTGTGACGATTTATATGAATGAGACCTAGGAATGATTATGGCATATTTGTTGCAGGAAGTTCTACCGTAACGATTTTTTTCTAAAAAAATATTTCATATCTTAGGTGATCAGCGGCTACTTTATTTATGTAAGTTTCATTTGTCCTATAGAAAATGCATCTGCAGAGCAGTTTAATCGCATCATATTTGCAAGTGATGTAGTATATCTATTTCTTTTTTACATGTGAAACAAATTATTCATTGCCCGAATCAGTCCATTCATTTGTGAAAGTGTCCTTAGTTTCAGAGACAAGGAGAAACAAACACAGACACTTAACCAAAATACATATTTTTTTAAATGAAAAGCTATCATTAATTGATTTTGATGATATAATTTCAAAGTATATTATAAAAATTTTCGAACGACTTTATGATTGATACTTCACTAGGTATTCCTATTGAAAGAAGCGATATCTTATCTGTTACTCTTAGACTTCGCAGGTTACTTTGTTTTGTTAGGAATTCAAGGTATTGAATATTTAAACTTATAAAAAAAAAGTATTCAAAGCGCGTTACCAATCAACCTGTGCACACCGGAGTACTTATTGCAGCTGCACAGATTTGCTTTCTGTCTTTGCAATTACTCCTGCAGCAGTTGTGCATGTCTCAATCCATTGGCGCAGGAGGTGACCCAGGAGGCGGTCTCCTGTTTGCGAACGTGCGCGGGGGCGACGGCTTGGGCGCGGCTGCGGCCGCTGCCGCCGCCACCGCCGCTGCAGGAAGCCGAGTGAGATTCCTGCGAGGCGAGTCAGCGCGCCCGCGGAGGCCGCTTTGCTAGTCACGTGGCCGCGCTGGCGGCGGCGACGACGACTGAGACTGGGGCCGACCCACGCCCGACCCGGCCTTCGCGTGCTCTGCTGTTGTCCTGTCTCGGGACCTCCACAGTCCTGCCGCCCGCCCCGCCCCGCCCCGCCCCGCCCCGCCCCGCCCCGCCCCCCCCGCCCCCCCGCGCTCCTGCCCTGTTAGCGAACTTTGGCCCGTCGGTATCCGCTTCTGGAACTCTGATCAGTGATCAATACTCGCGACCCATGCATTAATCCTTAAGAAAATAGCTTTACACCTAATTACGTGCATAGGCACTTTTGGATTAAAACTGGTCTTGTAAAAAGAATAATAATGAAGTTTTACTTGAATAAGCAGCTTTTGATGGCTTCGCAATCATCATCAGATCATCGCGTTCAGATCACGAGTTCGATTGATCTAATATCAGTGTTTCGATTACACTGCTGGTGATAATTGGTATCAAATTGTGCGGAAATTTTAAATAACCAGTTTATTGTCATTAAAAATTTAATATGATTCTAAAGACAATTTATTATGCACGAATAAAAAAATATCGGTCCCGAATTAAAATGCATCCTTCATGATTGTAGTTCTTTTCCAGGAATGTTATGTAATACTGGAGACGAGGACATTATTGAGAGGGGAAATGTTTATTGGGTAGTATTGTAATATTCATAAAACATGAATTGAAGTTAGATGGGGAGGGGGCGCCCGTTCTGTAGTGGATATTCTCTGTAGTTTTATACTTCTGTTCATCTTACAAATCGAAAATGCATCATATGTTTTTTCTCGCCTGAAGTAAAACTTGTTTACCATGTGTGAAACATTTTTTTCTTTCTCTATTTTTTTCTGTGTTTCTCTGTCTTTCTCCCTCTTTCAACTATCCCCTTCCCATTTTACGTATTGTCTCTCTTCTAATATTATCTTCTAAATGTGTTCGTGTTGCGTGACGAGCGTTTGCAAATTAGCTGATTCTCGTGAAAGGTAATGAATCTTGGGGGTAATATGACTCATAAGTACTCATATGGTTGTGCAATGTATACACGGAAACGGATTCTCGTCGCCAGATGTAACGCAGCTGCCCATGCGTTGCAATTCACAAACGACCTTCACGTTCCGACAACTCAGGACTCCTTCACCGCCCATGATTCTTCAAAGCACTCTTGAGTTTGGGCACGTGCAGTCGGAATTTTCGTCAAGTATGAATAGTAGTAGTAGTAGTAATAATATTGATAATAATATATAAAAAAAATTAGTAATAATAATAATGATAATAATATATAAAAAAAATTAGTAATAATAATAATGATAATAATATATAAAAATTAATAATAATAATTTTTACGAAAATGTATATTGTACGATATTTCACCATTCAGGCACTACAAAATATACATTTTAAGTCATTGCAGAACGATTCTTTCTTTTTGAAATTTAATCATCTAATGGAATGTGTTTTTCCATGCATTTTTGTTTTGTTTTTTGAAACTCGTGGAATTTTTTGAAACAGGTGTTGTACTTATGGATAATTTTACATGTTTTACCTATCGAAAATCTACAGCACATAATTACCTTCAGTGGGTAAGATTTGTATGCCGTAGAAATATGCTGGATGCAAAATAAAAATAGGGACATTACAAACAAAATAACGTACACGTAATATAAATGTGTTACCAAAATATTGTCTTCCTTTTTTTCAAGAAATGAATTGTTTATTTTTCATTCGTTTTCGTCATTTTTCTGTCTTCTATCGTCATATTATTTTTTCTATATCTTGTGACTTATTCGTGTCGAATTCAAAATCTTACTTTCGTTTTTGTTGGCGTTGTTTTCATCATTCCCATTTTGTTTTTTGTTTTTTTGTTTTTTTATGGTTGGTTGTTGGCGGTGTTCGTAACTTCCTTCCTGCGTGTGGTTCGCATTCGGCCCGAGCAGCCGCCACCGCGCAAGTGCGTCACCTGCTGGCGCTGCTCTCCTCCTCCTCCGCGTCCGCGCAGAAGCCGTTAAGCGAGGCTCGAGGACCTCTGCGCCGGTTCCCCGCGGATGCCAACGTGCTGCTGCTGCTGCCGCCGCCACAGCCGCCGGTGGGCCTGGGTCCCCGGCGTGTGGCGGCAGCGGGACGAATATCTCCGAACTCCGCCGCTGCTGCTGCAGCCGGCACGAAGTGCTGCACTCCACTCCCCGGAAAATAAACCGCGACTTGGCGGAGAATGCAGACGGACCGGGCCGCGGCGGCGGCGGTGGCGGCGGCGGCGCGCGGGCCCCCCCGGTCGTTGCTCAGACCTTGGGCAGCTCATCCCCTCTCCCCTTTCTCCGCTCCGGCTCCGCCCCGCCCTCCGCTCCCTCCTGCTGCCGCCGCCTCCTCTCCCGTGGCGTCGCGACGCGCCCCCGCGATACACGCAAGTCCAACCCGTAAATCGCCACTCGGCGGCTCGTAGGCCAAGTTGCGGCGCCGAACCGCCGCCGCGGAGAGGTTTGGAATTGTGACGAGCGGTGCGACGCAGAGGAGTTCAAAAGTGCCTAGCAACGCGTCGATCGGAAATTGACGGCGGATTCTTAGGGCTGCGTCTCGCATCGGTATCACCAGAAACATATGTATGTGAAACGGTTCTGTGTATACCATTTGATGTTAGCAGTATTGTGGATATTAGTACCGTATTTTCAAAAATATATTTCATTTTAAAGTGTAAGCACTTTAAGTATATTATTACTTAAATCATATTTTTCTGCGTCGAGTGTCAGGGAGGTAACGTTTATAACTTCAACGAAATGTGTGCGTGTATAAATGATTACAATTAAAGTATGTAATTAAAAAATCAACGCCCTGGTCGGACACTTCAGTACGTGTGCTTCATCCCATTCGAAAACAAAACTTCGTGCGGCGTACATAGTCTATTGAAAGAATGTTCGACGTTGGTTGCGATTTGCGCGATGGGTTTGCAAATGTCGCCGGCCGGCTCGTTGCCCAACGCGGCCGCGCCGCCGCGGCGTTGGGGCCCTTGCCAAAAGCTCCAAGTTCACTAGCGCCGTAACCGGCGACGGCGATGGCGGCGCTGGCGCCGTGGCACGGCGGCGCGGCGGTGACGCGGTCGGCACGTCGCCTCGTTGGCCCCGCCCGCCGCCGCCGACCGCGCCCCCTCATCCCGCCGTCCCGCACCGCCCCGCCCTGTCCCGTCCCCCGCCGACCCCGTCTCGTCTGGCGCTGCCGCGCCGCGCCGCGCCGTGCCCGTCGCCGCCACCGGGGTTTCACGCCAGGCGCGCGGAGACTGTTCTTGCGAAGTTCTCGGTCTACTGGCATTTCAATCGCTACGCGAATTGGGAAAGAGACGTTTAAAAGATTCCCTCCTGTGCCAAGAGGAACACTAGCTAGCTATCGTGTCTGCGAAGTTTTTACCGCACTAATGGTTTCACGCCATTACGCGGACGCTGATACGACAGACACGTGATGTATCAATTGTTTGTGTATTGTGTGGTACTGGTGCATCTTGCTGTAAATGATTGATACTTCGTTATCACTGTTAGGAAAAGGCATTATTTGTAATTTCATCTCCGGGCGTAAAACGTTGTAAGTAAGATATAAATAAATAAAATTAGAGATAAATAAGAGCATAATAAAAAAAATTCAAAACTTCTGACAGATGTTTCTTACTGGGGTGCATATTCAGCGTCAACTGAAGTTTTAACAATATATTGTCGAAATTATGTTTTCACCTTAATTTTCAGATCCGTAAAATCTCTTTTGAGAAGACTCGTGAATAAGGTTAAATCCGTCTAGTACTAGATGCGATCGGTTCACACCGATCTAACTAAAAGAAAAATATGAAAATTTTTGGAAGAAAATCAGATAGCCAGGCTTTATATTTATTGATATATTTAGTTTACAATTTTTTTCCGTTCTATTCTTTGATGCAAAAAGTTGGTAGAAGTGAATTCAATAAACTCACTTGAATGTTTTTTATGTATCACAAATGGTTATCTTCATAAATCTCTGGCCTGATTTATGCATTGTATAGATATAGACCCTTTCGCATGGTCCCTGGTTTGAAGACAACATCTTTTCTAGCAGACGTAAATGAATATTGGAATATGGCCACCAGTTGTCATTAGAAACCTGCGTAACAATATTTTTCCTTTTTATACAGTGTCAGTTGTCAAGAAAACACCTCTTACTGAAATTTTTATGTTGCTGCCGTGCTTGACTTCTCAACGTTTTTTGAGAGACTGATGTTGCCATCTTTCGACGCTTCTTCTAAAGAGAAACTGTGTTCAAGAGTTGTGCGATTCGTTCAGTTGATGTAACTGGAACCTTCGCAATGAACACACATTTTAGATGAACTTGGCTTAAAATGATCTCACCATCGCCTCTATTTTCTCGCATTACGTCCAAATCTTCCATAATATCACATTGCGTAATATGCTACAGTCATTGAGAAACACCTTTCTTGTAAGTGTCTACTATTTGAAAATATGTATTATTAAACACATTGCGTTACAAACTAAATTTATTTCCCATATTTTTACTAGTCTGAAATTGGCTAAAAGTTAAAACAGTTGAATCTAGAAATAAATCTGATTTCAGCTCCTTTTAGTAAAGGACAAGTGCATCCTGTCGCACAATTGTAGCTGCGGTGTCTTCAAGGAATCGTTTCGATTATGGGCGTTTGCTTGAAGATGAAGCAACTTCAGTAATACAATTAAGTGATTACTATTGTTAAGTCGTAAAATCATAACTATAATAAAAATGGTATTTTTCCAAACTTCCCGGCTCTATTTATCAGAAAGTGATAAATGCATTGCGATATAGGCAATTTCAAATGTCAAATTAAAAAGCCGATTATATCTTTAGCCAGTGGATATTCGAACATAGCACGTTTACTTCGTATGTAGGTATATAATACAGATTTTGGTATTTGGATTGTTTTTAAGCACTAGAAGTATCAATGTCAACATCAAAAAACTACAGAAATTTGACGAACGATCCATGATAAATGATAGTTTGATCACGTCATTCCTTCGGAGCAGAACTCGTAAGTTACCTTTTTGTATTGTAGATCAGCTTAGTAGAATACTACATTGTATTGTTTAAACGGCCCATTATTCTTGATATGAATTATCTCTAAGAGCAACATTTTGCCCCTAACTTGTGTTCAGCACCTGAAACAAACTTCAGTAAAAATGACATCATTCACTTTAACAAGTTTAAGGATTAAGAGATTCATTCTAAATGAGCGATCCATGGCGGCCAAAATTATATTATGGCGACACTTCAACTCCAGTATAAATGCCCACATATTAGAGATGTATTCAAATTATTACACACAGTATTCAGTTTTGAAAGAATTTTATTTATCACACAGCAATTACTGTGGACCGTTTATGTACTTACCCAAATTAATTATAATATTCCGTCTTACTCATTTGCATTGATTGAAACAAATTTTTCAAATTCAATAAATAAAACGTAGATTTAAATGAAATAGGTGCATTGTAATTTAGTACATTCTAATTTGTTTTTCAAGAACAGTCACAAAAGTTAGTATTTAGTATGAAATTCTTTATTTTTATCACAGAGTTCAGTCTTTGCGGCACGCTTTCCACACGTTTCATGCACTTGAGCGTTAAATCGGCGCTAGTCGGCCATAATAAATTGATTTACTCAATTAACTGATGTTTGCACTTGAGTGTTATGTCGACTTACTTTCATGCACTTGAGCGTTAAATCGGCGCTAGTAGGCCATAATAAATTGATTTACTCAATTAACTGATGTTTGGGTGAAATGTACTTCCTTTTCAGCTTATCCTTCATGAAGCTCGAAAGGTTTTCTATAGGATTCACGTCAGGACTGTATCCCGACTATGGAAGAACGCTAAATTCCGTTCCCTAGTTATCACTCTTGGATCATTCGTGTTCTATTACGCGTTAATGATCCCCTCCCTCATGTATTTTGATGTCACTGAAATTATCCCGTCCTAGAAAATATGCCTCTTGGTAGAACGCTAAGTCATCGATAAAACATGATTAACAGAACACTCAACTTTTGTTCGCCGGTACATCAACCATACTATTCCTGTTTTAATAGGTACGTCCACGAAGTCGTGAAGCGAGACCTGGCCATGTACCGGACCTAATCTCTCGTTCTTGTGAGAGCTCCTGACGAGTGTCATGCATGCTATCCTGTCCTGATATCTCGAAAACGTGAACATCAATTCACCTGACGTCTTGGAATGGAGGCCGAAGCATTCGCACGTGTTTGTCGACGAGTGACCTGGTAGATTATTGGTTGGACGTTTCATTGAGGTACGGATATGAGGGGCACGTCGATCATCAACTCTTACTTAAAATGTGCATTGGTATAGAGTTGAACCACGCAGTTAGGAAATAAATGTTGTATCATCGGCTCGGCATTTCCGGACAAGTGGAGAACTTTTTCTTTCTTCGCTCTGCCCACTCACGTCCCCTTCTCGCTCTGCCCACCACTTTCCTTTCCGCCACACTGAATCTGGCTGCAACGTTCTTTTTGAGCCATCTTTTACAATGTGAAATAGAACCTTGCATTTTTTGGAAAATATAAAATATTGTTATATGAAACCATTTAATTTAACTTAAAAGTCTTAAACGGATGACGGTGAAGCATTAAATGGTCTCGTTATTTTTTTCTATCGCTCAAAATATTTACTTTTCAAATTGTTCATTATATGACAAACACAGTAAATAACTGAGAACGAACTTTTTTCATTTTTTTCATGTTTTACACTTATTTAAAAATTTTTTTACTGAGTCATGCCTGTCAATTATTTTTAAAAAGCGCAACAGTATTTCATACACCTTTTAAAAATATTTCTTGAAACTTTTCCAGGCAGTACTCTATTTACGGACCCTGCACCCGCCTCTTGCAGGCCTATTGATTAAGACTGCTCTGAATGCTCTGCACCTGCCTAACTGCCGCCCCCCTCCCCTCCCCTCCCGCATAGGCGGTTGTGCCGCCTCCGCCACCGCTCGAACCACCACCACCACCACCACCACCACCTCTGCTGCCGCCGCCGCATTCCTCGGCCTTTCCGGGGGCCCAGGTTCGCCGCCCGCGGCCGCCGCCGCCGCCGCCGCCGCCGCCGCCGCTTTCCCTCGGGGCGCGCGGTTTCCAATCCGGGTGGCGGCGGCGGCGGTGGCGCTGCGGGCCCTGTCCGCGCGCTTTCCCGGAGCGCTGGCCGCGTGCTGGCGCGCCGACGCTTGCTTTCGTGCGTGTTTCGTCAGCGGCGAGATGCGCCAGTGTGTTGAAGATACCCTCTACTTCGAGGAGGCTTAGTTTCAACGCGATCCCTTCACGATGTAGAAACGGACGTTTTATATTTGAGAGAGATTATTAATTTGAAGTGGCATTGCCTGATAAAAAATGCAGCGTTTGGCGGTGTCTGGAACAGGATAGAAGGAAGAATAGTTCTCACTTCCCCAGTTCATTTCTTTCTCCAATTGCATTTAATTTTTTTTATTTTAAGTTTCTCCAAAATTGTTTGTGTATTTCCTAAAATTATGTAATTTAAAATTAACATTTTAGATCCGTATGCGAAATGATGGGTATTTTCAAGACGCCGACATTCCGTTCGCAACTTCCAAAGAAACGTCCGCTCCGACGCCGTCTGTTGCAGCGGCATTTTCATTGTGATCTGTCGGATTAAAAAAGCCAACTACAACTTTAAACAATGAATTTACACTATGTGAATGTAAAATTCAAATTTTGGGACGTGAGTGTATTTTAATCATGCTGCACATCTTTGCTAAACAAAAATACTATTTAAAAATCGGATATACGATATCCTCTGGCGTATTGCAAATGATGGTTTTCTCAGCAGTAAATGAACATACCTATACTATAGCTACGGATAATTAACACAATTGCGGGCTTCAGTAATGAGGTCAGAGTTTCTCGACGGTATCGCGTTGATGTCTCGACATTTAATGAGCAATCATTCATGCGAGAATGGAATTCGCGACATTTAGGATTGTGGCGTTCAGTCAGCACACGCTTGCCCCACCTCCGGCCGGCCACCTGAGCCGCCAAAGATCTGGCACAACATCCCAGTACTTTACAACCTCTAAGCGTGCTCAATCTTGTTAAATGGTTTCGGAAACTGTATAACTGTGTGACATTCTTATAGTTTCCTTTGTATTATAGCTCATAAATTTCCCTCTAAAATGGTCTATTATTTCTATATATTAGTTTGTGGGGTACATTATAAAATATTTGTCGACGGACAAATTGTAATCACTTACGTTAGAAGGATTGAGGTTGATATATGGAAAACAAATTCAATGCATATAAATATTAAAAAATATCGCATTTACTTTGATCCTGCAGTTGTTTCTACTATAACAAATTGGTGGTAATTTCATATAACGGGGCAGAATTAGTAATTTCTAAGACGCGCAGAAATTGAAAGAAAACTAAACAGCCTCCGGTGTGTGAGGTGCCAATGATTTCGACAGAAACCTGCGAACACGGGAAAATTACAAAAACGTTTCAATTTGTGATGGTGTTATTCCGCTTCTTCTGACGTCATGCGACAGCAAAGGGAGATGCCCCTGCCATTAACTATGTACTATTCTATAATGCGCTATGGAAAAGCATAGTTTTTTTATATATCGTACTTGGTGTGTTAGAATGGATTTAGGATGTAAAGAACTGTCGTATGCATAGTACTATTACAGTATTCGTGAAGACTGATTTTTTAAATTTTTTTTATTAAAGACCGCATCAACATTTAGGTCATTAGCGACCACTATTGGAGTTAACGTTGTGGTAACTATGAAGATGAAACGAAATCATGATGATAAGGGGTGAAAGGACGAAAAAGGTACAACCATGCCCGAGGTGGGACTCGAACCCGCGACCCTTTGGTCTGTGATCACTACGACACTACTGCCTTAGCGATCTCGGCCACCGTATTGGCAAGACTGTTTTTATTAAAATATTTAATGTATTGCATTGTTATACGGGAGTGTTTTGTTTGTTGTGTGTGTGTTACTTTTTGGAAAAATCTCTTGTGTGGAATTGTTCAGCAGAATTATTGTTGTTGCAGGTCACTAACGTGATGTAATTTTTTATCATCCTGATTTTACAAGTTTGTAGGTCAGCATAGCTGAAAGAGCGTGACTGCGTTATGCTCTTCTTAACAGTCGCTTACCTACAATATGCATATTCCGGTACTCGAAGAATACCAATAAGAGGTGTAAACGTTGGACCCCAGAATAAATTGCTATATAATTGAAAGAAAGTTGGATATATTTAAAAACTAATACTGCATGAATTAGTTTCTAAATAAATTACAATTTCTTTCTGCAAGTTCGTTTTAAAATACTTTGGTTTTGAGGTATGGCAAGGTCCCTGATATTTGGGTCATTTTCTGCAATTGCGTTCCTTTCGGCGGAGACACATGGTGACGTTCTTTTTGTACAATGAGTTTAACATTTTCCAATGTTGATCCAATTAAACTACTGGAAACTGAGATTTCAGCTTGATTATAGACAGCTTGGCTGTGAGAGAACGCTCTCAAAATTATTATGCATGACGACGTTTCGACTTGTTTAGTAAATATGTGATAAGTGTTGAACGACGAACGACGAAACTATAACTTGAATTTAGAAAAGGTTCTAATAATAAATAATGAAAAATGTAACTCCTTACCCCCCCCTCCAAAAAAAAAAAGTGGTCCATTGTTAACACTCGTTTGGTACGGTGTCCGTCGTTCGGTACGCGACAGTTAACAATTAACTGAACTTGAGTGAACTCGTGCGTCCCATGGTTCGTAAAACAATTTTGACGAATAGTCAGACAACATGAGATACTCTTCTATACTGTCAATATCGTGACTTACTAGTGTGGGGTCGTGTCAAGGAACCACTAAAATGACGTTATAAGAGCAAAGTTGAGCAGTTATAAATCATTATCGCCAAGACTCGTTATTTCCAATGTTTTGTTTCTATAAAATAGACACATTCATATTTACCTAGACAGTTCGTGTATGATTTGGTGCCCGGAAAAAAGTTTTTGTATTTACGTAAGGACAAAAATTCCCTCTATGCACATACTACATGTTGAAAGAATATTTTGTCAAACTTCTTTGCATTTGATCGGAAGAATTCAAAAACCTACCTTTCAGCCTTCTCGCCTCACAGCGCAATCATAAATTATTCCGGCAATGAGTTAAACTTGTAGGAGAACTATGTCATCAAGCAAGCCTGGCGAAATATCAAATTCTACGCGTTATTATCTCGATTTCACGAAAAAAAATGAAATTAAACATTTATCTAATTATCAGGTGCAACAGTGGGTGGTTGCGAGTTGGCAACTGAAACAGACGCAGTAGACTGGGAGGTCACCGAGACCTGTCAGTGGCAGATTTTCGTTAATGGCTAAGCAGTTGAGTCGAGGCCTGCCATTTTCTAGATGAGTTGTTCGATCGTTCTGTGGTTTCCCCCGACCGATTCCTGGCGTGTGCCCGACCAATCTCTTCATCGTTTCACGGACCATGCGAGACCCTTTCCTAACTCCTTGTCATTCTCCCCCCCCCGCCCCCCGTAGGACCTGGTATTGACCCGATTCCCCTTGATCTCGAGCCCCCAGGTGGGCGATGAAATTGTAACCCGATTAATACGCGAATAAGCGCCGATGACTGATCGATATAATAAACTAGTGATGTTCAAACAGCACTTACTTTACACAGAAAGTACTCAAATTTTGGAAAAATGGTAATGACCTTATTTGAAAATGAATCTATTAGGAACAGATTTCGTTAAGGAAAACATCTTTATCTTCATAATTGTAGTTGTAGGAAGACACCGAAAAAAGTTTTGTTTTCTTTTCTTTTTTTTTTTTCTCGAAAATTGCGAACATTCCGTTCTCAATGGAAATGAGACGGGCAGCAGTCTCTTAAACGTCATTCGCACTATCCAACACCAAAATTTAATAAAAAACGTAAAGCCATTTTCTTGACAATTTGAAAAATGTTCTAGAGTCTTCATGTAAAGCCCCGCCCCCCCCCCCAGCAAGAAAATTAAAATATCGATTTCAAATTCAAGGGGCCGCGACATCAGTCAGATTGGGGAATAACAATTTTTTAGAAAATAGGTTGAACGGTTTAGCCGCTTGCGTTGTTGGCGTACGGACGAAAAGAAACACTTTCCCGTCACTCGATTTTTCGGAATCGAGGACCAACAAAATAAGAATTTTGGCTAGACCACGTGTTAGAGGATTTTTTCTCAATATAACCACTGGATGGACTCTCCACTTTTTCGGTACCAGGGCACTGTTTTAAGTGCGTTTCTGCCAAAAATTCGCCGTTTTTTCACGCAGCAGTGCGTAATTTTCTCTCTACTGCGTAAACGGTAGCGACAAAGTAAAAACCAAAGAATCAGTGATTACAAAAATATAACAAATTACATATTTGCTCATCTTTTGGAATTTGGCCTCTGGCAATATTGTTAATAAAAATTGAATGTTTGTACAATTCGAAGATGCAATTTGGTTGCAGAAAGCTTGTTTTAATTTGTAAAACTAAAAATGATAACACCAAATAATGAAACATACATTGAGTGATTCGTTTTTTGAAAACCTTTGTTAATATTCTTTGTCTATTCTCCTATTTTATTTTATACTATATTTTATGTTTCTTGATCCCTGGTGACTTGGGAGCGGGGGGCCATTATCCAGTCGGGAGCTTCAATGTAAAATAATGGTGCTACAACAGCACATACTTTCTGGCTTTGGTAACTGTTACGTAAAATTATAATATCATAATTTCTGTCTATATTAACACATCTCAGCCAGCGCTTGTGAAACTCGTTACTACAGACAGGATTTCCATACAAATTCTTGTTTTTGTTTAAGCTTCGCCGAGCTTCCAAACCTTCTATTCTTGGCGAACTCATTTTAAAAATGCATACTTTTTTCGTGCGTATTTTGGTAGTTTTTTGGAAAAATTAATGTATAATGCGTATTTGAACTTTTTTTCAATTCTAGGTTTTTAGACTTTTATCTAGCGCATTAAGTACTTTTTAAAAATTATTTTTGTATAATTTGTGCCCCCAAAATTTAAAGATGTGTTTTCAAAATCTCAGGACCAGAGTGCTCAGGAAGTATTCATTTTAGAAGAAAGTTCTACTAATAGTTAAGGCGGTAGTGTTGTTCACAGACGGACGTTCATTGTAAAAACAATTATTTTAATAAAAAATCAGGATATGAGGGGTCCCCAAAGCGTGTATTTTCGATAAAATCTCGAAATCCGCAGCATTAAATAACTTTATACTATGTGTATTACTCCGTATATAGTACGTACGTATTTGAGAAAGTAACTAATGGTGCCACAGAATGGCACAGACTTTCTCGTAGTAAAGTTTTCTAATTTCCTTGGTGTGGAGTGGCTTTACGGTCTTGCCCCATCCTTTTGCCTGCTCCCATCCATCGCCACCCGAAGTACATTTTTTTGAAATTTTCTCAACTTTTCGGTTTCCTAAAAGTAGAATCGAATATTGCGCGAAATCTACTAAAATATTTTTTAAAAATGTACGTGACCTTAATGAAAAAACTAATTATGGACAACAAATTTCATTTGAAGGAAAAATCTCCATCTTTAATTTTGTGGTTGCAGATGTCGAAAAAAATTCAGAGTTAACCCTGAAAAGTGAACCTATGCCACCTTTATAAACCTATTTTACTCTATTTTTACAAGAAATTTAAAGAAAAAATTTGGAGCCATTTTTGAGAAAATTTTGAAAATATCCCAGGGGATCATGTAAAGTACCCCCTAATTGTAAAGAATGTTTTTCAAATTTTCAAAGCTTCATCTAGTGCCAGATGGACAGGGATTTCTTCAATCTGGAAAAACACCTAGGCATAGTTTAAGGCACTAGTAGTGTTCACAGTCGGACAGACACATTGACAGACGACAGACGTTTTGACGTCAATGGACTTTTTGGTCCCACAAAACAGGGACTCTGGCTACACCACGTATTAGAGGATTTTTTCTTAATTTAGCAACTGGATTTATCCACGTTTTCGTTATCAGGGCCGGCAATGATTTTTTTCTGCCGAAAATCCGCCGTATTTTCGCGCCGCATTACATAACTTACTTTATACTACGTATATTACTCCGTTTATACGTACTATGCGAGAAAATAAAAATGTAAGGGGGTCGGTGATCCAAATTTGAAAGGAGTCGACGCAAGTAAAAGTTTGGAAATTCCTGCTCTATTGCGTGTGCAAATGCGGATCATCTCTCGCCCCCTGGTTGCACGTTGGTCAAGAAGGGCCGGAGTGCGGTCGCGTGCCAGCGACACAGCCCATGCTGCTTGCGCTCAGGCTGTTTCCGACAGACGCGAGTTTCTCGAAGGGAAAGTAGTCGATATTTGCTCTTTTAATGTGGTAGGCGACGGCGTAGGAGTACGTGCGGGCATGAAGACGTGAAAGCGATGCGGTGGCGGTTTAGCCCCAAGACCCATCCGCGCCGCGCTCTTCCGCGGAGAGGCTGCCCGCCAGCCCGCATTTTCGGATGGAGTGGAAATAAACATTGAGAGGGGCGTGCGAGAAGTGAGTATTTATTGGTTCTGAGTGCGTCAGCTGTTTAGATCATTAGTCTCGTGAATGTAGTTATAACCCGGGATGTGGCTGTGTCCCCCCCCCCCAAAGAACGCATGATATCCGGCTTCAATCTACACGGCGGCTTGCGGGCTTCCCTCTGTAGGTATCTCCCCCCAAGGATCTGTGCACCACCCGTCCCAAACAAATTTCTCGTCTACTCTCCTGACATTTCTGATGTAATGCATTTCAGTGTGTGTAAATGGAGAGGATGGATCAAGGACAAGAAAGGCAGGAAAGATAGAAAGAACGTGCGCGTTATGTGACTCGTTTCTTAGGGTATCGCTCCGGCATTCACCTGGAAATACACATGAAAGAATGTTACTTCATAGGATACCGACGTTTAAATACTTGTCACAAGAGTAGAATTTTTATAATAGTTTTGGCAAATGTGGTGAATTGAACATCCTCTTTTGGATTTATGACATACATTGTGTGCAAGGAGACAGGGTTCCTTGATTTTCGCTCGAACTTCCTTTTATTTCTTAAATCTACACATATTTCAACTGATAAAAACCGTTCTGTACAGAAATAATGAAACTACTATTACTATGTCCATTTGGTAGTTGTTGTTGCTGTTTTGTTGTTTTTTCACACGAAGCACACCTGGTATCATTTCGGTGGTGCCACTTTCCGAAAGTTATTGCATTTTCTTTGCCCAGCAACAACTGATAAAATATTTTGAAAGTTTCTCCTATTGCCAATATGAGGAATGTTTTATTGTCAAATTTCGTTTAAGATTCATCCTAGTACGCTAAAGTTTTTCCTTGAATGTTACTGTTTGCGCTTTTCGAGTATTTTTTATATTAATGCAAGGTTCAAAATTTAACGCATTAGTTTTACACATTGATTTGTCGCAAACAATCCATTCCTCAGCCCCTCATACGTAGGGGGCGGATTTTGATGACATAAAACATCGCCGAAAATGATCAATAAAATGCTTTAAAATGCCCTAAAAAACGTGAAAAGTCTTATCAAAACCAGTTCGGATGAACAACTCAAACTGGTGGATACAGATGTAATCGATACTTCCTCCATTCGTTTGAGTGAACTCCGCTTGACAGCTTTTGGTTAGTTCTTTACCAGGAAATCTCTGTCTTTAGTTATCCCGAAATCGGCCGAACCGGCAATGGCGCGGATATACGTCACAAGAATTACATTACAACGGCTGCCAAAACAATTTCTGAGCAAACAAAATCAAAAAGGCTTCTGAGTAATTCTGTGACGAACATTTGTTGCATCTCGTAAATATTATTTGAAGCAAGTATCATTAAAAATGACGTTGAAATCGATGAAATGGGCAAAAGATTAATTAAAAATGACGTAAAATGGTAAAAAATGACGTATTAGTCGAAATCGACAAAAAATGCAATATAATGCCCTATAAAAATGGGTAAATTCCTTTTGTGAGAACATAAAATGAATTTCTATACTAAACGGCGTTGTTCTAAAGGGAAAAGAAAAAAAAATGACATTTCATTAAAATCCTCCCCCTACTCCTAAGTTTCGAGAAAGCGCAACGGAGAGCGCGCAAGAAGCGGAAGCGGAAGGGAGGCGAAGCTCGTGGCCCCGCACAGCGCGCCCTGCGCCCCCCTCCCAGACGGTTGCACCGCGCGGAGGCTGGGCGGCGCGCCGCAGCGCGGCGGAGGGAGCACGCGGCCATTGTGCCGACTCGCGCATATTGATCGCGGTGCATCTTGCCACCGTCTGCCTCTCGCCCTTGGCCTCCGCCCACCTCTGACCTTCGCGGCATCCCCCGCTCTTGTTTATTTCCGTTCCTACTGGGACCGACGAAAATGCTCTGATTTTGAATTGGACGGTCAAAATGTGATCTAAAGCCAACCATGAGATGTGTGTATTGTAATGTTGAGGCGGCTGTATTCAGTTATCGATCATTTGTGATGAGTTTGTACCGTTACAGTTATTTTATATATTCTGAAACAAACGGACTGAGGCAAATTGTGGACTTGGGGCATGCGCTTTTGGATTTGTCCGAGCAATCAAAGAGCAGCTACCTTTGTAATGAATTTGTAGAGAGTAAGAAAAACTGTCAGTTTGTGTGTCGGCTTCCCTTCTTAAAGCTGTTCTCTCCGAGCCGCAAAGCAACCTCGGCACCCTCCGCTTGGCACTTCCCCTTCTGCACTCCCTTCGCTTATCCTCTCCCTCGTCGCGACCGTGGTACCATAACGGGGGCCGCGCCTCACTGTAACGCCCGTACCGGTAGTAGAGCGAGGCGCGCACAGCCTCTCCCCCTCCCCCGGGAGCCGGCTGCGGCGCTGGTGGCGTCGAAGGGTCGTCGGAGGTCAGACGGCGAGGTCGTCCGGCGGGGAAGGGAAGGGAAGGGAGGCGGGGCACCGTTGGGAGGCTTCCGCGTCGAGTCGGCCATTCAGCAATTCCCGTTTTAGTCGAGGAGAGAGGCGGGCGACTGCGCGCGCGCGAGAGGCCACCGGACCGCCCCACACCCCTCCGGCGCCCTCGCCCTCGCCCACCCCGCGACGCTTTCGGTCGATGGGCGTACAAGTGCATTGCTAGGTAGGCGTCTCTCGATCAGTTGCATCCGGAGCGCGTCATCCGTGACTTTCAATTTTTTATATTTCTGGCAAGAAAAATGTACTGACGTCTGTCTGAAAAAGTTACTTGAAGTAGTGGAAACAATTTTATTGTGAAGTTCGCTAAGGAATAAACGAATCAAACATTCCCAAATTGGATGAGAAGACTGAAAATGAACTTCAAAAATATACTTTTTCACATGGTATATTTTTTAAAATCTGTGATAGGTTTTAATGGGATGTAACTCGATTCTCATGTAATGTTTTTTCATAAATCTCATTGCGGTTGGTTTCGAATATGTTTCTTCCGTGGAGCGTGCCCCTCTGATCATAAGCATCGTCCTGGCGATCACGGATTGCGCTCGCACAGGCGCCCGCGCCCGCTTTGCTCGTCGGGGCAGCCTCTCGCGCATCGAACGACTCCTCCCGCGCCCCCGCCCCCACTCTCTGCTCTGCCGCCGCCGTTGGCGGATGCTGCGTCCCGCCGCCCGAGCCTCCACCCGCTCCGCACCTCCCCGCCTCATTCTCGCTTCTCGCCGCCCCCGCGCGCCAATCGCGTGACTGCGGACGCCACCGGCACCGCTGTTGCCATCGCCGCTCGCGATCCCGGCCGTCGTCCCCAACCCCGTTGGCCTTCCGCCGTACACGTAACGCCGGGCTCCCGCGAACGGCCCCACCGAGCAGCGGCACCGCCGGTGGAGTGTCAGCGCAACGTTTGCCCCTTGGGCCGGGCAGACGGGCGGAAGGACGGAGGGGGGGGGGCGGGGGGCGGCGGCCGGGCGAATGGCATGGCGCCGCGCCGGCCGCGCCGAGCCGTGCCGGGCCGGGCCGAGCCGGGCCGGGCCGGACCGCGCTGCGCTGCGCGTACGCAGGCCGTGCGTGTGCTCGGGGCGCGGGGCCAAGCCGCGCGCGCATTCCGTGATAAATCCGCCCCACTACGCGCTGGAACTGTTTTTAGTCGCGCGCTGCCCAACGCGCGTTCGCGTGCCGCTGGCCGTCGCGCGCCCGCCAGCCCTTAATATAGTCACGCGTTCGTCCGTTCCGTCGTGCGGGCCGGGCGGGCCGTGCTGGGCTGGGGCGAGCCAGACCGGACCGGGTCGTGGCCATGTGAATGGGTTGAACGACCAGTGGCGCGAAGCCGCCGTATTTCGAGATCCGTCGGGGAAGAGGGGTGGGCGCGGAGCGGCGCGGCAGGGCAAGGACACGGGCTGACCCCACGCCACTGTCTCTCTGCCCTGCCTGCCCTCCCTCCCTCCCGCGGCGCCGCCTGGCACCCGGCCGCGCGTGCCGCACGCCGCACTTGCCAGACCTCTTAATAGGAGGAATAGAATCGCACTCTTTCGATTCACGATGTCGTGCTAGGTCGCTGGTGATGTATGCAAGATTCATAGTTTTGGTGTATCATTTGCTATGCCACTCTGGTAGAGCGTCAATAATCCGGATGAATTAACCCAACCCCCTTCGTTCGTAATTCCCTCGTGATTGTGAAAGAATTAGAGCTAATTTTCTGCTATGAATATTTGTAATATTGTTTAAGTCGTGACAATTTTCACAACTGTGTACGTATTCACTTAATGCGATTTTTTTACGCCGGTATAGATTTCGGATGATTATCGACGATTCAAATTACTGACGCTCGACTGTAGTACAGTTTTCGGAGTGTCAATTTGAATGCAGTTTTGTGTAAATTTATTGAAAAACAAAAAAATGGTGTGAAAACTTGTGTGACACTTTCATGAATGCACTTTGTTTAAATATATTTTTATTTGCACCATTCCCAAACAAAGCTGTTATGGGAGTATAAGTATTAGTTCTCGTGATAAGTACGATTACTACACCCAATTCACTTTCCCACAATTTCTTTCTGCGCAGTTTTTTTTATCGACTATTTTGTTGACAGTGTACACTCGCAACACATTTTTATTCGTTGAATCTGCGTTGAGCATGCACACGCATCTCTTGATAATAGTTCGTTAATAATTTACCGAGAAATACATTTTTTGGACAGTGAGCCTAATAAAATAATATGATTTATTAGAGTGAGCGAGTAGTTATGCACTGCTCGGAAATGAAACTGATGCATAAAAGTATAAAACTTATTTGGCGGAATAAGTGTTTTTGAAAACATTTACATCGTTTAATTGTCGTTCTTGAATGTTGGTTTTGTTACGTATCCAGAAACTCGGAGAATTCCAAAAGCAATGAAACCGTTTCTATTTTTGATAGAAAAATGCAAGTATAATATTGTGTTATTTTGCCTTGTCCCTTGCGCGTACCGACTAAACTCCATTCTCATTGAGTCACTGCTTACGACACGGCTGACGTCATGCAAGAGCAAGGCTCCTAGGAAGAGACCGCCCGCCATTGTTTGCCATCCACGTGTTGCGTTACTACAACTTTTCGTGTTGCGTTACTGCTTGCGAACTGCAGCGTTTTTTTATATTCTTAGTTTGTAAAGAACAGTTCTGTATATATCTATAGAATATTAGTATGGTTTTCGTAACGGCGGGTTTTTCTAAAATTTTTAATTCGTTGTACGAGGTTATTTTAATTGTTTTTTTAGCAGTTTCCATGATCCTTTTTGGAAAACCATTTTATGTGCTTTTGTTCAGCAGCATTTTTGCTGCTGCTGCAGGCCACTAATTGATAAATAATTCACTACACGATTTTATTTTAAAAATCTTGGCTGTGGGCAGTTACGTATTGTGCGTGGAAAACAGATGAGGGCGCAGTCAAAACAAGCAACGCGGTGACCTCGGCCGAGGGGTCAAGGCCGCGGCGGGGGCAAGGACGGGCGCGGGGCTTGTGACGGCAGGAGGAGCGTGCGAGAGCGGACTCTCCTTTGGTCCACTGGTCGCGAAGACCTGCCGACCGCCCGTGCTGTTCTACATTTGCAGGCGGCAGGTTTCAGGTCCAGGCACACGGTAAATTGCCTTGGTACTTCCAGTGTGTGGGAGGACCGGGCTACATTTATCTTCCATTTATTAGTTCCGGATCCATTCCCCTCAAAATATTTTGTGTCTTTTTACACTTCGATTCTGATTTTTCAATGATTCTTCTGTACCCAGCGTTTACTATAGTTTTAATGAGGGTGTGTATTTAGTACTAAAGCTAATTTACTTTTCGTAGCAGTCTTTCCAATCTGCAGTAATTTCAAATGGAAAAAAATTAATTCCTCTTCCTGAAATAGTGCATTTGGCACGTAGTAGGTACTGGCTAGATCTTTGTACCATAATATTGGCCAAATGTACCTTCTTTGTGTTTATGCGTTGTGTGTTACTGCACGCACTGCGTCGTTTTAAAACGAGAATTTTTTTGCTGCGTGGCCGCCGCGTTTTGTGCGTTTCCTGTTGGCTGGCCCGCGCGTGCGCCCGCCCGCCCGCTCGCATTTGCATGGGAAGCCCCAGCGCGCGCGGCGCCGCTGCGCGCCGGGGCCGTCACGTGACCCGGCGCTGGGGACTCAAGGATGTTTGGAGGTCGTCGCGTCACGAGCCGCTGCAGAACCGGAAGTGAATGTGCCGCCGGCCTTGCACCGCCTTCCGGGGACACGCCGCACGCCCGCCCCGCTCCGCCCCGCCCCGCCGCGCCTCGTCGCGGCTCGCCTCGCCCCTCCCACCCCCACCCCCATCCCGTCGGGCGGCGGAGCAGGGGAGAGCGTGGGTGCGCCCCGAGTCGGTTTGACGATTTTCTCATTGGGTGATCCACGCTTGTCCATTACAATGTAATTAGTTTGAGCAAGGGTGGTGCTTTAACAAGCACAAAATTGAATTATTCTTGTCACTTCCATACTGTTGTGCTCACTCTGTGACACGCCTTTGCAGTGAATGCTCGATGATGGTACAGTGAGATGAAGACGAGATTGGTTTCTCGAATAAGAAACACTTTTTTCTACATTCAGCACACAATCTCTACGTCATGTATATCCTTTTCCTTTGCGAAGCTGAGTCTTCGCTTAGTGTTTTCGAGTCAGGTTTATGTCTTCCAACGTGCGTAAGAGAAGCAATGTTGTGTATTAGCTGTTCGGTAGCATTGGGCGTAGAGTGTGCGGATCCTGGCGGCGCGGAGGGCTGTCCGTGTGGCGAGAGGTTAGTTTTCCGCCGCGAGTCGCAGCACGCGGAGAGAAACGGCCGCGGCTGCGACGACGCACTGGCCGTGTGCGCGCCGCGCCGGTGCGTCGGTAGCAGGAGGCGGTCGCCGCCATCACTCCCCTCCCCCCTGCCCCTCCCGCGGAGCCGCCCCAGCCGGCGGGCGCCGCGGGCGACTCGCCCTCGGCCGCCCCCCTTTAAAACCAAGCGCCCATGCCTCCGCCAGAGCGCTCCTCCGACGCCCCCGGCGCCTCTCGGGCGGCGGCGGCTTCGCCGAGCGGCGTGCCCTCCGCCTCACACACGTCCCAGACGCAATGAATGCCTATCGGTACTGTTATTTACTGGAAATGGGCTGTGAGTTCGTTTCATCAAAGGTCTTGATAGGGAGAGGCCATTTTGAAATATTGATTTGTTTTCTCTTTCGAATTGGGTGTCTAAAGTCGCTCTAAGAGAACGCAGTTTTTCCGACTCAATAATCGTTAGTAACATATATGAGTATAATCTATTGCAGAATTTGACAAAAACAGTATTAACAAAATCGTGTAAATATGTGCGATTCGCGTTCTAGTATATTTTGAGGATTTTGCGTATCACTCTGCGTGCGTATTTGATGGGAAGTGCGCTCCGATCACAAGCGCTTCATTCACCGGCTGGTGTCCCAACGCGTAGTGAGCCGCTTTGGTGGTGTCCCACGCGCCGCGCCGGCCAAGAAGCGGAGCGGCTGCCAGCCAGCCCACCAGACCGCAGGCTGCCAATGCATTCTTATCACACCTAGGGCCTCGCCCGCGTCGCCGAACAATAGGCTGCGCGACTGACGTGCCGCGCCGCGCCGCGCCGCGCCGAACTGCGCGACCCATGCCTCCCGCCGCCGCCGCCGCCGCCGCCGGCTCGATCGGCGAGAGTGGGAGACCGAATCATCCTTGCATAACTCGAGATCTCAAGGAGACCACACCTGCTTCATGTCGGCAGTTTTACCCGGCCTGGCAAACGCGAACTTCTGTGCCTGTAGCCCGGTGGGAAAACCAATCTTCAATATATCAGTCGCTAATGACCTAAGATGTTGATGCGACCTTAAATACCCCCCCCCAAAAAAAGAAAAAAATCTTCAATATAATCAGGCGGCAGCATCTTTTATTTTCATGATTCATATTCCTCAGATGTTCGTATCTTGAAGGTTCGTGCGCGTAAGCCTGTTCCGAGGGCGTTTCTCAGCAGGACAGGTCTCGTCGCTCCCTCGTCTAGATAAAGCCACGCCGTCGCCGCACAAAACGAGCAACGAGGCTGAGGGAGGTCGAGCTGTGACTTGGAAGTTCACTTAGGGCACCACTGTCACGTGTCATGAATTTGAGTGCCCCGCCCCTTCAGACACCATTGGTGGGTGCTAGGTAATACGTTAACCGTTAAAATATTTCATGCGTTAAAAGACGTATTCTTAATATTATTCAATAATTTGAATCTCGCCCTTCCTATTTTGTCGGACATATTAGCTGGCGTTAGTTTCATTCACGTTTAAACCCTGGTACAAAATTTAAAAATATTAACTATGCGAAAATTTAGGTACACATACCTAGTTTGGAAATTTAAAAAAGACTTCGACCTCGTTTTCCAAGACTGGCCTCATATTTTCATTTAAAAAATATGTGTTCGGATTTGGAGAGACTTTCTTCAGGTTATCTGCCTGAAGAAACATTCGGACATGTCAGATATTACGATTCCGAAATACAAAGGAACCCAGACAAATTGAGAATACATGACGGTTATTATGTCCGGTTTGAACAAATCGTATCTCTACCTTCTGTCCCGGGCGGGGTGCGTCGCTACCCGCGCTCATAGCTGTGAACATGTATACTGGGCTCCGAACACTTAGGATGAAACCGAAGAAAACTAGCAGCCGACGGCCTACCCTGAACGTATAAAAGCTCCGTACGAGTATCCCAGTGGCTGGCAACTGATTTGATAGTGTTAGAGCACATTGAGCAAGTGTGGGAATGAAAATAGTGTAAAAAACTACGGGAATAATGAAACATGAATTCTTAACGACCAATTGATGAATTATTGAAGGTAGGTTAACAGGACTTGGTCAGAAGTAAAAAGGATCTACGGGCTGGTTGTTTGCCGACGTTTCGGAAAATTTATTTCCATCCTCAGGGCTGAATAATATGAGAAAGGAAAACAACACATATTTACGATAATGCTAACATAGAACACGTGTCAGATACAAAACAATTCTGGCTGCGGTTAAACACATTTACAATTTTTTGTACACAAACGTTACATACCTTTCAACCACCACATGAATACATAAGGAACAGGAATAATACAGGATATATATATATAGGAATAATAACGATAAGATATTGGTTCTCGGTGGGAAATTAGTTTTTGCATGTTGTGAATTTGAAAGACGTAACACGACAATTCTGGAGATAATTCTGCTACGCTGTTATCCAGTGACTGGATTTCGATTGACGGCTCCCGTCATTCTCACTGTTTTGTCGTCTACGACAAATGTATTCATAGCTTACACTTTACGTTGTTTCGCCGCTATTACTAAACACAAATTCGACACTTAATACAAAATAAGCGTGGAAATAATAAAAAATACAATATTCATAGTACGAAAATGTGTCAGGAACTTTATGGTTAATTTTTACGTAAGTTAATTCAAATGTGTCAGGAATAAACTAACGTATTTGTTTAGGATTTAGAGGTTGGTATATTGAGGCTACATTGTCACGAATAATTAGTAAATTTATCTACCGAGAAATATAATCGCCATACATTTCCCATTCGTATTATAAATAGTATTACAGTACAATTGCGGAGGTTCGATTCTGAGGCTATCTAGGAAGCAATACTTTTCTTTGGAGATAAAGACATGTGCATTACACATTCGTATGATACAATCAGTTTTCATGTGTTAAACGTATTACTACTTGTAATCCTTATAAAATCAAAAATAGTCAGAAGATACACTGGTGTTCAATAAAAGCGTTTCGGTACCGTTAGAGGTTTTTCTTTCTAATTCCTAGTTTTACGTATGTTTTTGATTGTACAACTTGCAAAAACGCATTTTTTTTTCTGAAGATACGTTATTTCGTACTGACAACAATTATTACGAACTACGACATGGGATGTCCCGTCTTACAAATCTTTCTATTTTGTTTGGAAGCTGACAGATGTGATTCGTGTCGGCTCGGAAACTAGTAATTCAATTAGGTTTGTGTTTCGCAACTTAAAAACGAGGCAGTGGAAAAGATAAAGGAACTAGCGGTGCCATAGCAGTACATACTTCCTTATATTATTTGCCACTTACGCAATATTATAATACTAGTCAGTAGCACACCCAAAGGGGGTTGCTCATGGGACTTCCCCCCCCCCTCAGTCAATGATGTGTATTTAAAAATACTCATGAAACTCATTCATTATATCGATTGTTAAGTTATAAATATTCACTATAAACCAATAATTTAAAATATATTTTATATTCAGTATAAAAATTATTTCTAGGAAAATATCAAGTCGATTGATACCTGTAGCGCCCCCGCTCCTCCACTCGGGAAATAGTATCCTGGCTGCGCCTCCGATACTATAAAACCCACTTGCAAAAATATTTGGCAGGGCTGGGACGCGACATTTCAGAGACATTTTTTTAGAATATTTCGAAGTTCTTTGAGGCTCCACGTAAACCCTTAAAATCCAAATATCTGTTTCAAATTTAAGGGGCTGCGGGATCAACCAAGTCGATCGATGGATATTAAATTTGATGAAACTCCTGTGCACGGTTTAAGGTCTTGCGTTGTTGACAAATAGCTGAAAACCAATTTTTCGGAATCAAGGCCCCACGAAACGTAGATGCTTGTTACTCAAAGTGTTCGAAAAAATACTACGAGCAAAAAATTCAATTTTTTGAGTCGGGGATCTACACAGAGTTTTTCTGTCGAAATTGGACATTTTTCGCTGCAGCATTATAATACTATCTCTACACTATGTAGTAATATACGGAAAGTTAAAGTAAGCTGGTCTGATTAACAAACTTAAATATAAATATGTTAAATTCTAGAGAACTACGCCACATAAAATGACAGATGAAGAACTGCACAACGTGAACGTCGTAAACATTTGACTAAAAAGTGGAAAGTCTTGTGTTGAATTTCACATTTTTAAGAAATAAGTCAGAAAAACAAGTTCACATACACTACCAACAACAAGTATTATGATGAACACGATCACATATTTCGATTGTATTATGGGTATTACTTCACTTGCATATGACTTAACAAAACTTCACTTGCATATGACTTACTCGGTTGTCTACCCTAAATGAAAACAACAGTGAAGGATGGTTCTTAACGTAGAAAAAAGTTAATTTTGATTGACTAATATAATTAATTTTAGTAATGAAAAAATTGAGAAAAGAAAATTAATTTTTTATGAAGAAATATTTGTTGAACTAAAGGTCATGCATATTTCTGGTTGGGTTCTTGTTGTTTGCTACCATTTTATCAAAAACATATATTGACCCATAATTTTCCGTGAAGGTTAGTTGTTGATGTTTTAGATTAATTCATGTCTTTCAAATTCACTTTTGCCCGAAAAAAGATTGAAAGACGTACGAGAGACTCATTACTTGTACTCTGGTCATTCTTGCTTTTTTGTGCTCTCTCCTTTTTTTTCGAACATCGTGCAATCTGCGCTATTTCTCTCACGAGGCGACTGAGTAATGACGCATGTATTCCCTTAACGTACTGTAAGGATCGGACTGACCATACCCGCTCCATTACTTTTGTTTACTTTGTTGAATTTATTCAACATTTATTATTGCCTTCAAATTTTCCCTCCCTTTTCTGTAGCTGCTACTACAACAGAGTTTCCGTTTCTTCCTCTTCTCTACTGTTCTCTTGTTTTTGTTTCGATTAATTCACCTCTCGTTTGCTGGTTCTTGTCATGTTTGTGTCGTCCTTTCAAGGTTCTCTCTCTTCCACCCTTCGGCCCTTTTCCCACCTCCCCGTCCCGCGTCCCGCGCCCAGCGAATCCAAGGCGATGCCCCCGCGACGCGGCAGGTGGCGCGGCCGCCGCCTCTCTCTGCCTCTGCCCCCGCTCCGCCCGTCCCGGCCGGCTCTTCCCCGCTCTGCCCCGCCGCGGTCCTCAGGCGGCGGCCTTCTGAGACTTGGGTGGGCTGCGGTAGTCCGAGTCGTTTGCTTTATTTCCCCTGCATGCATGTCATGAGGTGGGCAAGGCTTATTGGTCAAAGAAAAACTTGTTCTTCAAGTCATTAGAAAAATATTTCCCGAGTTGTATCGAGCGTAGCCGAAGCGTCCGTCGTGCCAAGGCTGCAGGACTGCCAACGTCGAGAGGTGAACCTCACCTGCGTCCCGTACGGGACGAGTCCGACATTCTTGTGTCATAACTGTTACTGGGTGAGCGAGAGAGCGTGCGTGCCTGCGGGCGAGCCGGGCGGCGCAGCGCCGCGTGCGGGCGTCGCGGTGGCCGCCGCCGCCGCCGTCGCCGTCCGGAGACGCAGGACGTCTCTCGCGGAGAGGACGCGGCGACGTGCGCATGCTCGTGCTCGCGCGCTCTCCGCTGAGGGCACCTGTTGGTTGTGTGTCGCAGGTGTGCGCCGCGGCACTGAAGAGGATGTGAGGGCGCGCGGTAGCTCCCCGCCGCGCCGCAACCCCGCGGACGCGGCCGATGCTGCGCCCGCCCTGGGGCCCACCCGGCCACCACCAGCACTAGCAGCACCGGCTCCCCACGCGCCTCCGCTGGCACCTCTCGCGCCAGACGCACCAGCACCGTCACCGCCGCCTCCGGGAGCAGCATCAGCCGCAGCGAGGCCGGGCCGGAGGAAGCGGGGGGGGGGGGGGCCGCGCCGTGCCGGCGACGCGCGACAGCCTCCGTCGGCCGCCTTGGTGGTAGCGAGCGCACCGGGCCCCTGCTTCTTCGTTAGATGATAACCGGCGGCGTCGCCGCTGCTGCCGCCGCCTCCCGCGCCTCCGCGTCGTCTGTCCGCGCCCGCGCCGCAGGCCGGGGCCGGGGCCCGGCCCTGGATCGGGCCCGGCCCCGGGCCGGGGGCCGGCCCGGCGCACGCTCGGAGCCTGGGCGACCTGTCTGCCAAGGTGACGCTGGGGGAGCGCGGGGCGACGGTGGTGTCGGCGGCGTCCGGGGCCGTCACCGTGATAAATGTGCAGCACGGTGGCAGCAAGCCAGTGACGGACACTGCCCTCGCGGATGAGGGTGAGCAAGCATGTTGATGCGTTCAAAACTCTTATTAGGACTATCCCTTCTTGTACGTAGAAGATCCATCCACATCCAAATGCCCTAGATTGTTTTTCAGCATTATTAGTAGTAATAAAAATGTAGTTTGTTGTGAAAATGATTGCCATTATGTGTTTCTACATTTTCGTATCCCAGAAGAGCGATAAATTTTGTAAATTATTTATCGATTTGACTTTCAATTTTATTGTGGAATTGTCATGCCTAATACCTACTACTCGTCCTTAATATAAATAAGCAAAGTTATAAGTAAGGAATAATTTTTATGTTCCAAAAATACATGGAGTTTGCAAATAATTATTCATTTTAAGAAAATTGAATCTGTGCAAACTTTCATTGGATCTTAACATCCCAGTTTTAAGTAGATTTGTGTGATGTTTTGTTCCTTTGAACATTACACTAAGAGAGGTAAATAGTGTCTTATATTTTAAAAAGCAGCTAAAGATACAGCAAAGGTGATTCCTGATGAATCCATGTTATTGAAGATTTCTTAAGTCAATACATCATGTATAAATCATATCATAGTTATCAGAATCAAAAATATGAGATTCCCATACACGAAACAATTGATCCATTGGTATACTATATGTCTGCTATGATTGTGGGAAAATTGAATATTGGAGAACCTGGTGAAACATTTTCATTGAACTGGGTTTAATTAGAAAAAACTGTACTACTGACAGTGAGTAATTTTTTTGACAGCTCTTTGACAATTTTATAGTCTTTATGGATTAAAACTTTACTGAATTCTGCTCTAATCAATAACAAAGCTGGTAGATGAACAATTTCATTGCTGAGTGATTTAAAATTCATCACTTAAATATTTTCTTACAATCTCTTCACAAAAATTTTAGCAGCAGGAATATGCAGAATTGGTGCCAGAAAGCATTAAAGATGCACCTTTAGAAGAAAATGTGTGGATAAGCACTATTAATATAAACTAAATATAATACAGTTGTTACAAAGATTTAAAAAAATGTTAGTTGTGATTTAAAGCAGTAGAAAATAACAAAATGCAAATCATATGCAAACTCATACAAATTTGCTCTCTATTTTTGACATTAATCTACAATTAACTACTATTCAGCATCAAAATTTCAACTCACTTATGTGTACTTATGTATGTATTATGTGTCACTTATGTATAGTGCTTATTGCACTAGAATTTTACCTGCATAATGTGTTTTCCAATGTTTTTAGAAAGTGCTGCCATGCAGCATCATCTGCAGCTCACTAATAAACCTGATTTGGCTGTGACAGCCAATGGTATAGTTAAGACCATGCCCTGTGAGGATGATGATGAAGAGGATGAAGATCTTTCAGGGTCAGATGGGGAAGTGAGCAAAATCGATTTCACAGGTACAGCCACTGTGGGCATTTTGTTGAAATGGAATTTTTTAGTTGTGTGTGTGTGAGATATAGTTTTACATGTTTTCAATGGTTTTAGGTGTAAATTTAAGAAATAAAAAGAAAAGAGTTGTTGGAGAAGATTCCCAAGATGGTTTTGAAGAACCTGAACGTCCAATGTCTTGGGAAGGAGAGTTGTCTGATGCCGAAATGAGCATCATTACAAGCAATATTAACAAGGTTGGTAAATTTTATAACTAAAAGAGCTCATCAGAAATATTTTGTACTTTTGGATATTTGTTATTTGTACATTATTTCAAAAATGATGTACAAATGTGTTTACCACATTCATTTCCCAAAGTAGACTAAATATTGTGTTTTAGTTATTTCATATTGGAGTTTAGTTAGTTCACAGAAGAATGCATAAAACATGTTGAGAATTTCACTTCACAAGAAGTAACTTTAAACCATTGTTATATCTTCCTGAATATTCCATGTTTGAGGGGAACTGATATTATTTCATCATAAACATTATGTTAGTTTTTGTTTTAATTTATTTAAATGTGTGATTTGTTTTTATTTACTTTTTGTCAGAAATGTTTAAAGAAATAAACGTAATGTTTAAAAATGATTTTTTTTTTAGGATCATGAAGAAACGTCAATGGAAGGTGTGCAGATATGTGGGGTCAACTCCATTCATGAGCATGGAGATGATAAACCTCTTACATTTGAAGAAGCTGCGGTAATTGTTCTATTCTGCAATGTTTTATATTTAAATTAATTTGAATTATTAGAATTTCAGAGCAGTGACATTGAGTGTGCTTTAAAATATAAAATTCCTAAAACTAAATTGACTTTAGAAAATTGATTGTCCCTGACAGGTGGAAATGCGATCCAAGCAGTTACCTCATCAGCCATTGGTAACAAATACTGGAATTCCTACAATGGGGACAGGAACTTCTGGGGCTACAGCTACTGTGGCCAGTGAGCTGCCTCTGTTAGTGGATAAACTTTTGGGCTATGGAAACACAACCCCTTCCCATAGCCCTGTTCTTCAGCAGAGGCACTCTCATGCCCTCAACACAAAGGCCACTGCTCAACCTCTGCCTCCTTCGCAGGCTGTTCCTCCAACGCCTTCCCCGGATTCAGCTATTCATTCAGCTTATTCGTACTCGTCTCCTGCTCAAAGTCCTGTTATTTCACGTCATGGAAGCAGCCATGGTAGGTTTTCTTTCCTAATGTGAGAGGTGTGTTTTTTTTTAAAAAACATTTTGTTGATAAATGCAACTTACTAAAGAGAATGTTTGAAATACAACAATACAACATTTATGAGAATTCTCTAAATAAGCCTGTAACAAGTACTGTATCCCAGCTTCTGGGTCAACGACCCCATCTCAATCAGATTTTTTCATCCACTTGCCATGATCCTTTGAGTAAATGCTGAGATGACTTTTTGTTTGGCTTCTGGACATAAATGTAACTTCACTATATGTGTACGAAGTTCAATGGGAAATATAATTATGCGTAGATTGTTCTCCATGTTCTCATGGCAGTTAGTTGATTACTTCACATCACAATTACTTAGGGCACATGAGGAATAATAGCCAAAATCTGTAGCTTATATACTTTTATAAATAGTTTTTATTACATTGGAGAGAATATTTGATCAATTCTTACCAAAAACGTTTCCATCTATATTTAGAATTCAACGAATGGATTAGGGTAGGGATCCCAGGATTTAAGAAAACTTGCCCAAAATACATTTTTCCCCTTAGTACTTCAAAGTTTTTAACTCTTTTTGACATTATGTAAATAAAAATTTGTTTTAAACAAAAATTTAAAATTATGTTAATGAAATTCAGGGGTTTGTAATCTGTAGAATAGCCAAGTTATGTTTATTGTCAATTCTCTTGTAATATTACAAAAATATATTTTTTCAAGAATTTTTATGAGAAAAAGATTTCTCATCTGAGATCAGTGCTTGATAATTATTAAGTTTTCTTCTTATTTAAATTCATTATTTTAATTGCTTGTTTCAGGCTTGCCATCATCAGGATTCAGTTCACCCTACACTCCTTCACTGTCACGTAACAACTCTGATGCTTCTCAATATGGAGGCTCCCAGCACAGTAGTTGCTACAGTTACAGTTCCGTATCGGTATCACCCACCCAGTTTTCGCCAACTCATTCACCCATCCAGTCCCGACACATTCATGGTGGACCTCCTGCTGGTTTCCCTTCTCCGGTGATGCCTCGTGGCGCAGCTCCAGACTTTGCCTCGTCTGGTTCTGTCAGTTCTCCACTTCATATGATGGCTGGTGGAGTACTATATGGAGGTGTTGCATTGCCGAGAGGCACAGTTGTTCCTGTTGATGAACAGGATGGTTCATCCACTGATGCTAATGGTAATTCTAGCCTTTTATGTTATTTGTATAATCTGATGTTTTTCCTTTGCATTTGGTTGGTTGTTGTGAATAACGTCTTAATATTACATTGGTACTAGCAATAGTGAATAATTGTGCATAACTTTGTAAGTCATTGAAACATTTAATTATTTCAGTTCTGCAGATAAGTACTAACTGACAAGTTACTCTTGGTCCCAATAGATTTCTTTGTTTAAGTTCTAAACCCTTTTGTTATTAATTTTTTGTTGTTATTTTGAAGTTTTTTGTTGATCATTTATTGTGATTTGAACTCGTTACTGTTTATTGCAATATGTGAAAACTATAACAGAACTTCTCAATTGTCACCACCCTGTTATTTTGACAGAATGGCAATTGTGTCAGAAGTATATTCTGCAAAATGTCATCCACGTTGAGACTTTGTTACTGTGGACGATATGTATTTAGTAAACCAAATTGTTCAAAGCATTAGTTTGTGGTTGAAACGACTAATGTTTTAATAATTTGAATTTTTTAAAAAAATAATCACTTTTTATCTTTTTAAAAAAAGAGGTTCTTCATTCCTTTTCAGATTAGAATTAGAAAAATCATGAAATATAATTGATGCAAAATATGTTAAGTGCAAATGAGATGTGAAATCGTTTACTTCTTTTCTACCATCACTCATATGTTTAGATTAACTTACATTTTCCTTATAGATGATCGGGACAGTAATAGTATTCTGGATGACAAAATGTCTTCCTTAGCAGCAGATTTGGTCCAGCACTCAAATTTAGCTGCCCCACCTGGTATTTCAAGACAACAACTTATCAACAGGTAGACAACAATTTGAAACAAATTTACAAAAGGGAATGTGTTCAATTTGCATATTTGGACTAATTGTTTCTTGATTTTTTCCTTTCTTTCCATTTTTAGTCCATGTCCAATATGTGGTGATAAGATCTCAGGCTTTCATTATGGAATCTTTTCATGTGAAAGCTGCAAGGGCTTTTTTAAAAGAACTGTGCAGAACCGTAAGAACTATGTTTGCCTTCGTGGGTCTTCCTGCCCTGTGACCATTGCAACAAGAAAAAAATGCCCAGCTTGCCGATTTGAAAAGTGCCTCAAGATGGGTATGAAACTTGAAGGTTAGTGAATACATGATATTTCTTTACTGAACATCTAAGTTATGCATGGACATTCAAAAATATACATAGAGAATTTTAATCGCCCCCATTATTTTATTTAGTTTTGTTTGATCTTGACCGTACCTATAGTATTTCATTTCTTTCCTGATTTTAGCTTGCTCTTAAAAATTTCTTAAGATATCTCTTCTATTTTACCCCTCTCATTTGAGATTGAGTTGTCAACCAGTTACTTACCTCAATGTCGGATGTGGGATATTTCCCAATTTTTTTTATTTCATTAAGTTATCCAAACTAATTATTTGTCTTAAAACAATGGAAGATCAATAATTTCATTGGAAAGGGAAAGTTATTGTAACCTATGATTGTGACTTACTGAAGAGAAGCATTGATTTGCAGCAGATGCTTCTGAAATTGATACTACTTTGCATATCATATCAGACAGATTTTATGGGCAGGAAGTAAAGTAATTGGAAACTGCTTTTCAGTTTCAACATCCCATTGACATATAAGTCTTGTGCAAGATAGAGCAAATTATGCTTATTGAACTCTAGTCTTTCAGTCTCTTCAAATAAATTAATAAACAATTGATTAAATTTCAGTACCTCAATTATCATAAAATAAGAGGAGATTTTTTTCTGAAATATCTTGTTAAAAATCGAGGGTCATCTTGTATTCGCAGATTAAGTCTAGACTGTTACAATTTGTATTTTTAATTTGCCTTTCCAAGGCACAAAAATCAGAAATGTTGACATAACAATAAGCTACGAAGATAATAAAAATATCACTTGTATCTATAATACTTAAATTGAATTCGTGGATGTATTTTCGGCATCCACCGCGAATTGGCCAGGCGATTCAGACTGATATATTTGAATGGTTTGGTGAAGAAATACCATGAATGGTTATTGTATCAAGTGAAACGCAACAGGAAAATGAATAAAAATAATTGCTGTGATTTTGCTACATGATATGATTGACAAGGCTGTGCAGACTCTCAGTTCAACACCCGCCTAGTGCAAATCTGTATTTTGCGAGAAGTGGAAATGAATAAATTACATTGATAGAAGAATACATTCTACATCCAAACACAGAAATGAATGATAAAAATTTATTATCTTTACAGAAACCTTCCAAACTTGGAAACTTATTATCTCCCACGGTACAGGTTGTCCATAAATTATGTACTGCGAAAGAGGGGGAAGGGGATTTGAGGCATCATTATGCGGGTATGAGGATGTTAGTTTAGTGTTACATATCACTGATAATTATTTTAATTCAGTCTTGTACTAAAATATATTAACAAATTAAATTAAAAAAATAAGTAAATTAAAAAAGTTATGATGTATAAATTGTTACAATGAATGGAAGTACTTTTGCATCAGTAGTATTATTAATTGAATCTGTTTGATTATGAAAAAAGATATTGCAAACTGATCTGCAGAATATTCTAGAATCCAATTAAATTGGTGCAATAGACTCTCACTCGTGCATCATCCACAACAGATTATGCATTGCTTGTAAGGCATCTTTTTCCCTTGTAAATCCTTCACTCAAAAATTGTCCCCAATCTTATTGTTAGTTGATGCAGTAAGCATTGCCAACTAATTCTGTCTAATTATCATCAGTTTTAATATGTAACACAAATAGAAATAAAACAAATTGTTTTTCTCTGTTATATAATTTATGATTACTTATGGTAAATGGGAGATATTTTCGCAAGCATTACTTCATTATTTAGGTTGTTCATGCGCACATTACAAGTACATCATGGATGGGAGATTGGGTATTCAAAATACTCCAAATTTGCTTTATGTAATATATGGACGGTCCCTTACCTGAGAAACAGAGATGTTAGAGTTTGCAGTTCGTATCTCAATCACATCTTAAACAATGTGAATTTCATGTACATCTGTTATAGAATGTGAAAGAACTGTGAAAGAATCAGAGGCCCTGAACAAGAGTGCAACAGAAAGAAAATCTGGTGAAGCTGAAGGGAATATTCTTTCTTAGGTGGCCTCAGATCAAAGACTGAGAAATCAAATTCAAAAACAAATTCAAATTTCATTCAAAACTGTCAGAGGAGCCTAAAAGTCCAAAGATGACACAGTACGGAAGAAAGAAAGAAAAAATTGTACAAGTGAAGAAGCAACAATAACCATGATTAAGATGATTTCAAGGAACAAGAAAGTGGTTACAGCTCAGGCAATAAATTTGTAACATTTTCATCAAAACAATGTTCTAGTCAATTAGACAATTTGCAATTGAACTTTGAAAAAAAATAGTGAGAATTAGTTAAAAATTGAAAAAAGTCTCAGGAGCCCTCTTCAAAATTAGAGGGTATTCTTTTATTTGGATAAATATGGTAATCAAGGTTCAACTGCAAAAGTTCATCTGTAGATATTTTTCATATGCTGCAAGTAAAGCATCTCTTTGAGATCTGTATGAAAAATCATTTGAGGTGGATAATTGTTCCAAAAATTGGTATTCCTTTGTTTAAAAGCATCAATGGCAAAAAGTTAGTGTAGATAGACCTTATTTTCATGGAGAGTTGTTGACTGTTTAATTTACATTTTTCAAGTTTGCCATTTCTCTTTGTTAACTGTAAACTTATTCAAATTTTTCTCTACAGCAATTCGGGAAGATCGTACACGAGGGGGTCGCAGCACATATCAGTGTTCGTATACCTTACCTGCCAGCCTTGTTGCACCAGCAGGTAGTGACGTGTCGAACCACAAGCTTCTTGCTTCCTCTGGTGATCCCCAGGTCAAGCTGGAGGCTCCAGATGTGGGAGCAGTTGCTGGCAGTAGTGCAGCAAGTGGCATAGCCTCTAACAGTCGGCACTCAGACAAAGCCATACCACAGTTATTGCAGGTATATTACCTCTTAAGTTCAGTTTCCAAATGTTTCTTAAAACTAATCATATGTTTTACTTTGAATGAGTGAAGAAAATTAAAAACATTTTTCAGATAATATAGTTTATTGAATAAATGAAATGTTTTAAAATGTGGTAGAAATGATTTTTTGGGTGTGCTTTTTTAAAATCATTTTTAATGTTATCAGACTGGTGTTTTTAAGCACTTAGTGAGTGATACTTTTATAGGAGAATGGTAATCTACAATTAAGAGAAGTGGAGTTCACTACTGTTCTTTTAGATTATTATGATATGACATCAAAAATTTGAGGATAAAATGGTTCAATACTTCCACAAAATAACAGTGTGTATAATATTGTGTGAAAAAATAAGAAAAAGAAAAAAGAAAGCATAGTATAGGCAAAAGTACATAAATTTCTTGTATTACTTGTTTTGTGTCACTAATTTGTTATCTACTGAAAATTGTTTTGTATGCTGAATTCAAGTCCGATGGCATTTTTGAAGTTACATAAAGACATAATTTGACAATTATGTCAAAATTCTTGTTTAATATGTGCCTATGAATTACCTTTATAATGCTGTTGGTAATTTAATATAATATATAATTTGGTTCAATGTTTCAGGATATTATGGATGTGGAACATTTGTGGTATTACAATGACCAAGAAATTCAAAAACTTGCTGGTCACAATGGCAATAACAGTAGTAGCAGTAGTAGCAGCAGCAGTAGCAGTAGTAGCTGTAGCAGTAGCAGCAGTACCAGTACGAGTTCCAGTGCCAACAATAACCCAGACTTCATTTCCAATCTTTGTAATATTGCTGATCATCGGTTGTATAGACTAGTTAAATGGTGCAAAAGCCTTCCTTTATTTAAAAATATTTCGGTAAGTAAATTCTGCTATACATTTTGATTTCTTTGTTTTAGTTGGTCAAATTCAAAACTTGTAAGCAAAAATATTATGAAATTGTTCAAAACATACTTCAGTAAAACCACTTTGTTACATAACCATTCTGTTACATAATGTACACAATATTGAGTACACATGTTTAATACTAAAAAAAGATGGGCACAATTTGTAGAAATGTAGACTTTAATTAGAAAGAGATATATTAGTGCTGTTTCTTAGTTAAACTTTTGTTTTGACTTTATTTATGTTTTAGGGCTAGATACTTTTATCAAAATATCTAGTCCTACAATGTAGGTAAGGACGAAAGTCTAGTCATATTTCTTGATAATTTTATACCAAATTATGGCAATTGTCAAATAGGGATGTATGGGCCCATGTTTTAACATATAAAGCAATTATGCCAGTGTTTTTCTTTATGTATTATGAAACATATTTTGCATTGCATTGTGTCATAAACTTCAGTGGTATGATGTAACACAAACGTTACATTACACACAGTTAATGACATAAAGGAAAACAACTTCTCCAACTTAAAGCAGGTCGCTGAAAAATATTTTCTGCAGAAGCTTAACTAAAGACATAAAAGCAAATAATGTATTTTCATAATTGTTCTGCAAGTCCCAACTGCCAGAAAGAAAGATAAAGAGTGGAAAATTTTATGAAATCGCAGACTGTGAAACTGTGGTTGTATTAAATAAAAGTTAATATAATAGTGTTGTACTCATTGACACTTTCATTATTTTTGACATTAGACCCTCTGGCACTTTCGAGAGGCAAAATTGTTACACTTTTAAAATTACTTTTTTCTAGTAAACTATTGTTTAATTAAGATTTCTTATGTAGAAGGGTTTTTTGCATTAAAAAAAAAATGTCTTCCAATTACTACAGAAAATAGAAACCTAGTTGCATGTTCAAATTGTGATTATTAATATTTTCTAAACATGTAATACATCTGTCCACAGATTGATGATCAGATCTCACTGCTAATAAATGCCTGGTGCGAATTGCTACTATTCTCGTGCTGCTTCCGATCTATGTCTTCACCAGGGGAAATCAGAGTGAGCTTGGGCAAATCTATCAGCCTTTCTCAAGCTCGTGAAATGGGTCTTGGTGCTTGCATAGAGCGTATGCTAAATTTCACTGAACATCTGCGTCGATTGCGTGTAGACAAGTACGAGTATGTTGCCATGAAAGTCATCGTATTACTTACATCAGGTACAGGAATTTCATTTTTGATAATTTACCTAAATAGTATATTTTGTTAACAGTAATTATGGCTCAGAATTTTATTCTCAAAAATTTCAGTCTCTGGATGCTGGTGGGTTGGAAATTCAGTATTGTACAGATATTCTTTTAAAAAAATTTATTTCCTTTTATAACTTAACAGCTTGAAGATAAGTTAGATTTTGCATTATGAACTTAGTATCTTCCTACCCTTATACCTTGTAAATATAGACACCAATTTTCAAAATGGGAATGTTAGAGGTTATGTGAAGTTACCTAAATATTAATTCTTAAAGTGTGAAAGTGGACATAATAGTACTGTCTATTATTTAAAAGTTGATTTTTAGCAGTGAATCTACATGTTTTTAAGAATTATTTTCTCAAGTTCTTTACAAGACTCTAGTAAATCTCATTTTTTGCAATGAACAATTAAAATGCATGTGCACAAGTGCGTAATAAGAATTGTAAAGTTTTTATATTTAGATGGAATGATAATCTTATTCTCATGTTCATGTTTTTCTTCAACCCGAATTGTGTGCATTTTTGCTTTTCATTAGTACTTTACTTTGTAAAGGTTTTTCTTTCTCATAATCCTTTTTGTTTTTGTTTGTAACTAATTTATGAAATACACAATTCTTTCAGATGCAAATGATTTGAAAGAATCAGAAAAAGTTCGTGCTTCGCAGGAGAAAGCACTTCAGGCCTTACAGCACTACACTCTGTCTCATTATCCAGATATACCTTCCAAATTTGGAGAACTTCTTTTAAGAATTCCTGAATTGCAAAGAACTTGCCAAGTAAGTAGTATTTCATAAATCAAATATTTTCATTGTTTTACATTGTAGTAATTCTTGTAAGAGACCACATATCTAGCTATTTCTGAAATGGACATATGCTGCTTATGCTTGCTTTTGATTATACCAGTGCATTTTGATCAAGAGTTCAAGAAATTTTGAAAATCACATTGTACAGCTAAACAAAAGTTTGAAAAAGACTCTTTCAATAATGTGCTCTGTAAAACTTATTTCTTTCATGATTTTGATTTCAGGTTGGAAAGGAAATGCTGTCGGTTAAAAATAAAGAAGGAGAAGGTCCCAGCTTCAATTTGCTCATGGAATTATTGAGAGGGGACCATTAAATTGTGCCACAAGTATGTATATTGAAATTTAAAAAAAAAAGTAAATTAATCAAATTATGAAGTGGAAATTCTGTTCTGAGTTAGTAATTTTAATTGAAAGAACTTATTGATTGTCATTTCTGTGCAGATTTCTATGTGCCTTGATGTGGACGTGTACATATATAAGAAAGTAGAAAAGTTTGTAGGAACCTGTGTAGCTTATGGTGGTGGTGGTATCCTGTGCTCATTTTCAATTCTGTCTTACTGGAAAATTTAAATGAAGAGAATCCTAATATTGACTGAGTACTTACTTGAAGCGTTGTTCGGTGAATGGAAAAGAGTTTTGTTGACATTTCGCACAAAGTGCAAAAGAAGGCAGTGGTTTAGAGTGTTTATATGCAAATTTTATTTCTTTAAATTTATTTTATTATTATTATTATTTTTTGTACATACCAGTAACATAAAACTTGAGATCTTTCTGTGTGTGTCTATGTATGTGTAATGTTGAATTGCAATTTTTGTAATTTTTTCCACTTTTTGTAATTATTACGTGACTTCATAAAAGAATAAGAATTTTTATATGCATAGAAAAGAAAACATTTAATGGCTTAGATGTGTTGTCATGTGTGATATTACAAAATGGACTATGCTTTTAAAAAGCGTCTGTTTATTTTTATTATTATTATTATTATTTTTTAAAAAAAGAGGAAGCTTATTCAAGCTTATAAAATTAATGGTATAAGAGGCTATAGGAAAGATAGAAATTGAAATGTGTACCATGTTAAAAAGTGTATTAAATTTTTTTACATGTATCACTATTAAGTGATTTATGGAAAGTATGATATATTTATGAGAATTCCTGGTATGATGTTTGTAAACAGTATTTTTGGTATGGTCCATCAATATCATAAGTGATATTTCCTGTTTAAGTGAACATAGCAGCAGAGACTCAATTACCTTATCTGACTTAACCTGTGTTGGCATTTTTTGTCATTTATAGCAGGAGGTGTTTCTTCATTGACATTTTAAATGACAATTGTTTTCACTTGCAAGTATTATGAATGTTGTTCTGAGTACATGATCAGTCTTCATTTCTCAATGTGGTGCTAGATAATTGAGTTTCTATTGCAATAATATGAATCCCACCTTGTTATATGTAAGCATTTAGACATCTTTAAAAGTGTTACTGAATATATTGTATTACACCAAGTATTTACTTTCATTGTTGATGTTTTTCTCGTATTAAAATTGATCTACCAAGTAGGTCAGTCCAGTATTTCGTAAGTAAATTAATTTGGTTGTGAAACAGTTTTGTACCATTGTCCATGTTTATACTGTTGACTTGTGCAATACATAAGACTTTTGATATCTGCAGAAAGCAAAGAAACTTACAATTCTGTCATATTTATGGTCATAAAGTGTGCTTGTCTTCTGCTTTAAGAGGTTAATTGGTACCCAAATATTCTTGTCATTATCCTTATCAAAATTGAATTTTTCATTTTTAACTTCTTTTAGAAGTAACCACAGATTATTTGAATGATATAATGTACACTTGGTAAACACACTCAATATACATAATATTATTTCCAATATTACTTGGATTTTGTAGACACTTTTCTTGTTTTATACAATATAAAATATTTTCAAACAACTGATTTTATTGTTATGCTCGTAGAATCCAAAACAATTTGTGAGGAATCAAATTAAAACCTATCCTCTTAATCCTTTGATATACTGTAAAAAATTTTTAAAAAATTTTAAATGAAGTAAACATTCCTGATCACAATTTTTTTTTTTTTTTGTTACTTCCAAAAAGTGACATTAAATTATTTTACTTTTTACTGATACCTTATATATGATAGCTTGTTATTGCCTTATATACGGAGATCAATATACACTGCATAACTTACCTGGGTCGATATGTTTGTGGTTATGAGGGAAACTAGCAGAACCTGGCATACGTCCTGCCCTCTCTTTTTTTTCCCTCTTTCTCTTACCCTTTTTATGTCCCACTTCTCTTTTATCTCATTTTTCCCTATTGTTTTTTCTCTCTTTTTGCATGTCTTTTCTTCCTATATTTTCCTCTCCTCCTTCCCCTCCCTCTTTTTCACTTTCTTTTTCTCCCTCTCCCCCGACATCCGTCTCTCTCTCCCTTTCCTTATCTCACTTGACCTCTTACATTTCCCTCTTTTTTCCACCTTTCTCACTTATCCCCGTCTCTTCTTCTTTCTTACCTCTCTTCTCCTCTTTTAATAATTTGTTAATATATGAAGATCTTCTTAGTGACAGTCTTCTGTCTCATTCACTCACTCACTTTTCATATTATGAGATTTTTTAAAAATTTTCTTTTATACAAACCTTGTCCTGACAATAACGAACACACACACACAAAAAAAAGAATTATCCAATTGGGTGCAGTCGTACGAACGTTATGCACTTACATATATTTCGGCGATTCATTTTTATTTATATAGATATGAAAACAGTTGAATGTTGCTACATGTTCTCTTATGGAGGGAAATTTGAAAAGACAGAATCAAGTTAACATCTAGTTAATTAGTAAATAAGTAATTCTGAATCAATAAAATTGGTATGTACCACGGACCTTAATGGGTTCTAACGATCTTGGGAAACAAGAAGCCCTCGGGCTCTTTGTCAACACTCCTTCATTAGAACCGTTATAAAGCATTTGGTGCATAAAGAACTTTTGTATAAACAAGATTAACATAGTTTATGATTAATATATAATCATAAAGTAGCCTTGATAATAACACATTTTCCAGTATACATATTTTCATAGGATTCTTCTTTCAAAGGTTAAAATAATAGTACTCTGAATAAGTGAACTTAATTATTTTCTATAGTTTAGGTGATAGGTGAAGTAGTATTTCTCTCCCCTTCCCATCCCTTCAATTCACTAAACAATGACTATTTCTTTCTTCATAAACGTTATTTTAAAAATTCTAGTTAATGTAGGTTCATAGTACTTGTGAATGAAAAAGAAAAGGTAATTTTCAATTCCTCATAGGGTTACCAATAGACTGGCTTTGGCTTTTTTTCAGAAGGCATTTTTTCTTTTCCAAAAATGTTTAGAATTTCCTAAATTCGTCTTACTTGTAATGCAACATTTTTTTATGTAAATAAATGAATAAACTAAAATTTGATAAATGAACGAAAGAAAAGTACCAATGTTAAGTTTTTTAGAACACTGTGGTAGGTGAAATTAACTTACAAATGTCTTGCAGAACCATAAAAATCATCCCCCCCCCCCTCTCGAGTCGTGTATGAACAGCTAGCAGTTAAATCATACACAGGATTTTCACAAAATGAATATTCTCTGATAGATGTGGGTGTTGTGATCCTTCTAATTGAATGGGATCTGTAATATTTTCAGGTACTTTACATGATACACTTAAAATTTATATAAAATGGCTCCGAATTTACTTTTTAGTTTTTCTCAAATGCTTATAAAAGGGAGATTTGATTTTCATTATTATCTCTGAAATCAAAATGTTTAACCCTCAATTTTTTATGCCCTTCATACATCTACATTATTGAATATAATTTTTTTTTATTAATGAAATTCTTCATAATTAATTTTTAATTCATTTTAAAATTTCACAAAAAATTACACAAATTATACTCATCTTTTGAAAAAATTGAATAAGACAGTATTTTTAGATCTAATTTTGGAGAACAGACTTCATTCAGAAGCAAGTGGGGTTACAACAGCACATACTTCCTCCCATTATTTCAAAAATTCAATGTTCAACAAAAATTAGGTCTGCAATATTCTTTTAGGTGTTCCTTCTTTCATCCATAGAAAAAATTTGGAGCATTATAAAAGAAAAGTTTTTTTTGTATTTTTTAAATTGCATTCTTTTCTAGTAGAAATTACATGAAAACCATTTGTTTTTTCAAAACATTGTACATGATCATTTTTAAAGAGCTTATTTTTTCGATCTAATTTCATTTATAACAAAAATCTCTAATCATCAATATTGTAATTTTGCAATTTTTAAGTGTTAGCTGGGAATAGTGTTAGCACTGCTTTTTATAACGTCCTTTGATAAATAAAAGGAGTAAATTTGAAGAAAAAACTGGAGTCATTTTTGAGAAAATAATTGTTTAAAAAGTGTCTATGAGCCCAATATGCCCAAAATTATGCAAAACATACTAATATGAGGGTCACTCCAAAAGTTTTCAGAATACTATATTTAAAATCGAGATAACAAGTTCTTACCTTCACATCTTCTCGAAATACTCTCCACCACACTCTATGCAACGTTTCATCCAATTAAACCAACTATCAAATGACGATCGCCACACTTCTTTAGAGATACTGCGAATCTGATCTTCATATGCAGTCACTGCAGCCTGAGCTGACTCAAAACGATGACCTCGAATTTTTTCTTTCACATAAGGGAAAAGAAAAAACTCACACAGGGCCAGGTCTGGACTGTAGGGTGGATGAGACAGTGTTTTAACCCTTGATTCTGTCAGAAATTCAGTTGCTGCTCTGGCTGTGTGGGATGAGGCGTTGTCATGGTGGAGCAGGATTCCACGTAAACTTGATTTTGGATGGTTCTTTCTCAGCTCTTCAAAGAATCTGGGCAAGCAAATTGTAGTGTACCATCTTGCAGTGACTGTCTTTTGTTCCTTGAGTGGCACTGTCACAATATGGCCACTGGCAGAGAAGAAAGAACAAATCATCATTTTGCCAACACTTCTGTTTTCTCGCTTTTGTTGGAGGATTTTCATCTGGGATGACCCACACTGATGACTGCCATTTCATTTCTAGATCAAATTGATAAGTCCAGCTTTCATCACCCATCACGATGTTAAAAATGTTTTTTGATCTTCCTCCATTGAACTTATCCAGGGTCTCATGACACCAATCCATTTGCGCCCTTTTTTGTTTGTTTGACAGATTGTGAGGGATCCAGCGACAGCACAGCTTCCTAACATGAAGCTTTTCTTTCAGGATCTGTCTCACTGCTGCTGATCCAATATTTAAAGCTTCCTGAACCTGAGCATATGTACAACAAGGGTCTTCCCTTAGCAAATGTTCCACTTTCAGCACATTTTCATCCGTTGTTGCTGCGTTGGGCCTGCCAGAATGGTCTTCATCTTCCAGAGAGTCCCTTCCCCTCTTGAATTCGGCAAACAATCGATAGACAATGGCTTGTGAAGGGCAACCATTGCCAAATGCACCCTGTAATCTCTCGAGGCATGATTTCTAATCTAAGCCAACCTTAAAGTCATACAAAATCATAGCTTCAAAATGCTCTCTCTTTAGGTCCACTGTTACTGGCAGAGGAACAACAACTAATAGAACACAAATAGCCCTACTAAATTAATAAATTACCCGAGCGTGTTCAAACTTGTGCGAGATTCTTACTAAAAGTTCCATCTAACAATGGAAATAGTTTCATTGTTGCTGAGTAACTCATTGTTGCTCATTCTCAAAACTTTTGGAGTGACCTTTGTATTGTCAAAAAATTGTTCATGACCTCATTACAAGATCTATCTTTAAAGAACAAATGTTACTAAGGAAAAACATTTCTATCTATATTATAGTTGTAGAAAGACGCCAAAAAACATTTTCAATTTTTGTAATTTTCCTAAATCAGGAGTTTTAACAAAAACGAGACCCTGCACTATTCTTTCTAAGTGTTCTTTACGCTCTCCAAGAAGTCTCATCAAAAAATTTTAAAGGCTTATGTAAAATACAAAAATGTTAAAAAATCAGTTTCTAACTCAAAGGACCTTGAGTTCCTTAAAATCGATCAAGGAATATCAATTTTGGAGAAAATCAGCTAAACTATTTTGGTGCCAGCATTGACCATACACAAGGACGGGCAGAGGTTTTGCTGTAAATTGATTTTTCAGTATCAAGGACTTGCAAAACGTATTCTGACTACACAATGTGATAGAGGAAGAAATTTACTATATATAGGTACAAGATTTATACACTTCACTACGGTCAGCAATAAAAAGTTTTTCTATTGAAATTTCACCATTTTTTGGCACAAAATTACAGTACTTTCTTGTCTTATTAAGTAAGATCATGAAAGTAAAACGTATATTTGACAATGTAGTTCTTTACATAAATACATATAATGAAATTATAATTCCTTGAGTAAAGAAAAAAGGGTGTTTAAAAGTGGATTCCAGATGTATTTAAAATAAATAAAGAAATGTATATTCTCACCACACATTTTTTTAATCATTCACATAACATAAATATCCAAAAACCAAAATACAAAATGAAGTACTCCTACAATAATAACAAAGTTTAACTTATAATCCAAGTGTAAATTAATTAAAAACTTCATTGATCTCCTTATTAGTTAATAACTTTCGAACTGACTTACAATTCTACTTTTCATATGTATCCCCCATAAATGTCAAATTAATTCAAAACACTCTTATTATAAAGATCATATATTGATTTACTTAAAATGGGTCCTATTTTTCGACACGATAAGCCATAAGGAATGTCAGACAAACATTTTGAATCTCCTCCACTTTCCAAAGTCTTGAATAAAGAATACGGAGTAGGGTATCTTTCTACAATTGCCAAAGCTTTGTCAACCGAGAGACCATTCAGTTGAACAAGGTGTTTGATAAACATGTCCCGAACAACTAACGTCTGGAAAATAAAAGAAATATGATGTATTTCATGACCATCAATAGTAGAATCCATATAATTGTTCACAGGTTTTGGTCTACAAATTAAACAATTATTTCAGTTTGCAGATGTTTTGGAGTATTATTTCTCCATCTTCAGGGCTTTATTCATCCACAATGTGGTTAGAACTATATACATAGCATAATAAATTGATCAAATTCAATAGATACACACAAAAAAGACTTTCTCATACTAGTTTGATTCCTAATTTCTTTGGTTCCAGCAAGCTTTATAGTTTTGCCCTATTTTCTTCCCAGATGCCATCTATTGCCACCTAAACTACAGTTTTTTTCACATTTTTTCAAGTTTTTGGTCTCCCAATGGTAGAACTGAAACTGGTAAGAATATTTAGAATGTATAGAAGAGTTAAACCTCATCCTATATGGAAAATTTCATTGATAAATTGAGAGCTGTTTTTGAAAAATGTTATTTGAGCATTTCTGAAAATGCACATTTTGAAGCTCATTTCCAATCAAAACTTGAGTTTGAGAAACTTCATTGGAAATCATTTGAAGCAATTATACTCACAAATGCAATAATGTACACAAATCCCTGGTAATGTCCATATTAATGATTTGAAAGATATTTCACAAAACATACTTGTACAAGTTTTCAAAAAAACAAAAGAATATATTTAGTACTAAATGGACCTAAATGTTACCTATCTGTTTAAAAAATTTAAAGAAAAGATTTGGATCAGTTTTCGAGAAAATGACATTTCACATTTCTGAAAATGCTGTATTTTGAGCTAATTTTCACAAGAAACTTTTGAGGTTTTGAGAAACTTTATAAGGCATCATTTGAAGCATTTTCTTAACAAATTCAATTAATTATACAAATTGCTGCTAATGTAAACATTAACGATGTGAGAGATAAGTCAAACACAAGACAAGTGAAAAACAAAAGAATACAGCAAAACGGTATTTATGTTATCTATTATAGTACATTTAGCACTACCCCTACCAAAGGTTTAAATAAAAAAATTTGAGGTGTTTTTGCTCATATTTCCAGCAATACTACTAAAATTTTCAAAAAAAAAATGTACATGAAATGATGGAGCTTTTCCTTGCAATGGAATTTATTCTATCTTCAAATTTTGTGGTTACTGAAAAAATTTCAAACTTTTGCAATTTTCAAAAACTCAAGAGTTAACACAGAAAATTAGACCTATGTAACTGTTCTAAATGAATTTTCATATTCTTCCAATAAACTTATGAAAAATTGGAGCCATTTTGAGAAAATTTTGAAGATGTCTCATGGGTTTCTGAAATGTCACCAGGGACTCTGAATTTTTGAAAATTACAAAAGATTGACAAATTTTCAACGTCTTCCTACAACCACAAACTTTTTGGAAATATTTTATTTCCATTTATATCTGGTTAGATTCATTAACTAATTATAAGGAGAGAGAACTTCAAAATTAAAAATTGACTTGGTTTTGGAATCCACCCCCTTCTAATTCAAAATACAGGTCTTTCTACCAAGTAAAATTTTTTCTTCATTATTAGTTCTTTCACTAAGGTCTTGCACTTTTTTTTATTTTTATTTTTCAATTTTAGTCATTTTCACACAATATTGTGTGCAATATGTGTAATATTAAAAAAACAACAATTATTTTCCCAAAAACAGTTCCAAATTCTTTCTTTAAACTTTTGTTAGAGATAGTGCTAGAAGTACTCTACAAGATGACATAAACGCAATTATGCTCTATTCTTTTTATTTTTTTTTCTTCAAAAATTACAAAATTGTAATTTTTTTGATGTCTCTCACGTCGTCAATATTTACTTGAGAGGTGATTTGTTGTCATTATTGCATTTATGAGCAGAAGGCTTTAATGGTGTCATCAAGTTTCTCGCAAACTGAACAGTTTTCTGTAAAAATGAACTCAAAATTCCGCATTTTCAGAAACACTCAAAGACAATTTTCTCAAAAACGACTCCAAATTTTTTCTTCCAACTTTTTGTACGGATAGTGATAATTGCACGTTTAAGATGACATAATAATATTTTTGCTGCATTCTTTTCTTCTTCTTCAAAAATTACACAAGTGTAATTTTTATATAATCTCTTGTACTGTTCTTATGCATATTTATAGCAATTTGAAAAACATAATTGCATTTGTGAGTGGAAAAGCTTCAAATGACTTCATTTTCAAAAACCAATTTTGGAAATAGGCTTCTAATTTTGCATGTAGAGTAACGCTTAATGCAATTTTCCTAAAAATGGTTTCAAATTTTTCAACATTTCCTTATAGGACGAGGTTTTACTCTTCTATAAGATTCTTAAAGTAACATTTCTAATCTACTATTAGGAAACCAAAAAATTGTGAAAATAAAAAAAAATAAAAAATTAACTTTGGGTGGCAATAGATGGCAACTGGCAAGAGTATGCGGCAAGGCTGAACTGCTAGCCCACACCAAAAAAATTAGATAGTTAACTAATACAAGAAAGTCTGTGCCATTTGTAGCACCAATAGTTCATTGTGTTTCCATTGTATTTGGCCAAATTTATTGTGCTCTATGCAGTGCTAAGCAAGTTGTTGATTAATACAGCCCTGGAGATGGAGAAATAAAACTGAAATGTTGGCTAACTGAAATATAATTGTTTAACTTATGGACCAAAATCCATTAACAACAATATGGAAAATAAAAATACATAATTCACTATTAAAATTTATGAACAATTATAAATATTACAGATTATATACACTACCTTATTTTTCATGGATGAACTGTTAAATTCTTGAAATGACATTAAAGATATTATATCATCATTAACTGAAAACAAAGGTAAGTCTCTCTTCTTGCATGTAACAAGCGTTTTCCCCTGTAATTTTTTTATCTTTAAATACATGTTTTAGGTACAGTTACAAACAAGATCATTAATTTGGAATTAAACCGTAAATTTACCATGAATAAAGTTCCTAAGTAGTGAGAGAAATGTGCAAGATACAATGCAGACTCCTTGTGGTTACCCGCATATTTAACAATGAATCCATCTGTCACTTCAGTATTAGTTGCAGCTTGGTTAAGTGTTTCAAGAGGGAGAGCTGTATGGCACTCTTTACCGTGTTTCTCCACAAGGTAAATGAGATTAGGAATACCAGATTGTTTCAAGCGAAACTAAAAATATTGATTCACTAATTATTGATTTCTAATTATTAGACATCCATAAAATAAAAATGATAAATAATACCTTCTGTTCCCGAAATCTCCCATCCATTATACTTTGAGCAAAATCATCAATGCGTTTTCTTTCTATGACATAAGGTAAAACCACTTCCTGCCCAGTTTTACGTTCTCTACAAATCCAAGTAAAATCACCAATCTTCAAATGGCGGACTTCAAATGCTACATTATGTTTATGTAGATCATTCAAAGCAGAATCACATTTTCCTTTTCGCCCACCAACACTACAATATGAAAGTATTGAAAAAAACAATCTGATAAAAAATTACAAGTCAATTTAAATAACAAAAGTAGATATTTAGAGTGGCACGTACCCTGATGATTCTTGAGTATCCACCAGTAATATTATATCAAATGACCAGGGAGAAAAAATTATGGTGTTTTCTTCATGAGATAGTAGTTTATGACTCTCAAAAGACGAAACCTATAAAATAACATCACGTCAGTCAATTAAATTAGGGATCACTATTTTGCATAGGGCCGGGAAAATTTGAAAAATATATATGTTTTAGTATACTACAAAATACAGACATATACTAAAAAAGTAACAAATAGTAACATCAAATTATCATAAAATCCATTCTGTTTTATGAAAATAATTTTCTCATTACAAAAGATGCACAAGAGAATCTACAAAAAAATGTTAAGACTGTTTCATACATTCCTATTACTTTTTTACCATATGATCTTCATAAAAGCAAGAAACAAATATGCAATCCAAGAGTGCTGAGCTGAGGCAGCTTGTGTTAATTCCTGTGAATTCTTGTGAATGGTATATCAAAATGATGGAGGAGATGAAGAGGACAAACAATAGTCGGTCAACAAAATATAATTTTTACCCACCAGCTTTCTTTCAGGGCTTTAACCTTCAGTCTGCAAATGTCCTATTCTTACAACACTACTGTGCTTAGCAGTGGTACAGAAAACAGATGCATAAGATGCACAGATACTGAATTGTTTTCCAGTCTAAACCCTGTCACATCAAACTTAAATAAACAACAAAACACATGAAAACATGTACTTGTACGCCACTTGTAAAATAAGTAAATGTATATACTTACGAGTTGGGGGGGGGGGGCAGATTTTAATGAAATATCTATAATAATGTTTTTCCTTTTCACTTTAGAACAATTCCTTTCAGTAGAGATACATTAATTTTATGTTATGATAAAGGGAAATGATCCATTTTTATATGGCATTTATTATCGATTTTGACTAATAAGTGTTTTTTCTTTCTTTTTTTTCCTTCCTTATGACATCGTTTTTAAAGCGCTGATTTCATCAACTTTAATATCATTTTAATGGTACTTGCTACAAATAATATTTACAAGATGCAACTAATGTTCTGCTCAGAATTACTCAATAGCATGTGAAAATTCATTGCTAAGAAATTGTAATGTCAGACAATGTGAGTATATAATCTAAGGTTCCTGTGCCGCATATCAGCACCATTGTCAGTTGAGCCGATTTTGGGATAACTAAAGGCAGAGATTTCCTGGTATAGAACAGTCTAAACCAAAAGTTTGCAAGCTGAATTTACTTGAAAGAAAGGAAGAAGTCTCGATTATATCAGTAACATATTAAACAGCTTGAGTTATTCATTTGAACTGGTTTCGATCAAATTTTTATGTCATTTTTCTTTGCTTTCAGTGCATTTTTAAAACATTTTATTAATCATTTTTGGCCATGTTTTAGATCATCAATATCTGCCCCCTACTTATGAGTGAAATATATAAATAAATGAAGAGTGGGGAAACATAATCCAAGGAAGATATGAGACAGTGTTGTCATTTGTGGTCATAAAGCTGAAATTTTTGGGTCAATCCATTTTAAGTGGCCCAGAAATGGACAAATGAGCAACTCAGCAAAAATTACATTTTTGCATCAAAATTCCCTTATGCTTAGGTTGTTTATAACCAACTTTTTTATTTCACTGTTCACAAATGGCAACAATTTTGACTTCAAGCCGCATGATTTTTTTCGGGTTTGTAGACATTTACAGTTAAGTACAGTAGAATCTACCATTCGAGTCTTGATTGTACAAGTTTTACATTAATTCAAGTTAAATGCGACATACCAAAAAATTAATTAAAATAAATAAATAAAAACAAATAAATTTATCATCGAAAAAATGGCCAAAACATGAGAAATTTACTTCATCTGCTTTTTGTTGTTTTTAGGCCAGTTCAAAGCATTGTTGGACTGGTGCAGTAGCGTTGTTGTCATGCTCAACCTGTCAAACAATTAGTTTAGTTGTGCGGATTGTAATTTGATATTTCAGAAACAGATTTCTGTGGTGAAAGAATGGCTAAATAATGAAGAACGACTAGGATTTACGATACAGTTATATTTGATATGATTAATGAAGACCATTTTTAGCAATCTGTCGGTGCCTAGTGTGTTTTAAGTGTGTTCATTACTTGTTGCAGGTTAGCTGAAAATATAATTCCAACTGATTTTTTTGCTATAACCAAGACAAACAAACATTACGAATTTTAAACGGACATTTAAACCTCAATGATTCTATATATCGAAGACAAACTTTCAGATATTATCTATTATCAATTATTAATTTTAACAATGATACATAATGCATTATTTAACATTTGAACTGTATAAATGTGTATAAACAACCTGTAACACGTATTGTATTGCAGCCTCCAGGTCAATGACCCCCATCTCGATCAGGTTTTTTGTCCAGTTTCCCTGATCCATTGAGCAAATGCTGATTTTTTTTTTTTTTTGACTTAGTGTAGGGATCACAGAATTTTGAAACTGTGCACACAATTCACTTTTCCCCATAGCACGTCATACGCAATTTTAACTGTTTTTTGATGTAAAATAAATAAATAAATAATGCAGATGACAATGAGGAGGAGGAGGACCTAAGTGATTCCACACCACGTGTGAAGCACAATTAGGATCTTGCTGCACTAGAGGTCACCATGAGATACGTAGAACAACCTGAGGCAACTCCAGCTGACAATGTGATGTTCAGAACATGGCGAGATATTGTTGCACATTAAAGAAACGATGTACTTAAAAAACAATTGACAATTACCTTAAGATGTAATTAACAAAGTCAGGATTTCCATGAACTATCAAATGCTAAAATATGTAGGCAAACATGACGCTATCAAATAGCCAAATATGCACGATACAGGGTAAAATTGGACAAAACATGCACAATCAAATTTTATTTTACTTAAATTTGTAGTTACATTGCCTTTTGTAAAAGTGAACGATTAACAATTTTTCTTAACAGTTCTATATCAAATTCCTTCTTTTGTCAGAAAAAAATGTTTTTGAATGCAGAAAATTACCTTTTAATGCCACAAGACATAATTCGAGCACACTTCAAAGACTGAATCTAAGCCAATGTAACGTCAAATTCTGCATTTTCTGATTTTCCATCACAAGTAATGTTTTTGAAATTTTGGAGAAATTTAAAGTCACGATTTGAATTTAATACTTTATGTACATTCTCCATAGCACTCTCCAAAAATTAATTCCAGACACTTTAATGTCTTCAATAATTTTTAATGACTCCACTGTACAAAGACCTACTGATTCTAAATTCTGAAGATAAGGAAGATAATTTTTTCTTCATGTGTATGGATCAGGGATGTTCTATCTTCTATATTTCTCTAGAAATCCTTTAAACATTGGATTTGCTACTTTTTCGAACAGTATATTTGCACCCTACTAAAGCATCACACATTTCCATTAAAAACGGATTTGTTACAAGCTTCAATGTTGCCTCAGCAACAAAAGTTTGCACTAAGTGTGCCATAGTTCCTTTCTCTAGTTTTGTCACTTTGAGAAGTAGACGCAAAGTGCAGGCCCCCTTGAAACTTTTTAGAACATTTAATCTACATAAATAAATTCAAATTACACAGAGCTACACGTTTCTTAAGAAGAGTATTAGAATTTTGCTACAAATTACCATGTTTTGAAACAAATTTACTGAAATTTTGACAATTAATGTCAGATTTAAGACAAGCATACTTTACTAAAATGTACTTAGCTGAACAAAGGAAACGAACAAATGAAACAGTTCGAACTATCTGGGCAGAAATTATATACGCTCGAATTTAAATTTTGATCATAGAAATCAGGTTTGGTACATACTCCTTTTGTCATACTACTTTCTCTTGTTGGATTTTTTTTTTTCTTTTTTTTCTTCTCTTTTTCTTTTTTCTTTTTCTTTTTTTCCAGGCACAGCAAAGCTACTAGTATTCAAACAAAATTAAAAGAAAAAATAAGAAAGCCTCTACGATTTACAATTTTTTTTCAATAACATTAAAAATAATAAAGGTAAATTTCTGAAACTCAAGAAAACTGTTTGGAAAGAATATGCATACAACCACATACAATAATTATTTAAAAATAATGTGCCAGTTTCTACAAAACAATTTCTTAAAACTCAGAAAAATCTCAAAATCGCTAAAGGATTTTTAATAGTATCCCGAAAATTTTTTTTTTCTCGTTAATAAAAATTAAAGTTTTGTTTCATATCTATTTCATTGACGGTGTTTTATCCTTTTCTGAGTTTCAGTATTTCAAATTATATAATTGCTACAACAACATCAGACTTCAGCACTAAACATTTCAACTAGGAAAACACCACCAGTAGATACATTTTTTCTATACATCAATTTTTACTGTGTAGCTTACTTACTTCTTTAGTAACGCAATTGCAGTAAATTACATTTCCATTCATCCTCCAGACAATCCTTTGAAAAGTGTAGCACATGAAGCCGAACAAGAAGCCAATTTATTCTTAACTTCACAATTAACAAACTTGTATTAATCCTTTGTGCATGCGGACTGAGCTCTTGATTACTTTCCTCTCCAATTGTGAGTTATCAAATAATGAGTTTTGGTTTTGTGTATTAACCATATCCTTTGCGACTTATCATATGATGTAGATAATTCATTTTGCAATCACTGCTGTCTGCACGTGTATTCGTGTCGCAAATCCAAGTGTACCAGAAGGTCAAAATGTGTAGGATGATAAAAAGCACCAAAGACATCTGTGTGCTAACAAGATCTAAGATCAATATACTATAATAAATACAAAATATGTCAGTTTTAATATTCACAAGTTATGCAGAGAAATAATAAAAAGTACTTGCTAATTAGAAGTCTAAATATGCAGTATTAATTTAAAAAAGTCCAAGCATGCATTGTGCATGAATTTCTCCAAAAAATTCCCAAAACATGCAAACACAGAAAAAAATATGCAGTTTTGAAAACATTTTTTTTTATGAAACATACATTTATAAAGTTTCAAATCTCCACAAAGCTTAAATAAAAACATGCATTTGCATTTCACAATTAATAAAAATTTAAAATTTAAAAGTTGTATTCATACTTCCATTTTAATTAATTAATCATTTTTGATAATTCAGTTTTGAATTCGAACAATGCCCAGTCCCCTCCACCTTGAAACACCGAGACTCTACTGTATATTACTCAATGCTGGGTTATTGTAGCTTTTTTCAACTAAAATGCATTATATTTAGTATACTCTGGCCCACAAATCAAAACTTACCAACAATGTTTTATTCAGCCAAACTAAACCAAAAATATTGCAACCAAACTATCTAAAGCAAATGAACAAATTTTGATTTTCAGTAATTTATAAAAAATGGAGTAGAGAGATTTTACTCTTAACAACATAGTTACTTTATGAAAAATATCAATTATCAGAAGCGTACTACTTAAGAATTACATCCTTCCAAAAATTGGAATTTTGGAGTTTTTCCAAATTTTCAACTGTAATATCTCTTTTCAGGAACTAAATAAAAATTTGGATTTCAGCACATTTACGAGATTGTTGTGATACCTAACTGCAGTATAAATTTCATCACTGAGGTTGAATTCAATGCCGGTCTTCAAAAATTGTAAATTTGCAATTGCTTTTGTTGAAAAATACATTTCCACATTGGGGAGAATAGGCGACAATGAGTAATTATGATATTTTTCAGTTATTTTGAACTCAAATCTACTTTGCTTTAAAATAATTGATAATACTTTATTATAAATAAACACGAAGGCTGCCTAAATTATAATTTTAAATATTACTTGAACATCACACAAACATGTATGAAAATGAAAATAATTTTATGTTGATGTCAGAACCTAAGCTGGCTCATTTGAACTGGAAAAATGACATGACAGAATAACTAAAAAGTAAAAGTGCTGTCTGTAAGAAAGAGTATAAAATTAAAATCATCATTCTCAATTCTTGAATCCAACAAAAGTAATGAATTTAAAATGTCACAATGTATGGTAATGTTAACAAGAGACCTGGTAATATCAGAGGGTTTTTTACCTAACTTTCAAGAAACAACATCAAAGCTGTTAAACAAAGAGACAGTACAAGAAGTTATAAATTATATTTAAGATGACAATCTGATGCCAGGAGGAAAAGGTTTAGGTTTCACTTAAGAAAATGGTACCAAATTCTAAGACAAAAAGTTAATTTTTTGTAATTGAAATTACTTATTTTGGGAATTGAACCAGAAAAGTCCTACAATAAAGATTGTAAATTGTAAGTCAGGGCCAAAAAGGTTAGTTGTTGCAGGGATTCTTTCAACCACTATATCTGTTTATATCACCAGAACGCAAAATTAGTGATTCATGGCACCAAACTTACAAGTCTTTTGGGAAATCTGGATGGAAAACTCGTAGATATGTATGTATAATGGAAAATTGTCAAGAATGTCCAGGCTAACACGCCTTGGTTGGTATGCTTGAAGAGGCCTCAATGCCAGACCAGACAGCATACAAACTATGGGTGATACAAGACTAAACTAAAATGATGACAGTTGTAAAACTATGGGAAAATTTTATTGAAATGTTGATTGATAAAATCTATTTATTTACGACTAGATGTAACACCTGAATAATCATACAAAAATCAAAATATTTCTTAGGTTAAGAAACTGACAACAATATAAAACATTTAAAAGTTTATGTATATAAAATAAATTAACATTTGGTTAGCTTAATCTGGTCGTAAATAAATTGATATATTTCTTTTCTTGGGCTCCAAGCAAATATAAAAACAAAAAGAATTTTATCTAGATGTGCTACCATAAAGGAAACTTTGGATTAGTTATACAAACGCAATTTGTGCATTAAGTTACAGCGAAAATGCCTATGATTGCATAGGGGTAGAAGTACCATGAGGTCCATAAAGAAGGCTAGATTACAACAGACAAATCTTGACACCCCAAGACATTTTTTTTGGACATTTTATTTTTAAAAAAATCTCTTCATCCATATTATACTTCAGCAATGTTAATTTTTATCAATTTTTGAAAATCAGAGAATTCACTGAAAATGGGACCACCACCAATTTTTTCACATATCATTTGCAACATATGAGGAGAACATGTATAAAACAATATTGGAGTCTTTATAAGAAAATAATTGTTTAAAAATTGCCGATTTTTTTGCAAAAGTTTTTTTCTTCACACTATTAAATTCAAAGTTATATGTAAATATTAATTGTGACTACAATTTTAAAACACTGAACATTAAATCATTGCAAGTGAAAATAGCAACAAATTGTTAGAATTAAGAAAAACGTAAATTAAGCTTCAATAATGATCACATTTTAGAGTTTCAAAAATATTCAAAATTTTTACTGCTTTTTGAAAATTAAAAGATTTTATTGAGAAACGGACTGTTATCATATCTAAAAGCACACTTTGATCAACATGAACAAGATATTTACAGAAAACATTTGGAGCCATTTCTGAGAAGATCTTAAAAATGTAGTGAGAAGATCCACTGCAAATTTGTCATACCTTAAATTAAATCAAATTCTTTGGAAAAAAAATCTTCCATACAATGGTCATATCTTTTACAGTAAAAAAAAATCTTTTAAATTTCAAAACTTATGGCTCAACAAACAAAAAGAAGAGAGGGAGAGAAAAAAAAAATCATGATAAATTTTATAACCTCCTTTCAAAGTTGGTTTCAGTTTTGTTACAAGGCACACATTAAGAAAGAAACCAATATATTATGAAATAAATAACAATCAAATTAACTAAAGCACCATCTACACAAATAATTCTATATCCACAATTTCATTTTCCACAAAGATTTTCAATGCTTCTGGATGCATTTTTTATCTTTTTTTTTTATTTCTGATCACCTTTTCCTTGCCCTTGTTCGTTTTCTAATTAACATCTTTCATAATTCACATTTTAAATGTAAATATAGTGACTGTCGTTGATTAGGAAATAGTCCTTGGCAGTAGTACTTTAGATTGACTTGAAGGCATGCTTTTGAGCAACCAAAATTTCTTTAAATAATAATTTAAAATTTTTAATTTAAAAAAATTCAAGTTTTAAAGAAAATCTCCTCACCATCATATACACAAGCCTACTTTGCCCCAAAAAGGACTTAAACCAAACATTTTTGCATCAAAATATTCAGTGATATGGTTTCATGCCTTGATATATTTTGAGAGAGAATTTTAAAAACATGAATTCATTTATAAAGTAAATTAATATACTGCCTGAATCAGTGACAAAAATGCTAGCAGTCTTCTAAACAGAAAAATAAAAAAATCCAAACATAACTTGAAAATTAAATTTCAAAAACATCTGGAGATGTAATCCTCCTGGTCTACTGGGAAAGAGGAATAGACGATATGCCTAGCAACCTGCAGTTTATGATGATGATGATGATAAATGCATTTAATCAATTAATTTAGTATTGTGTAACTGTTATTAACCTTCTTCGTTGACTGTTGCATCATTAAAAGCGTATCTATGAATAATACAAATTAACTAAACAGAAGTTTAAATTTAGTAGTGAATATATTTAAGTTCATAATTAAACTATTTTTTTGTAAATAACTTTAAATCGAAAGCAAAATTTTGAAGTTTTAAAAAATTCAATATTTTGTATAGCTCTTTATTGTCACACATGCTCAAAATGAAAATTTAGTAACTTCTACTCTTGTCATTTTCAGTAACATATTCTTAGTATATCTTACCGTGGCTGAGGCAACTTCATTATAAATTGTCTTACTAGAACATGAAGGAAGTGCATGGTTGTCCACACCTGGTTTGACAGTATTATTACAGACAACAGCATCTTCATTATTTATACCAACATTCTCAATCTTCTTGGCAAGATTTTCTCCTTCAATGGTCAAGGAATATCTTAAAAAGTAAAATAAAAGGAAAACATCAACCTCTGTTAAGTGAAATATTTTAAAATTCTCAATAGGTTATGGTCAGTTGTTGATCTTCAACCATTCAACAAAAGCTGGTTTTTTGCAAGCAATTAAGACTTTTCAACTTACAAAATTAAATTAACACAAATGTTCTCATTCGCATATGATTTGAAGAAATATTTAACTAAAGCCACTATACTTGAGTTCTGTTTTCACATTATGTGAGTGTAAGTCATAGCAGCGAGTAATATTTGTAAAATGGATATTTTGGCAATGCTACCGCTAATGCTACTCTACTCATCCATTGTTTAAACACTATCCCACAGCTTTTCCTGAGACTTTAAATATTGCTCCTTGTCCCGCACTAAAATATATGTTGTGATTATTTTTTTATTAAATGATGAAACCCATACTAGAAGCAACTTAAAAAATTTAATAAAAAAAATGAAAAAATAGTATACTAAGTAAGGGAACTGACATCAATCAATGCACTGGGAACCAATGAAGGAAAAATTAAGAGGGGAGAATGAAAAACTAATGAAAAGTTAGTTGGGAAAGTAAATAATGAAGGGAAAATGTACCTTATTGGACATTACTTACTTTCCACGACCTACAGAAGAGACCAATCCTTTCTTGATGAGAGTAGACATAGATGACCATGCAGTGTAATATGAACCAGCTTCTGGTCTTGCAAATGATGTATCACATAAAGGTTGAGCAAGTTTTATTAATTCGCTTTTTTCTACAAAACCTACAAAATCACTTGGTTAATGCACCACACAAAAAATGTAAGCAAAAACAGTGTAAATTAAAAGCTAGTGTCTACTTATATACCTGTATGTTCTTCCTTTCCCTTGGCCTCTAACAAACCTCGTAAAATAGCATAGGCCCCGGATCTGTATGCAGGGATGTATTCACCGGATTTTCTTTTTATATTACGTTCTGAAGAGGACTGCAAAGGTACACAATGAACAAAGAATACAAACTCACATGGGTTCAGTTACTTCATAAAAATTATAATTACTTGCTAACAACTGTCGATCAATTTAAAGCATCAAAAAAGACAAACTGTTCAGTTTTTGTTAAAATTTAGTCAGAATTCAGTTTAACACAATAAGAAATTTTTAGTCAATAAGTTTTAAACTTTCAATTTTAAAACAGTTCAAACAAAAGTTAAAAACATTGTCTCAGAAATTGACAATTACTAAAATAAATGGCAAGAACATATCAAAAGAATGAAGATAGAACATTTCCCAAGAAAAGTTCTCAAACACAAACCAAGAGGAAGTAGAAACCCTGGCAGATCAAGAATGCACTGGGATGATCAATGATTGATTGATTTTTTCGTGTTGATTGTTTCGTGTCTAATGACCAACTGCTTTGGTCATTAGTCCTGTTAGTGTAGTGCATGGCTTTTACTCGGGAGATGGCGGTGATCTTCCCCCACTGGATGGTGAGATCCTGCGCTAACCTACCGTCAGCTAGTGGGGTTTCTCCCTAACCAGGACTCTCCCACCAGCGGAGCACCGCTCCAGCCAGGACAAGCTCTAAGCTCCCGACCGGTCTCCTGGAATATGTGATAGTGTAGTGCATGTTAGTGTAAGCGTGTGTGTAAGGAGAGAGGATATGACAAGGAAGAGGAAGGACAGATTGCGTGCGGTCAGTGGCCCGTTTGATAGGGTACTGCTCCGGCATTCGCCTGGTGTTGATCAGAGAAACCACGGAAAACTACCGATCAGAGCAGCCGGCCACTAGAATTCTCCTCCAGACAGTGACTGAATTCAACCTAGCTGAAAAGCTAGTGTCGAAAATCCTGCCACCGTCAGGACTCGAACCTAGAATCTCGCGGTCAGAGGCACTGCAATGACATCAGTTGATGCACTGAGCTACAGCTCCCGGTCTGGGATGATGAAGAAAACCTTGGAAGCGACTGAGGGGATATTGATAAACAAAAGGAACAGGGAACCTATACCTTAAATAGGAACCAAAGGAACCTACTCCTTAAATGTTCTTGATGATAAGTTTTAAAAGTCACATCATTCTACCAATCAATTTTTTTTAAAAGAGCCAATACATGAAAAATGTAGCAAAATTAAGAGAAAACTTCTATATAATAAACTTCATTTCTAATTGAAATCAAAAAATGTGCTTGGGAACGAAATAAATGATACAAATATATCAAAAATCAAAAAACCAAGACTTCACTTTCAAATCACATCGTCGAAAGCAAATCATCCCATTAAAAATCACTCCAGAATAGAAATGTCCAAAACAAAGGTAGAAAATAGAAATTTCCAATACCAAGTCAAAGAAAAATTAGTTCATTCCACAATGTGTTCATTCTTAATTAAAGGAATAATAGACAGACAGATTTACCATTCCAATAGGAAGTCGTTAATGCTAGGATACAACAAGTCTGATTTAAAATAGAAGTAGTGAAGTAAAAAATGGGTCGAGACATAACTTCTCGAGAAAAAAGAATTTTTTACCTAAGAATGATTACCCGTACAATAATCTTTCAATGTGCAGAGAACAAAAAAAATATTTAGGAGTGAAAATGACAAATATAATTCTCAAATGATGAATCAATGAATGAGAGATAAATAAAAACTAAATTACTGAATAAAACAATTGGAGGTTTATTTTTGTTTTTGCATTGGACTTTCTACCATTTGTTTCAATGTATGTGTTGAATGGTTCACTCCATTCAACACATACAAGACGTACCTTATAAACCACTAATATTTGCAGCAATTTCAAAAAAGTAATACCTTTTTTGCCTTGCCATTTGGAGACTTATGTTTTTTATTCATCTCCGGCAATTCATTTTCAGGCTGAATAGGATTCAGTCTCTTAGGAGATTTATCTTTCGCACACTGATTGGGATCAGCAGTGAATATTTCTGCAATGATACAACAAAATATAGTAGTAAGAAGTGTACCAAACACAAACATTATTAACCCATTGACTGGCATAATAATTAAGAAAATGACAAACCTTCCGACTGAGCCCTTTTTATCAGTCAATAGGATAGAGATCTTTACCAGATATCAGGCCATGAGTATCAATGCTTAATTCACCAAGGTGCATGCCAAAATTATATTCTAATGTAAAAGCTGAATATTTTAAGCTCCCTTAATGTAGTAATAGACTTGAGAAGCAAAGGCTGCTCTTTATGGCTACTGAAATTCATCATGACTGAGAATCAACTGTTGATGCTCAAAGCCATTCTGATAAATTCAAAGAGTGTCATGTTATGCTTCCCATGACAGTCAATGTGAATGCAACAGTACCTTCTGGATTTAGTTGTTTGTACTCAGCCAGTTTCCTGTCTAACATCACACACAATCTATTGCCAAAATTCTGCAGAATACCACAATCCCGACCAGAACTCAGGGGCAACGGATATTTCCTTAATGATACCAAAGCCTGAAGGAAATGAAAATGGTTGATAATTGATTGCCTTTTAAAACAAATTTCAATTTCCAACAATCAACAATCTTCAACTCACAGATTGCTTTAATATTTGTATATATTTTCAAAGTACCTTCCCAAAACAATATTGCATATCAGAACCTTTCGCTGCAGCTTCATCTCTCCATTCTTGCAGCCATTTTTCAAACAAGGGGTTAGGTTGTTTCAATTTTACTTTTATTCGTTTCATTTCTGAAGACATTTTATTTCTCCGGGTCTCTGGAAAAATTCTCTCCGAATTATGACGTTCTCGTTGGAAGTTGTCAAGGGCAAAATACCTTCGTACACAGCCGAAAAGTCCAAATATTGTTTGCAACTTTGCAATTGACACACCATCCAATTAACACCACCAACTTTATTTACTTCCAACAAATTCTCACCCCAAAAGAAAAAGTTCAATAAAAACTTAATCTCAGGCCACCAAGTCCTCTGTAAACGTATTTGTGACGTTTGAGAGATCGACTTGTCAAATTGCAACAAGTTGCAACTGGCGCCAATTAAAGACAACTAAACAGAGGGCTAAAGATCAGAGGAGTACATTCGTTCATTCTTATCTCGATTGCGAACGAATTAGTTCAATTGAACTGTTCTCGAAAAAGAAAGGTACGATACGGAACACGGTGTAAAGGCCGGTATTTCCTAATACCGTAAATCCGAAATATATCTTACATCGTGATACGGAACGACCACGTAAGATATATCTTACGTTTACGGCTTGCGTTACGTTTAAGTTTACATTGTGAATGAGGCATTACTCCGTGGGATCGACCATTTAGTGAACGATCGTTCATGTCACCGGTCATCGTTCGTGGTTCACTGGCTACCGATCAAGGCCATCTGTATCTATACTTTGTTTTTTCTAATGTAGCGGCTGAGGGTACTATCTCTACGATGGAATTCGGCACGGTTTTTTTTATTCATTCCCACTCCTGCCGCTAGAGTCGCTTGATCTGCAGAGAGCGAGCGACGGAGAGCGCGCTAGAGAGAGAGCACTAGAGCGAGAGAGCGAACGAGCGAGAAACAGAGATCGCGAGAACGAGAGCGCGAGCAAGCGAGAATGAGCGAGTGAGCGAGAAAGAGAGAGATTTTTAATTTGTTGCGTCAATAATTGACGCAGGCGATTTCTTTACATTATTATATTTAAGAGTGCATGGGCTTTCAATAATGACAAGCATCACTTCTCGAAAACTTCACAGTTTTCTGTAAAAATGAGCTAAAAATTTCGGATTTTCAGAAACGCAATTTTTTTCAAAAACGGCTCCAATTTTTTTCTTCTTTTTTCCCAATGGATAGTGTTAATTGTACTGTTTAATATGACGTAATGGTCATTTTGGTGTATTTTTTTTGTTTTTTCAAAAATTACCAAAATTTAATTTTTTTGAAATATCTCTTAGGCCGATAATCTGCATATTTACATCGATTTGTATTCATTATTACATTTGTGAGTGGAAGTGTTTCAAATGAAGTTTTTTGAAAACTCAGTAGCTTCATGTAAAAAAGAGCTTCAAATTTCGCATTTACAGCAATGCTTAATCGCCATTTTATTAAAAACGAAACTTCAAAATTTTGAATTAAAATTTCTATTTTGGACCAGGTTTTACTCTTCTTTAATATTCTTGAAGTCGTATTTCGGTTGTACTATTAAGAAACCGAAAAGTTGAGAAAATGTGCTTTCGACGGCGATAGATGGCAGCTGACCAGAGAATGGAGCAAGACCTCAAAGCCAGTCCCCACCAAGGAAATGAGAAAAAATTGCGAAGAGAATGTCTGTGCCATTTTGTAGCACTTCTAGTTCCCTATACTTTTGTTCTTTGATAAATTACACAATTGTAATATTTTGATAACTCTCACGTCGTTAATATTTACATTAACGGCGATTTATATACATTGTATTTACGGGTACATGTGCTTCAATTAATGTCTTATAAACGTTCTCGGAAATTCAAAAGATTTCTTTGAAAATAATTTCAAAATTCCCCTATTTTCAGAAACGCGAATTTGCCGTTTGCTCAAAAAACGGCTCTAAACCTTTCCTTCAAACTTTTTGTACGGAGAGTGGTAAATGGACTGTATTAAAAAAATACACAGATTATTTTTTTAAATATCTTTCTCGCCGTTAATATTCACAATATAGTGGAATTTTATACATGACTAAACTTGTGAGTGGAAGTTCTTCTAATGACTTTAAATGAAATTTTTCAAAAACTCAATAGTTTCTTCTGAAAAACTTTCAAATTTCATTTTTGTAGTAACGCTTAACGCCATTTTCTTTAAAACGGCTCCAATTTTATCAAAAATTGCTATTTAGAACGAGGTTTTAGCCTTCTTTATATTCTTAAAACAATATTTCGGTTTTACTGTTAAGAAACTGAAAAGTTGAAAATATTTCAAAAGAATTAACTCTGGGCGGCGATAGATGGTAGCAGGCAAGACTGTACAGTACCAAGTACAGTAGTAGTACCAATCCATACCAAGTACAGTACCAATCCATACCAAGGAAATTAGAAAACTTTACTACGAGAAAGTCTGTGCCATTCTGTAGCACCTCTAGATAATATTTATGAGCGGCCAAAATAGCGACATCTGTTGGATTCTTTAGAAGATTAAAATATCAACATTCCAGTGACGACAACATCAAATGCACATCTAACACGACGCTCCTAAATTAAATACAGTACATACACTTTAATAAACATTAGGTCACCCAAATTTCCAGGAAACTGTAAATTGACTTCCATATAATTAATATTGAACAAAAGAACTCAGAAACAAATTTATTTTTTGAGTTTGCTTGTGCTTTCTCCTTACCTTCAAATATTGTAATAGATATTAATACTTTGGAGTTTAATAGAAAAATATTATATTATTCCTAATATTGTTAATGTATTTACTCTCTAGATTAACATTAAAGATGGTTCCTAATTTGAATGTATCCAATCACGTGACAGATGAGCGTGTATTATTTCGGCAAAAGAGTTAAGTTACCAAGCATGTAAAAGAGTGAGAGTCGGGTGTAGCATGTTTTCATCAAACGCCAATATTGCGTAATAAAATTTGTATGTATGTCTGCAGTTTTGGAGTGGATTCAGAGCTTGTGAAACAGCACAAAAATGAAGTGGAATATTGAAGATGTCCTGGAAAGAATTGTATAACCTGACATTTTCAGCATCAAGTGGATGGATTGTCTTTTTCGGCAACAACGAGATTATTGGTTACAAAATTAATACTTCTTAGGCTGCATTGAGTTGATATCCAAATTTGATCCGTTTATAGCTGGCCATCTCGTTCGGTATGGAAATAAAGGGTCACATTTGTGAAAAAAGGGTTTCGAAAATGGTTATTCGGAGGGTATTTTTTATTAAAGAACTGTGGATAAAGATATATTTCCAAATGCGAATATTTTAAGATTCTATTCAATTATGTCTGTGACTAATGCAAATGGCGAACGATCTTTCTCTGCTTGGAAGCCCGTAAAAAAATGATCTGAGATCGAGTCAAACAAGACACACTGAATGAATTACCTCTGTTACACATAGAGAATGACATTTCGAGGCGCATGAAGTTTGAAGGCACTTAAGAAATTTGCCGAGACTAAAGCGAGAAAGCGAGATTTCATATGACAATGCACATTTTATATGTACACCTAAATGGTATTTTGACTTTAATATCCATTTTTTGTGGCAAAATGTAAATAATACTCAAATATAGAAATTTCTCTATAATTTCCTAATATTTTAAATTTATTGACCCACAAATTTTAATATTTTATTTCCTAATATTTTAAATTTATTGACCTACAAATTTTAATGTTAGAATTAATGCAAATATATATAATCCGTCATTTATACGTACACAATATTTGCAACGGTTACAAATATCGTACAACTCTTTTTTTTTTTCAAAATATTATAAACTAACAAAATACCCGGCATTGCATGGACTTTATTTATATTCAATCCTTGCGAATGAGGGAAGAGATCGATTTTATATATTGACTCGTGGTGCAGTCTCGTGGTAAATAACGGAGGATTATTCCTAAGCCCTCAACGCCCCAATGGCGGCTATGAGACGCGTTGCGTCATGACGAAGGCGCAACAAATTAAAAAATATACATAAACCATGGCGTTTAACATTATTTTTAACGTAATTGGTTCAAATTTTAATAAAATACTATAATTCTCTTTCATTTTATTTTACAACACATCGCTATTAAATGATTTTTTGAATCTTATACTTCGCTATTGATCTGGCGAATAAATTAGGTACCAGTTTTTTTGCAGCACTACTGGACTGTCGGAATATATTAGGAACCACGTGCTCTAAGCGAGAGACGAAAATAGTCGCGGTGCATCCATAAACATTATTTAAATTATTTATTTTCCGCATTTCGGTTGTGTTAATCGTTACCAAACTTTGCAAAGACACTGCGACAATCCTGAAGAAGGGCCTGTAAAAATTTCAAATCTATGTTAAATTTCATATCTATGTAAAAATTTCATATCTATATTAAATATCATATCTATCTTTCACGCTACTTTTTATGTATCGTAGTTGGTTACACGTCATTGAATTCACTTTGGGCTTTTCTAACGAGACGGCTGAGGGTAGTGCCTCCAAGATGGAATTCGGTACATTTTGCGTCTTTCTTGGTACTGACGCAAGATGTCGCATGAGCAGTGCTGCAGATCAAGCGACTCTAGCGGCAGGACTGAGAATGACTCAAAGAGTCGTGCCGAATTCCATCTTGGAGATACCCATACATGCCACGTTAGAAAAACCCAAGTATAATATATTATTATATTATACGCGTACGTTTTCTTGAGCTCTGGAATCCCTACCGCAACTCGTTTTCCAGCTTTATTTGAATTAAGAATAAGCGACAGCAGCGAGCGTTGTAGACAAAATCTGATAACCACATGGTCGTTCCCGTATAATAGAAACTATTTTGCACCGAAAACAAATTGCAAAATGGATGTAAAATCCCTTTTGTCAGAATAACCGAACTTCGCACTCCTGTCGCAACTAGCGAAGAGAGGTCTGAAGAAAACGTGCGCGAGTAAGATAGGTCTATTAAAAAAGCAATCTTTTTAAAAAAAGGCGCTAAAACATTTGACAGCGTAGGGCGCACGTAAGTCAAAGTCGAGCACTGGTGGTGGGGACCCGACTTCAGCACAAATTGACAGTAAGACTATTTGAAAATGAGTTCCTCCCGTTCCTCTGTATAAATAAAAGTGCAACTCTTCACATGGGTAACAGTTTTTATGCAAGCGGGTGTGACCTCTGCTACACCTGTTCCAGGAATATTTTGGAATGCTCATACCTGTCACAAATCCAGACAACCCATATCCGTAAACCTCACTTATGTTAAAGCCTGAATTCATTTTATATAAGGACTAATCCCAAGAAAGCTACAAACCATTGCAGTGCAGTTTCAAATCTACAAGAGCACCTACGTGTGGTTTAGAGGGGAAAAATAGTTCATTGACTTTTTTGAAAATAAAATACAAAAGTAAGCATTTCAAACAATTTATTTACAATGAAGAAAATAACACTGAGAACTACTAATATTCATATAGTATTTACAATGAAGAAAATAACACTAGGAACTATTAATTTTCACACCAAGAGATTTCTACTCTTGCAATTAGAACCAGATGTGTATCATAAGTGCCTCTAAGCTTCACTGAACTATAATAATAACAGAATAGCACATAATGTGCAATAGATTTCACTGAGACCCCCTAAAAATATTGAATATGTGTAATAAAAATATAAATATACTTCAATATTAACAATTTCAAAAAATCAGATTTATACATTTACAATATTTTTTTAAATATGAAATGATTTAAACGTATTGCAGGTTGTAGGGTAGACCTTAGTCTGATTATCTGTTAGTCCAATTCTGCTTGTAATTTACATAATTGTGATTCACATAATTATGACAGGAAAATTTGCATTCCTCCTCATTCTTACGTCGGGGCCAACATTACCACGGAGTGAATGATTAAACACATTGGTAGAATTCTGAAACAAAATAAATAAATAACTATTTTCCTCACTATATATTTCAAGCAATAATTTTTAATGATACTAATACATAGTATTTGCTGATAATCTCTTAATCCCACCATGAGTCTCATAAAAAAAAATATAAATTTGAACTAATTGACACATGCACAGTTTTTCAGGAAAATCCAGTTTCCCTCAAAAGCAAATTTAAGATTATGAAATAAAACAAGCTTTTGATTTTCTATTTAATCTCCACTCTGGGAGTCGGGATCAGGTTTATTCGTTTATTCTAAAATATATTTTTGAAGTAAATATGCAGTCTTCTAAAATCACAATGTAAGATTTTATGTGGATTTTGCCTTCTCTTCATTAATGGATTCTTGCTTGATTTTGTAATCTGACAATGCTGCTTTAATGGCATCTTCCGCAAGCACTAGAACAAAAATCACAAACCCATCATGCATTATCACTAGCAAAACATTTATATGGAAATTGAACTATCTTCTTAAAAAGGCTTTTAAGAAGGTAATGGCTTCAAGAATGCCATTTACTCAGCCTCCTACATTTAGTAAATTATACAACAGATCAGAAATGGCTGTACTTTTCATTTCTTAAGATATCAGACATTCCATTTTTTTTTCAAAATAATTTGCAATGTTTAAGTTTGTTAGAAAATGTCACCAATAATTTTTCAAATTCAGGGCCATTCCAACATACATTCTATTTTAGTTCCAGGAAGGGGATTCTTACAACTGTGGCAAAAATGAAAAGGGAAGTGTGACAAAAATAAACATTCAATCACTAGTTTTGTGTTAAATGAAGTTACAAAGTATTGACAATCACTTATGTAATATTAATTATATAATTTATATGAAATTATAAACAAATGTTGAAATGAAAACATTAACTGCCAACAAGATATCTCACAATAAATTTCTACTACACATCCTCCCAATAGTTGCATAACAATTTATTATATTTTGATTAATATGCTTTTTCGAGCTAGCCTTTTAATTTAGATATACGTTTTTAAAATTTAACGCTCTCTGAGGATAGTAAGATAATATTCAGTAGAAGAATCCTCAGTGTTCAATTCACGGGAGAAGAAGATAGGATGATGTTGCACTTGATGGCTCAACTGTATACTGCAGGTTTCACAGAGTTGCATTTGAAGGATATCAGCTGTTTTGTGTTTTGTCCAATAGGGACCTTACACACCATTAGTGATGTCATAATGGTGGTGTTCAGCATTCCGATAGGATGACACAGAAATAGCTGATATCCTTCAAACGCAACTCTGTGAAAACTGCAGTATAATAAATAGTCAAGTACCAGGCAACACAATGTACTTCATATTATAATAAAATGAAACCAAAAAATCACCAAGCAGTTACTTCAAACTCAGCAATCTTCAAATTACAAATACCAATTATGTTATCCTAACACAGTTTTGTGATAACTGTAAAAGAAATGTACATGTATTCATCCAAATAATCACAAACTAGTAATAAATTGTTCAACTCTTTGATCTTGAGGTGTTGATATCTTTTACTAAGACCATAGATAAGTACTGTAACTGCTTTACTTTCTGTTTGGGGTCTTTTCTGATTCCTGGCAGAAATAACGTTTTGCAACATTCTGAAAATTATTCACATGAACTTCTCTTTTTAGACCATTTACGTCCAGTTTTTAGATCTATTTATGTCCAGTTTTACTTGTGTTGTAAACTTTTCAGTTTTCTTGGATTGAAGTAATTTGATTTTTATGCGACTGGGGTCAGAAATTCTTACAAATAAATTCCAAGTTACACATCTAAATTACAAGAAAAAAAATCTAAAAACGTGTCCATTTCCGTTATATAATAATGTTGTTGTTTCTGAATGCAAATTTGGCCTATTTGTCTATGATCAGTTAGTAGACTTGTATGGGACATTCATATGCTGTTGGTGGACACTTATGTTTAGTTATGAGGATGTGCTAGAATATTTTTCAGGAAATATTCTTTGTTGGTTGTTTTTTTTTGAACGATATAGTAAATGACAATAAATAGCATTATTTTCTTAATGAATAATTCCAAATAGCATCCGTTCATGAAATACAGGTAAACTAGGGGGTAAAACGGGTGGGGTCAATTCTGACCCCAGAGCCCACATAAGTAATGGAGAAACAGAGTCAAAAGGTTAAAAGGATTCAGGGTAGGATCTACCGATATACTAGTGATAGGAGCACAAAATTCCTTTTGTAACTTTCTCTTCCTGTGTGCAAGTGCTGTATCTCATGCCCTTCTTCTACAACAAAATAGTCTTGAAAAAAACGAGAAAAGTGAATGGTTGAGAGGCCTCTTGGTTTAAATTATAACATTTGTATAAGATATGTATAAACTCTCACTCAAATTGTTCACACTTTCAAATTGTTCAACTTTCACTCAAACTACATTACAATTAACATCTAACACTACACTACATTTTTCAGATACTTACTAGAGCAATGAAGTTTCACTGGTGGAAGTGATAATTCCTTAGCAATATCAGTATTCTTCAATTTCAGAGCTTCGTCAACCTGTGAGAAATTAAAGCAGATGTTTCCTAGCATTAAGTACCATTACCTATTCTATGCATCAGGAATATTGAAAATTAAAATAAATTGCTACACTTACCGTCTTTCCCTTCACCCACTCTGTTGCCAAAGAGCTAGATGCAATAGCAGAGCCACAACCGAAGGTCTTGAATTTGGCATCAATAATTTTGCCATTGTCATCCACCTTTATTTGTAATTTCATTACATCACCACAAGCTGGGGCACCAACTAATCCTGTTCCCACTCGTCTATCATTCTTGTCAAGTGACCCAACATTGCGAGGATTTTCATAATGATCTAAAACCTGTAACACAAATAATAATCAATACGCATTCTAACTAGGAACCGTACGTACGCACCAGCAACTTTTTTCACCTTTTCGTGGTAAAATACCGCTGGTGTGCTACCAGATCTTATTCGCAGTAAAGTACTTGGCAATTTGCGCGATGCTGTAGCGAAAAACGACATGACAATGTTTCAAACAAAATTTATACGAAGAAATATACGACAGTGAACCAGTTGTTCACTGATATTTTCTCAGTCCAATATACTCAGTCCAGTTCACCACGATTTAAGTTGCGGCAGCGCTTCGTAATTGCGCAGTTCTGCTGCGCTCTCGTTATGAAGTAACCAGTAACGAATATCACGGTATCGTGGAACTATTGACAACCAAAATTGCTTTCTACGCTCCGTTCCCCACGCGAAAGTCAGCATGTGTTTGACAGAGGAGAACTAGTAAAACTTAGTAACTAGATTCGTTACAACTCGGTACAAAGCAATCTGAAAAGTTTCTTTTTCTACCGCTGTGATCGCTTTTTAATGAGTGGGTTATTGATACAGAAATCATTGTCATGAATTTTGACACATGCAGTTTGCTGATATTAATAATACTAATGCATCGTTTCTAAATTATTTTATTTGAAATATCATTACTACAGTGATAAGGCAATGAATTACCATAGTAATACTATGATAAAAGTAGATAAGACAACAATAACGTTAGTGTTGTAACTTTGAAGTGATAGCCGTACTCTTTCCTGAAATATCGAATTATTGCAATTTTAAAACTGAACTCGTGGGAATAAATGTTTCATGCACACATATATAACAATGCGAAGCTTACTTTTTAAGAGCATATTTTTCTGATATGAAAGCAAATTGTTTAAAAAAGTAAAATAAAATCCAAAACCCCACATTTTTTGTAAAACTAAAGTTTTGATTTAATTCGATATATTTTGCCAAAGAGCAATAAAAGCTGTACGTGACGTACAAGCACGGTATTCGTATTTGTACGGTGGCGCAGCTCAGACCGTTTTTTACTATACTTCGGTTTTTATAACGTGGCGCGTCAACGCCTGCCTTTACGATGGAATTTGGCAGGCTTTACATGTCTTTCTCGGACGTGCTTTTAGATGTCGCTTGATCTACAGCACAGCTTGATACGGTCGCGACATTGCGACATCTAGCGGCCCGACTGAGAATGACGCGAAAAGCCGTGACCGTCTATTGTGAAAACAGGCTTTGACGCACCACGTTATAAAAACCAAAGTGTAGTTAGATAAGCGCGCGCATACAGCTAGCGATCCTGACCAACTAAAGAAAACAAATAGCTGCTATTGAAGTATGCGGATTTGTTAGTGAAAATGAGTTTATTAAGAGCTGGTTAAAAACTTAAAAGATAATTCGTATTATTTCTTAGCCTCGTGGTTTTATTTTATATTCCTAGGGCAAGCAATAACTCGTAAAATTACATCAAAACAACGTTTTAACCTTACATTTGACATTAATCGGAACATACTACTCGCGCAACTTTTCTTGAACGATGACCTTGCCTCCCCTTCCTTGAGCAATAAACAGTTGAAGACAAAAGCTCGTAGCGAGCACTGATGACAACACTCCAAGCACAAAAACTTGGTTGGCGCGAAACTGTTTCTATACAATTATAGACTATACTGAGTATCAAAAGGAAAGTGACATTAATTTTAACAGTGATATTTATTGCATTATTTACCATTTGGATTGTATAATTCTGATCAACCTGTAACAAGTATTGTACCGCAGCTTACGGGTCAATGACCTCCATCTCGATCAGGTTTTCTGTCCAGTTTCACTAGTCCTTTGAGCAAATGCTGAAATGGCCCCTTGTTTTGCTTCTGGGCATAAATTTAACTTCATTATCTGTGCACGTCTTCTAGAATTAAGCGGGAAATATAGTTATTCAAATCATCGTTCTCCATGTTGTCGCGCCAGGAAGTCAAATTCCTTGGAGCACGACATGATGAGGCATAAGGGCCAAATTTATCGCTAATTTACCCTTGAAAATAGATTTTATTACATTGGCGCGAATATTTTGTTAACAATCCTGGCAAAAAACGCTCATTCTCTTTCTCATTCAAGTAGTGTATGGCTTAGGGTAGGAATAACAGAATTTTGAAAATGTGCGCAGAATTCACTTCTCTCCATAGCACGTCACAGCTTTTAACTGTTTTTGACGTAAAAATAAATAATATAAAAATCTCATTAGATATATAATCTAATATATATATTTATATATATATATATATATATATATATATATATATATATATATATATATATATATATTGTTAGATTTAGCCTAATGGTGCTATATTACGAATTGTAAAGCGGCGTAGTGTTCCTTGATCGCCGCGCACATCGCTAGAGTCGTTGACCAACCTGTCGTCTTAGGGCATTTAAACACAGCTGCGCTACTGTGTAAATACGTATACTCTAGGCCGTGTATTAGGCCGCACTAAATTCGCAATATGGCAGCTTGAAAGATTTTCTGTCGGAATAGCCAACTTATGAAACTATAACTCTGATCAAGTCTCTCGCTTTTGTTTTGTTTGTTGTCTCATTCACAATCCCCGCGCGGTCTCGAGTCTTGTCCACTGTTCAATAATACATGTTTCGTTTTTCGGTAGAATTAAAAATAGATGTTCATCTATAAACGAATATTAACTCTGTGAATAATTATTAAGTTAATTAAGAATTATCATTGTCAACTATTGCGTGCTTAAGAAGTGTTAAAAAGTGTCAAGTGCAAATGAAAAATACAACCTCAAAAGTTATCTGCGGTCATACTTCTATGTTATTAATGCTTTTGAGATGTGTGTCAACAGTTCCTTTACGTTTTGAAATGGTAGTAATGAGTTTTATTGAACGCAAATAAATACCACAATTATTGAAGTTAAGCGATACATGGTAGTTTTTAAGTGATCGAATGAATTGTTCCTAACAGTCCAGTTATGTCAATATCAATGCAAATGCATCCATTTACTTTATCTGTTCAATTATTCATTAGCTTTTAAAAGTAAGTTCAAAAAAATAATGAAAATCATCATTAGTGTAAGTAAGTCTTCAATAACTTATCCATTGTTATGAGAGACAGTCTTTGAATACGTGTTATCTTCAAAGGTTCATTATTAAGTATAGACCCAGATGTTGTTGGGCTATCCATTATTTTCCAGTTATAATTAAAATGAATTCAGAAATAATAATAATAAATATAATATAATTAATTTAAAAATACTAAAGGGACACTTAACAACAACAAATAATGAACTACTATAACTATTTCAATTAACTTTATTATTATTACTAAAGAAAACGGAAAATAATAAATAAAACTCAAAAACGCCTAGTACTACTAAATAAATAAATTGAACGATAAAACGCAAATAACGAAGAGCACCAAAACGCAAAATGCAAATCTTTAGCAACACTCGTAAACTAACACAACTTTACTTGGATGGCATTGAATGTTGGCGGAATCTACGAAGTAGTCATTGTTTCATTGCAAACTTAAATTTTAAAAAATATCCCTACCACTTGAAGGTAATATACACAGGGTATTTTTGTGACGGTTGGCAACAACTTTTGCCAACATAAAACGAAACGAAACTACCCTAAATCGAATATAAATGTATGTTCTCATCCGACTGTGACATTTTTCAAAAGTTTTCCCGTTAGTTCGGCTTTTTAGCTGGCCAGCAGTCTATACTGTGGTCCAAGAGAGAAGTATCATCGGCGCATGTTTGCTTGAGCTCCAAAATCTCTTCCCAACATTATAATTATGAATTAGCGTACCTGCAGGAGAACCCTCGCGGGTTTAAAACTCCACCTCTTCTCTATCCTTCTATTTCCATATTAATAGGGAAAGTTATTAATGAAACGTATTTATTACTTTAAAAATGTGTAACTGTAACATCCAATGTACTTATTTATAATATCAAATAAAAATAACAAACAATGAAATTGATGTTTGAAACTATTTTGAATAAAGGATTATTCAGTTATTGGCAGATTTTCATTGAACAATTCACAGCAATCCCTTCAACACATCTGAAATAATTAGACAACCTTGCTTGACAGTTAGCTTTTTGCTTTCCTTGACAGTCACAAACATATTTGTTCGGGCCCACAGCAAAGCAGAAAATTATGCAAACATTTTATTTCTTATGCTTGGCCACACAGAATCCGTTGATTCGGTTGAACGCTACAGCGTCCACATAGGATGCGCGATCTCCAGCGTGGCGCCCTTTCGTCGCCGTATCTTGCGCTCACGTGTGCTTCCGAGCAACCGTGAAATCACGCCCTTTTCACGGAAATCTGCGGGTCTCAACGGTCTCAAAACCTTCGATCTGCTTCTGGAACAAATATGATTATTCATCTGTAATAGACTAATTCGCCAAACCCCTCTCCGCGCCGTGCGCAGAGCTTCTCGTGGCGCGCTTGTGACGCCGCAGAGAAGAAATTGGTCTGAGTGCATCATATTGGCTTTTTTAACGTGGCATCTGGGGTAGAATTCTCCAAGAAAGAATATGGCAGACATTTTGCGCCTTTCTCGATCCTGCCGCTAGATGTCGCATGATCGCGTCCGTATCCAGTACTACTGCAGATCAAGCGACTCCAGCGGCACGACCGAGAAAGACGTGAAAACCGTGCCATATGCCATCTTGGAGATACTACCTTCAGATGCCTCGTTAGAAAAACCATGTATAGAGCACACGTCTAGTGCTCGAAGCCTCAAATTACATGAGGATGCCAAATTTCCCCTTTCCGAAAATTCTCTTTAGCGAAACATTCAGATTCAAATTATCTAATGTTCACGCTGAGCATTAAATGTAATCTCTCGCAGATTATGTGTTAATTTGTGTATCGCAAGCTACTTGAACTGTGTAAAGCGTGCAGCTTATCACATCCGTTGAAGTGTTCACGTGTAAGTGGACCACAAACTGTATTTGTGTTGTTGTGCCCATCATCACACCTTGGTAGGAATAATAATTGTGAAATTCGTCTGTTTCTGTTGAAAACCGAAAACGTTTCCTGGGACTGCAGCCGTCAAAACTCCACGAGCTCTCAAGAGTTTGAGACTGTTCCGCAAATCAATCAATCAAAATTCAGTCCACTTAATCCAAACATGCAAGGCAGCCTCGAACAATATTTGAAAAGCTTTTACTCTTAAGAAAGCTACTTAAAATTGTCCATGCGAAAATATAGGATCGGGCAAGTTATCTACTATGATACGTTGGAGTATTATATAACCTTCAAACAAGGTTCCTCTGAGTGACAATTTTGACAAGGCTGTGTCATGACACCTAATGCTTCTCTTCAGTATTTCAATGGATTAATTGTTTCTAATTCTCAGATACATGTACCTACACATTGTTACACACACAATTTTTCGGTGGTTTCAAGAATTCAGAAGAGGCAGAACTTTGTCGAAAGACGAGGAGAGAAGCGGGCGTCCGGCGACTGCAGTGACTGAAGAAAACATCGTCGCTGTAGAAAACTTAGTGCGCGAAAACAATCGTATGACATTTAAGGTCACAGAAGGATCTCTACAGATTGGATTGCCGGCAGTCTCCAAAATCCATTAATTAATAATTAATTTTATTAATTAATATTAATTAATTAATAATAAATTAATTAATAAATACTAAATTAATTAATAAATACTAAATAAATAAATACTAAATTAATTAATCAATATCTTTACTCATTTATTGATTTGTTGATTCGTTGATTTATTGAATCATTGATTCATTGATTGATTCGTTCGTTCGTTCGTATGTTCGTTCGTTCGTTCGTTCGTTCGTTCGTTCGTTCGTTCGTTCGTTCGTTCGTTCGTTATAATAATAATAATGTACATACTGAACACAAAAATAAATAGTTTCTGTCTTGGGCTCATTGAATGATTGCATGTCCTTTGCGTGTGCTTTGCGTGTGAAACATATCCCGCTTTGTGGCAGATGTTGCTAGTGATGCTGAAAATTTAGGCGCTGGGCGTGACGTTCACTGTTCTTGCGCGCAACAGTATTGAATTAAACGTTCGGTGCAGTTCAGTTCATGAACTTGTGCGTTTGTATGTGATTGTTTGGTTCTGGCTCTGTGTTCAGCTACAAAGAAGTTACGTTACGTTTATCAGCTATGAAATATATGTGAGTGATTTTCAACGGTCTTTAAGTTTCGAATTTGTTATTACTTTGCGCGTGGGTGAGAGGATCGTAATTCACCGAAGTTTGTAAATGTAATGGGATTTTCATTCTCATTTCGTAAAGTGGTACAAAGGAATTGTTTCGCGCTGAGAATTTTAAATTAATGGTCGACAAGTATTGTCACGAAATCTTCCAATTTTCATGATTATTTGCCTATGTGACAAAGTAAACTATAATTTTAATAAAATGTTTAAATTGAAGGAATTTGTAGGATAATTGTCAAATAACAATGTAAACTTGCAATGTAGTTTAATGAGTTTGCATAGCTTATGTAATAAGGCAGAATTAGGTTGGTAAATCACATCACAGTATTTTTATCTCCAAATAGGAAATTAAGTTCATGTTGTTGGTTTTTTTGTTGTTGTTTTTTAGATGTTGATTGTACTGGTCATCAAAACTTCACATTTCAGATAGATAAAAAAAAAACTATGATTTCTTTGTCAGGACTAATGCAGTGGACTAAACATTTCCTCTTTGCGTGCCAATTAAAATAAATTCCAAACCATAGAAATTAATAACTTTTGTAATTCTTAACTTCTGCCAAAAGTCTCACTGGTTAACACATGTCAATATTCAACTTAAAAAAAAAAAATAAATAAAATAAAAAAAAAAAAACCACTAGAAATGTTATTCTTAACGCCAAAAACACTGTTAAATCTCTGTGATATTGAGGAAAGGGGCAGGGGAGTTGGACCACCAGGTTTTTAAATGTTACGGGAGTTCTCCCTTTTGAAGGGAGATGGATTGTGAAATTAATTCTAATATTTCTCTTCTTACATTCCTGTATGTCCTATTGTCTGTGCATGTGCCATTCTTGGTAAATGGAATTGGAGTCCACCGCTTAAGTTGTGGTTTTATTGATTATTTTGATTGATTACTAAATTGATATAACTCATAACATTCTTTTGCTTTCATTTAAATAAAGAACCTTGCTTCTGCCCCTTCAAATAAAAAAGTAGTCTTAATCGCATTAATTTTTTGATGTAATGACAAAACTGATAACAGTTGTATGTCCGATAAGATTTATCCACTTCCGTTACCAGGGCCTGACGATAAGAGTTTCACTGGTGAAAATTTGCTTTTTTCCCACATTCAGTTACAATACTTCCCCTTCTTACAAAGTAAGAGTGAGAATTTTGAAAAGGATGAGGAGTCATTACAATGCAAAAATGTATGAAACTACATTATAAATACTTAAAATACTATTGTTTTCAAACTTTGTGTTCAGTTTTTGAGTGAATAGTGTGGAATTTTCACTTGTAGCAAAAGTTGTAGTAACTCAAATTGTAGTAGTACTAGTAATAACAACCAAATATTTGTCACATAAATACAGCATAAGCCATGTATGACAAGACATGTACATAATCATGCAATGTACTATAAAAATCCTAAAAAATTAATTTTCTATATAAATTAATTTTATAAATGGTAGTGTAATACTAAAGTTGAAAAACAACAACAATAATAATAAAAAGGAAAGAAAAAAATTGTCTTCATGAGATTGATGCTTTATATCCAACAATCACTTTGAGGGTTTCAAATCACGCAACAGAATATGCAAAAATTATTAGTACTAGTTCATATTGATGTAAGTAAGTGTTTATGATGTATGTATTCTTTTGTACTTTAGAATGTATGGTTTAGCACTATTATCACTGGGGTTCATAATATTTTGAATAAAACCTATCGGAAACAAAATGTCTTTCCGGTTCCTAAAAAATTGAAACCTATAAAATCAATCATCGGGGACCTATGAGGACCCTTCTTTGGTAATGCTAAGCAGTTCCTATAATGCGATTTCAATGCTGCCTCTGACATTCATCAGCTGCTACAGTGCCATCCAATCGGAAACCTTACATGTCACTACAGTGACGTAACTATGTGATGCTCAACCTTCTTATTGGATGACACTGTTGCAGCTGTTTTACTTCAGAGGCAGCTTTAAATAATTTGCAATATAATCTCTATTTAATTTGACATTTTGTGATGAAGTTGTGTTAGAAATGTCTCAAGAGAGGGGTGCTGATATTTTTTTGTGTTAGGAGCTGTTTTAATTGTGCAATGTTTTGTTAGTCTTGACTTGAAGGTTAGTTACAAATGGCAGTGTTGCAGTTATATTGTTAAAATGTTAAATTTCATTACAGGAAATGCCAGACTCTACCGAAGACACCAAAACCAAGAGTTGCCTCAAAGGAAGGGAAAGATAGTGTGAAAGTATTCTGCAGAGTAAAACCTCTCATGAACGATAATGAAACAGCATGCTTGAGGGTTCTTCATTAACCCATTGGAATTAAATTAACAAAGTTTTTGTTTTTTAATTTTTCTCAGACTTTATAGTCTGCCATTATTTTAATTAAATAATGCATTGTTTAATTAAGGCCACGGTGGTGATTTGTAACACTAATCCAAACTTTGGATTATTTTAACGCCTAACTAAACAAAATTAGACTAAGATATAAAATGAAAAATTATTAAAATAACGATTTGCTTGTGTCCCTATTTTCAAGAAGAATTTCATTCTTTAATGTTTAATTTTGTACGTGATTTTTGTTCGTTAATATTTTCAACAATATTAACAAAATTACTTTCTGGTTATTTCCTTAAAAAGAAAGTCCAAAAGAAGACTGAAGATCCTCACGCAATGGCACTGCATTCACTATCCAATTCATCAGCTTCTTCCATCACTGCTTCTGTTATAAAAACATTCCCGAGGTGAAGAATTGCAGCAAGAATATGCCACATATCTTTCTGTTCTCGTCTGAGAAACCTAGAAATGAGAAGGCAGAGGAAGTTTCTCAAACTGTTGGGCATCATTAACTCCTTGTATTACAGAGCAGGAGCCTTGGTTCAAATAATGAAATGCATCTTGACGATCTAGAAAAGAGAAAAACCATGTATTACATTGAAATGAAAATGAAAAAACATGTATTATTTTTTTGAAGTGGTGAAGCAAAAGGTTTTACATGTGAGGAAGTCTTCAGTCTGTTACACTCTAAAAATTAAGATTGTCCAAATTTTAAGAAATAATTAAAACAGTGACACAGTTGCACTGTTATACCATTTAAACCTTTGTACCATTGCAAGGTTCCCCAGATATGATACCTCTGTTTTTTATATTTGTGCTCACAATGAAAACATTTAACAATTATAATGCAAAAAATATTAAACACATAACAAGTTGCCAATGACATCAGAATAAAAAAGAATTCTAGAACATTTACAGAAAGATCAAGATTTAATATTTTAATAACCAACTTTTAATGATATTCATCAAAACATCACATCCAAGAATTGACACTTTTTTATGCTGAAAGGTTATATGCAGATTTTTTTAAATAAATGGGCTCTGCACTTAAAATATCAAAGTCAGTCATCAGTTTCAACTTTTTTTAACCTCTGAATGAACACCTGAATTCACAGCAGACAATTTTATTGGGGTGCCAGAAGTTTGTTTCATTAGAATCTCTTTATACAGACACTACTCACGAGTGGTCAGTTTTTCAGGGCCAAGCTTGTTCATACAAGAGAGATGATTCACAGCATTTATTTTGTTTATCAATATTGAAATCTGCTCATGACATAAAAATAAATAAATAAAATTCAATACACACCCAATTTAAGGTCTGGAAAAGAATCACGGACAGCACATTACTGATAGAATATATGATAATTTATTTCTTCTGGTGCTTGGAATACAACTCGGGACTTTTCCAGAAGATATGTTCGTATGCTGGTTCCTTAAATATGGTATTGAGGACTGAAGTGTATTTCTATGAACTTGCCAAAACGGGAACTATTGTCATTTCTTGTGGTCTTAGCATTTCCAATAGCCTGAAAAAATGGTGTTATTTAAAAATTAAAGATGAAACAAATCCTATTAGTGCCCCTTTTATCATCATAGATGAGAGTACATGTTGATTTTATTATTAAAAAAGAGAAAAAATACAGAAAAGATACAAACAGAAACAAAGATATAAACAGATGCAAGTCCTGATAGAAAGTAGGCCACCAAACACCAGAATTCTCGTAGGTACCCATTTCTTTTCTTAACAATTACAAAATAATCAATATTTGATCCAGATATTTTAATGAGATACAGAACATACATATGTTTACAATCTCATAAATAAACATGCTTGTGAACATAAATGTGAAAGATTATTGCTGATATTTCTGATTTTGATCTGAATTTTTGCAGTTAAAAAGGCATGTAAATGATTCATTAGAGTGAAAATAATGTTGATCTATAATTTTAATTTAAAAGTATACCCCAATAATGTAAGATAATATGAAGAGATAATTTTGTTTTATAATTATTTTCTTTAAGGAGTCACAGCTCAGAGAGAAAATTTTAAAGAATTATGTGCAGTAAATGACATTCTTAATTCTCTACGAAGTGTTTGCAGACACCTCTTCTGATCTGACAGTTCGTAATAGTATAAGTGATGGAGCATTAAGATCAGGGTGTACTCTGCCATTGGATGCGATAAAATTGTGAATATCAAAGAATCAATTTCATTTAAAATTGAACATAAGATCCTGCACATTTCTGGTAACCTGTACTAAGTAGTGGGGGTACCAAGATGAGCTAAACCACAAAAAAATGTAATAGAAGGTCCAAAAAGGTCTCATTTAATAGATTAAAACCAAAGAAACATTTACTTGGAACTCTGGTGGAGTTTTGTAAAAAATTAGTTTTCCAAGTCATATTTTTGTTATTTCTCATAAATGTTAAATTGTAAATGCACCCATATTTTCAACATCTGTACGTCATAAGCACCTGAGCTCTAGTTTTCAATGCAGTATTCTGTTATAATGAACAGTTTGGATCAAAGCTGGACAATTTCACTCATTGGTTAAAAGAATGTGATGTTATAATGCATGTGACATTACAATGCATCTCGATAAAATTGAAACTGGAACTGGAAAGATAGATTGTTAAAACTTGTAAGGAATAGTAGATAAAATTTATATATCAATATTTGTTATTTTTATTATATCTAAAGCCACTAGTAAGTGCAGTTACATTTAAGTTTGGACAACATGCTAAAAGTTCAATTTTTAGCATTAGTGCTAAAAATGGCACAATGCTCAAATGTTCAGATACAACTGTTAAAGCTAGATACAAACGTAATACTGTCATCTGACCTAATCAGCTATTACTGACCTTATGTAACAGTACATAATTAGGTGATTTATATTTTTGAATTAAAATAAAATAAAAGGCAGTAATACTGATACAGATTCACGGTGAAAGTGATTTTATTTTGCTTGTAGGATTGGGGCACACATCCTATTGGCCTTATGTCACCACCTTTCCTACTTGCAAAATAAAATGGCATTTTTCACCAATTGTATTGTAATGATTTGTTTTACCTGAGCAAAGATGCGATGTTTTCATTTGTTTCTTTTAAGCACTGTTCATATATAGTGCTCTCTAATAAAGTAGTATTCCATAGTATTCACATTAATTTGGCATGTCTCTAAGCAAGTAAGTTTTTGAACTCCTGTACTGTGTAAAAAAATTTTTATGTTCAATAAATACTAGATTTTACTGCTGTAATTTGATTTTTCTTCCATAAAATTCTTTCAATTATTTTTGTTATTTTTTGATAAGTTAAGGTTGAAAATATAGGGAGTGATTTTGGAGAAATACATGGAGTGAATATGGAGAAAATTTTAAAATTCCCGCGTGCCTATTTTTTTTTTTTCAAATTTTCCGGTTACTTCTACGCTATTGGCTATTCATTTTAGAAATCAATACGATTGCACATGGCGGCACCGGAAGTGGGGCAAATAAGGCTTCTCTGTTTAAACATTGAGTGCCATCTCTGAGATATACACTTTGGCGCAAACTATGAAAATGAGTAGTTCACAGATTTATCGTTAGAGCGCGCTGGATACAATTGCATATGGCGTCGGGCTTTCAATTCAAATAACGACATCTTCCGGCCTATCTAGTAACATACCATTGTGTGACAGCCTTGTCGTTTAAAAGTTAACTTTTTTACCGAAATGAGAGGTACACCAATGCAACTTAATCGCCTGGGTTACCAAATAATTCGTTTAATTTCACATAGGTACAGTTGCCGATTCTGCAAGTCTTTGAACACACGGGCTAGTATCAAGAAGCGCCAGACCAGCAAAATGTAAAAGAATGTCCAAGCTCTCGTTCTATACATTACGGTGCGAGGAACATATTTTGAGGTAACTGTCCAAACAATTCCACATTTTAAGGCCGTAGACCGCTTTGTTTAGGAGTTATTGAACTAAATAGATTTTAACAATGATTCTTGAGTGTTGTGGATTTGATTTGACGTAAGGCGCCCCTTTAGTTGAATAGAAACTATTTTGCATCAAAAAATGCACTACAAATTTGATACAAAATTTCTTTTGTGAAAATAACCAAACTTCCCACTCTTCTCGCAACTAACGTAGCGAGGGCTCGAGAAAACGTGCGTGGATAATACATATCGGTATCACTGACTTGCGACTATACATGGCGCAGAGAGCGCTCGACTTACGCTCTTTGATTTCCAAATGATTTCGTACATCGATATTGCTACGCAATATTGAATTTTAAATTACACGCTTAAGGGAATAGTGGTCTCAAATTCGTTGAAATACTCTATTTTTTTCAAAAAATTGCAAACATTCATTTTTTGGCATCTTCCTACAACTAGTTATAAAGAGATTTTTTCTTAATGAAATTAATTCATCAAACACAATCTTCAATAAGGTCATTATTTTTTTTGTGAAACGTAGGCAAATGTTAAACAATTATTTTCTGAGAAACAGCTCATATTTTTTGTTATTTTTTTCTCGCATGTAGCAAAGTAGAGTGGAGGAAGTGGTGCTATTACTATTTTCGGCGCACTTTATATTTTCGAAAAATGGAAAAAATACGAAATGGTACATTCGAATTTACCGCGCTTTGTTTGAAGCGGTGCTGTTCTCATGATTTCTCTCTGATTATAAAACTAATGATAACATGATAAAATGAAAACATAATAGCAAGCAGATACGTTTCCTAACTGATTTTTATGAAAAGAAAAGTGGTAAATAACGAATTATAATAATTGTAAACTTATAATGTGTTTAAAGTAAGTTTTTATTCCATAGGATTAGCACAAGCGTTGGAAACGTTCATAGTATTTGGCAGAAATATACGTTTACTTGAATGCACACAATATGAAAAGACGAGCTAGAAGTGAGTAATATTTAACTGCCGTATTGCAAAGATGATTTGCCTCACGCCTCGGGGAACCGTCCGTGATCAGGTGAAAATTACCCGGTGATTTCCCTCCCCATCAGGCCCGCCTTCTCTTATCTGAGTCAGGTGCCGGCTAGCTCAGGAAGCAGTAAGAACCTGAAATAGGGGGCGGTGGATGGACGTTGCTACTTTACCAAATACAAAAACTTGTTCTAGAAAGAACGTAAAATGTAATTCAAAAAAGAAAGAAAAAAACAACTTATAAAAAAAGCTCATACCCTGCGCGTAGCTCAGCATATCATTTCCCTTTCCCTAATCCTTAATTCTAATACAATATTAGCAAAAGAAAACCTTAAAAATTAAATTTACAGAAAAATTGAGGTTAAATATTAATTTAAAAGAGTCTGTGCACGGCCTATACTTTAAATGAGAATTGTAATAATTTACTTTTTTATCGAGTATGAGTATTTTCATTAACAATACTTGAAGGGCGCAACGGAAGCCATTGCCTGACACTCCACTGACATCACAATTTTGTCGAGGGCGACCACGCCTCACAGGTGTAGAGAATCCACATTCCCCGGTCAACGCCTTTTCTCGTCTCGGAGTGAGTGAGTGAGTCCATCCGTCAGTCGGGCGTAGGGCCGGATCCTTTTGTAGTACAGGCACTCCGGGCGTCTTCTTCGATTCCCGCCAGACGTGACGCAACAAGGTCACAACAGCTCAGCTCCAGTGGGGATTGCGCGATACTATAACAATCTCCTATAATATAATTTTTTATAATCGGGTTTTAGTCTTCTCGATTAAATTAGAATCGCGTCGCGTAATTACAAATGCGCGCTGCCACGCGAACTAGTCTGGGTGTATTCGCCACACGTCGAACTTAGTGCAATCAAGTGGAGAGAATTTCCATAAAAACCAATTGCATCGGCATTCAGCAGAGTATTCGAAAACTTAGAACTTTATTGAGATAAAATTATTAAGTAAATTTTTGGGGGCACTCGCCCGAAGCAAGATTTTCTCTCCTACTTCTGAACTCTTTCTGCTACTATCTCATGATCCTACTTGCCCAATGGTGAAAATAGTCCACCAGGTATCTGCCCTTTCGCACCAGACCGCTGTCATCCCCCTCCCCCCCCCTCAGTCACCCAGAAGATCTAGAATGTTCTCTAGATTTTAGTAAAAGGTTATGCGATTGACCGAAGGTCCCTGCGTCGTACGAAATTCTCCTCCAATCACTAAGAGCGTTTTACAAGCGACGTAGGTCTCAGAAGGAAATTCATTTCTTTACTGATATCGGTATCGTCACAGTATCTACAAATTTGTTTATATTATTATTCGTTCATTTACAGTTTCATATTATTTTCACTTAAAAATACGACTTAAATGTAATGTGAAAAAAATTGATTACCATAATTTTATATGAACCTTATTACGATAATTTAATATTACCACCATACACGGCATTGTTGCCATACAATGCAGCAATGGATATTTGATATGTTCACTGTTGAACGGCGACATAACGGGAGAGACAAGATTCGGAGGTTTTATTTAAGTAACGTGAATGTTCCAATGTTCTCTGCGTTCAATAAATTGGTATAATCGACTTTATTAAAGTCGGGAAGGATGTATATACCGATGTGCATAAAGTAATGACATCGTAATTCCGTGTGCATTCATATGATGTATCGGATGACCTTTAATTTTGTATGTTCAATTTGTTTGTAAAATTATCCTTGCTTGTCTGAATGTTTTGTTGGAAATAATGCGAGCAGTTACAAACAATGCGATAAAGGATGTGATGTAGCATCACTAATTTACTTTCTCGTATACAGAGTAATATACGTATTAGAGAGGAAGAGATATAATGCCGCAGAAAATATATTTCGAGATTTCAACAGAAAAACATGGATTGGGGACACTGGAAAAAGTGTTGTTTTTTTTCTCCCTTCAAGATGTCCATCCCTCAATAACACTAGCGGCAAAACAATGCGAAGAATTTTTTTCCAAACTGAGTACTCCCCAATCGATCTGGCCTCACTCGAAGCTCTACGATTTTGAAAACCATTCATTAATTTTTGGGGGTACTTTACATAAAGACATAGCGGTAGTTTCTAAATATTCTCAAAAATGCAAAAGTATGCAATTTTTTCCTTCCTTCAACTGCAGTCTTTCTTCAAATGCAAAATTGAAGATTTTTTCTTGAAATGAAATACTTATCGTTAATTAGTTATTTTATGAAGGTCTTGATTTTTTTGTTCAAAATTTCAGTAGTTTTAGTGCAATAATTGCGTGACATATGTGAAATATGAAAAGAATTATCAAACAACTTTCCAAAATGTTTCTTTAAACTATTGGTACGGATAGTACTAAATGTACAGTATCAAATACAACTAGTTATAATATACTAGCTCGTTTATAAAATGACATAAACGGCATATTTACTTTTTCGTATATGGGAGTAACATACGTAGTATAGGGAAAGTTATGGAATGTTGCGGAAAATAGATTTCGAGATTTCAACGAAAATACACGTTTTGGTGTTCCGTGATACCGAAAAAGTGTTTTTTTCTAAACGTCCGCCTGTCGTATGTGAATAAACCCATGGTGGAAATAACATGGTGTTATTTCCACCATGAATAAACCTAGCACCTAAACCACACGTACGATCTCTTCCAACTTGAAGAAACTCCTGTCCTTCTGGCTCTAGTTGAAGCTTTGAAAAACATTCTTTAAAATTTGGGGGTATTTTACATGAAGCCTCCCCCCAGACATTTTTAAAAGTTTCTCAAAAACGGCTCCAAATTTTTCTTTAAATTTCATGTAAGAGCAGAGTAAAATACACTTATAAAAGTTGCATAGGTCTGATTTTCACGGTTAACTCTGAACTTTTGAATATAGCTTAAGTTTGATTTTTTTTCCGGCGTCTTCCTATAACTATAAAATTAATGATTGAGATTTTTCCTACAAATGAAATTTGCTGTCCATAAATATCTCTTTCATAAAGGTCATGTAGATTTTTGTGAAAATTTTATTAGTTTTCGTGCAATAGTGCATGCAATATTTGCAATTTTAAAAAATAACAAAAACAAGATTTTCTCATAAACGGCTCCAAATTTTGTCTTTAAATTTTTGGTAGATGCCGTACCAAACGCACGCTATCCGACATAAACGTCATATGGTTTTGCTTTTTCAAATATTAAAAAATTTAATTTCTTTGACTTGTCTCTCACGACGGTAATATTTACCTTAGAGGCGATTTCTTCACATTATTAGACTTATGAGTACATGTGCTTTAAAAAATGTTCCATAAAGTTTCTTGAAAGTCGAGTTCTATAAAAGCTCAAAATCCCGCATTTTCAGAAACGCTCAAACGCCATTTTCTCAAAAATGGCTCCACATTTTTCAAATGGATAGTGCTAATTGCATGGATTGCCTGTTTCTAATGGATAGTACAAGAGGATGTTTAATATGACCCAAAGTTCATTTTGGTGTATTTTGTTTTTTTCAAAAAATTATTGTTTTTTAAATATCTCTTACGCCGACAATATGCACATTTTCCATCGATTGGTATCCATTATTACATTTGTGAGTGGAAGTGTTTCAAATGAAGTTTTTCGAAAACTCAGTACCTTCCTGTGAAAAAGAGCTTCAAATTTCGCATTTACAGCAATGCTTAATCACCATTTTCTTTTAATCGAAATTTCAAAATTTGGAATTAAAATGTCTATTTTGGACGAGATTTTACTCTTTTTTAATATTCTTGAAGCCGTATTTCGGTTGTACCGTTAAGAAACCGAAAAGTTGATAAATGTACTTTCGGCGGCGATAGATGACAGCTGGCCAGAGAATGGAGCAAGACCTTAAAGCCAGCCCACACCAAGGAAATTAGAAAAAAATGCGACGAGAACGTGTGCCATTCTGTAGCACTTATAATTTCATATACTTTTGTTCTTTGATAAATTACACAATTGTAATATTTTGATATCTCTCACGTCGTTAACATTTACATTAACGGCGATTTATATACTACAGTGCATTTATGGGTACATGTGCTTCAAATTATGTCTCATAAACTTTCTCGGAAATTCCAAAGATTTCTGTGAAAATAATCTCAAATTTCTCCCTTTCTCAGAAACGCTCATTCGCCGTTTTCTAAATAAAAAAACGGCTCTAAATGTTTTGTTCAAACATTTTGTACGGAGAGTGATAAATTGACTGTATTAGATGACATCAAATTCATTTTACTGTATTCTTTTGTTTTCCAAAAATTACGTATATTATTGCATTTGTTAATAGAAGTGCTTCAAATTTTTCCCAATGTTTCTTGAAAACTCAAAATCTTCTGTGAAAAAGAGCTTCAAATTTCGTACTTACCTTAACGCTTAAACGACATATATTTAAAAAAAACGTCTCCAATTTTTACAACGAAAATTTTCCCACGGAACGAGGTTTTACTCTTCTATAACATTCTTAAAGTAATATTTTGGTTCTACCATTAGGAAACCGAGAAATTGAAAAACTTTTGGTAATAAAGGTAGGGCCATACTGAAAAGTTAGCTCACACCAAAGAAATTACAGTAACAACTGGTATGCGAAAGTCGATGGCATTCTGTAGCACAACTAGTTATTTTGATTGTTTTCATTGGTGTCTTTTTCAAATTAGGACTATTTTTTAAGTTAATCTGTTCCTTATCCTTAAGTGAGGATGTGTTTACAGTGGGAAATATTTTCTCTGTGTTTTGTATACTTATCCTTGCAACTTTTCATTAAGTTCTATAAGCTTAAAAAAAGAAAAATTACTTAATTTAACATGTTTTCGTACATTCTCTCCCATATATGTATTTTATACTTACTGTTTTTCCCAAAATTTCATTTCTGATTAGCAGGTAATTTTATTTCAATGTTTTTATTTTAAATAATATCAAAATTCATTATTAGGCATACATATATTGTTTGCTCACACCTGATGTGAGTAAATATCACACGAAACATGTTCCAGCATTATATAAGACAAGAAAAACTGTTCTTGAAAACCTGGATTATTGATTGTCAAAACAATATTATACCAATTTATTAAATTATTAATGACATTAATATTCCTATGTATCTGACTGTTTAAGCAAAGTATTTTCCTTAGCCTGTAATTTTTGTTTTGGCTACTCACACAGGTCCGCAAAAAAATTTTTTTGCTCAGCTGTTTCGGTTTAGTTGACTGATTCTTATGTTTTGTAGTGCTCTGAATCCAAGAATGACAACTGTTTTGTCTTGGGATATCAGGTTTTCGAACAAATGATCAGAGTTTAAATAAACACCTTAACATAAATATTTTACTTACGTAAAAATATTAACTCATTTGCACAGTTCATGACAAAATTAAAACCACACTCAAATTGCTGGGGAAATACTCTTTTTTTAACTCCAAACTTTTCCTCTTGTAGGTAGCTTGCGGAAGATCTATGTACAACATTCAGCAGTAGCAATATTCAGTTCATCATCATAACATTTCTTTTCTCGTTTCCTTCTTTCCGTTTCTTTTATATCTTGATGGAAATACTTTATTCTCTTTGGCCTTCAGTTACTGCTACCAAATTTTCAGGAAAATAGTGTAAATGTGAGTTGACAAAATGGGCTTTTGAGCTCATGGAGCAACCAAGCATTTGGAATTTAACATTATTTCCACAATTTCCTTGTGATTGGGGTCCTTTTGGTTCCCCAAAAAGTTTTTATGAACACTGTAAAGGCAACCTACACTTCTTTTTGAGTTGGAGTCATTGAACTGTTGAAATCTTTGTTGGATATTAATTTTCTAATTTCCAGCTCAACAAAAACTCCCTTTCAGTTTTGCCTCCAAAAAACATAGAAAATTGGATCCCAAGTACATGAAGTATTCCCTATTGTTGAAAATTACGTTAAAATTTCTTGATTATTCCTAATAGAGGTGGTAATAAATCCTTCTCAAGGGGGTTCCAATGTTTCCCTGAGGACATTCGTTTCACCAACTAGACATCTTGGTAGTCAATGTTTTTGCTTCCAGTGACTTTGTCGGTCCCCACTGTCCCGTCAACATAGAAAACAAGGGTATTTGGTGCATCACTTGCATACTTTGAGAAAAGTCAACTTTATCTTAGCCACAAAGTTTTAACTTAAAATAAAAATAAATTTTCTGAACAAAATCCGTAATATTCAACTGCTGTTTTTCACCATGAATTCTCCACGTATGAAACTGAACTGTCAAGTGAATTTACACACATTCTTAAGAGGCATTACACGAATTTTAAACCACACAGGCAATAGCTGGATGAAAACTAAAAGAAAAAAGATTGTGGAGGAATCAAGGAACAAGTTAAAGCATGCATGAATATGTAGGCCCTAGCAAGCACACTCAACAATGCAGTGATCCCTGTCAGGACCAATACATAGTGTGTATTTTCATGTTTTTGGGATCTCTGGCAGCTAATTTAATTTGTTTTTCCATGTTCGGTCTTTTTCCCAAGCGTAATGAATTTGAAATTTAGTGATATCCAGCTACCTGTTTGACCAAGTTACATTTCAAGTATGAAAAAACCTGACATTTCAGGAAGAAACAGAGGTCATTTTCGAATTCAACGCACCCAAAAACATAAGAATCAGATAAAATCATGAAAATAGCTTTTTGGTTACAGCTGTGTCATTAGTGTGTTTTAATATGGATATCCACAGTCAAAATATTATAGTCTCCAATTTTAAGTACCACCTGTCTTTAAAGACAATCCTTCGCAGTTGTGAGAACCATACTGGCCTCATTTGTCTTTGCTAAAATTTGAAAAGGCAAGATTCTAGGATTGATGGGTTCAAATCGATATTCAGAAATCATTAGAAGTGTTTCACAGAACAATTACCAACATTAACACCAAAAGGAAATTATGCTTATTAAGTTTGTGGTTGAACATTTGATTATCCATTGTCCATTTCACCTTATTAGTCAAAATGAACTTTTGAACAATAATTTATGCTGAAAGGATTTAGCCACCAGGTATAATTATGACATCGTAATAAATTGCAACATAAAACATCAATATTTACAAATACTCTCTAAGAAATGTTGGTGTGCAATATTGAGCTGAGCCATTAAGTTGACATGGAAAGTAAATTATGATTGAACATATCTACCAGTCACTTCTTGGTACATGAAAACTATCTTCTTTACTGGTCAACCCTGAGGGTAAGCCATGTTCCACAGTAGTGTTGTTATGGGTCTCATCAGCTACCTTACAATTCCTCTTCTTATCTTGTTTTTTCTTTCATATATTTAACAAATTAAACATCCTCTTCCATACAAATCAAGGTAGGAGAGAAAAAATAACATTCTATGCATTTGTTTAAGTTTTATTGAAAATATGCGTACATTCGCTTCATGTTTTTTAGAGGAGTTGAGCATCCACATTAAATGCATTATTGCTCACTTCGGCAAGTTGTTTCTGTGTTTACAGGCTTGGATAACACGGTTGTAGGAACTTCCAAAGCTTTAAACAACATGCATTAGTTATCATCAAATAACAGCCTTTCACTAGAATACGGCATGAATTTTTGTTGTGTGTATATTCCAACGTCACTTCCTCAAAATTCACTTCATTTGCATGAAACCACACAAGGAAGCTTAAGATCCCATTTGATCAGTCTTCCGAAGAAACCAATATGATTAAGTATATACGGTACTTTTAATATCATACACGTATAATCGGTCTTTGTTACAACTAACCATGTCATTCTTCTGCCAGCTCTACCAGTTCAGAAGTACGACGATAGAAAATAAAGCACCATTTTTACAAAATGGCTTCACTGTATATATGATTACATTTGGCAGCAAAGGGGATTTCATAAGAGAAACAACAATATTTGACACAATTTTAGAAAATGTAAACAAATTTGTTTACAGAAAATTTTGAATCTCAAGGGAACAACAGGACATGGGAACTGGAAGTTCATTAATGTGCAGCATTAGGCCCAGTGTTACTTATATAATACATTACAGTGAAGTCACCAAAAATATGACTCACATTTTTACAACACGTTTGGCATGTTTAACTTGCCAGGACCTTGGGGACCAGCAAATACAGATGATGATGCCTGTTTCAAGGACTGTGAACAAAGGAACAAGGATACCTCAGCTCCTTCGAGCTTCAACTCCTTTTATAGCTTTTAGCCATTCCACAAATTCATCAAGCATAACTGGCCCTAGGAAAAATTGGAGAAAGAAGCACCAAATTACTAAATCATCAAATCAATTAGAAAGCTATATGATTAATTAAAACCTTCACAGATTATTAAAAGAATTTAATAAAAAGTCTTTCAAAGTAAAACTAAATAAAATACAGTTACTTACATGCACCATCCACATCATAATTAGATAGATCATTGGCTATCGTGCGTGAAAATTCTAAGATATTACACCATTGGTCCTTATTGATCACTTTGTATTTTGAGTGTTCCAAAAAATTGTTGAATTGTCCAAACAAAACCCAATGTTTGCCCAGCAATAACTGAAGCATCGCTTTGGCAGTTTCTATGTCCATGCTTCGCTGATCTTTATCCTGCTAAAAAAGGAACTTCTTTTCACACTTAAGTCCATAACCATGTAAAAATTATGACTACTTTGAATGCAATGAACACACTTAACAAGAAGCTTATTTTCATTACACATAAAATTGAAATTGGGTCAAAGTTCTTTGTAATTAAACATAAACATACCCGTGCAAAATCATATGCATATCTGTAAATACTTTTGAATGTAACTTGGTCATTTAACAGTGATCTGAGGTAGTCCAACTTGCTTTGAATCTTCGGGATAGTGTCACACCTGTCATAATAAGAAATATGAATAACATTTACAAAAACATTTTTTATGAAAGTTTTTAATAGCCCACCAAACAAACCAAGAATAAACAAAACACTTACTGTAAATCTACCAAGCCTCTTAACCATTCTTGCTGAGTAAAAAAACCCATTTGTCGAGCATTCATTTTCCATGCTAATACAAGCATTACAACATTTTCTGGTTCAACACCAATATCTTCACAAAACTTCTCCATTCCTTCAGGACCTGTCATGGAATAAAGCCATAAGTATAGAGAATAATACAGCATTACTATAATCTATTGCACCTTCATACCTAAAGTGTCTGGATCATCAGGAGATGTGTATTCACGGAACCATGTAAGACATCTTTTTTGGCTGAAGGAAGATGTATCTTCTGATTTTGAAAATCGTCTTGAGCTGCAACAGCAACCAAAAAGAAATAACAAAAACATCAATGAATTAATTTACAATTATGTACAAGTAAAATACTGGGCAACAAACCTTGTAGTATTCCTAAATCTCTTGTTGGAATGCCTGTCATCATCATCAGGCCCCATATCAACAACACTCCGCCTTTTGTTTCGCGGCATGATAGGGATACCAATTTGGTTCCCTTTTGCAAAATAAAGTCTTCCACTGGTTCCAGAAACAATGAAAGAAAAAACAGCTGATTTGAGATTCATTTAAGAATGAAATAAATAATTAGAATTGTAATTTTCAATTAGTTTTTAATTTGGTATTAAATAACAACTGACTGATTTTCATCTAACCCACTATTCAGAAGAACACTGTTTTAAGAGTATTTAACTACCAAAAACAAAAGAAAACATCATTAAGTGTTCTGAACTCCCCCTCTTCAGCATGAATGCATGTTATCAAATGTACATCAAAATTTGGACTGAAATTAATCAACAAATTCACTTACACATAGTAATATCTACTAAAAATTAACTAATTATAACATTTATACTTATCTTTTAGAAAAACAGAGATACATCATTTATAAGTTGCCTTTAAAACTCATCACACTAAATTATGAAAAGATGTAAACAGCATTTTAGATGTTCAAACTTAGCAGTGAAAAGCAAAAGCTTCAAGTTTCAACATAAAAAAGATAATGTTACAATTTATTTTTTTTTTTCTTCAATTTAAAAAAGTTTCAATATAATAATATTCATTAAAAACGCCTTTGGAACTTTTAATTTAATTTTTAAAATTCTAGTTGATCAAAGAGAATATGGATAACAGGTTATGCGAAGCATTTTTGACTTTTCAATGTTACAAAACTCCATTTTTTAAAGAGATACTACAGTGAGCTTAGTTCTCATGAATGGTTATTACTATATAAGTGTAAACTTACCAGAAAGAAAATAAAAAAACCTGACAATACTCTCAAGCCTGCAGTCAATTATTCTCTTTTATGAGTGTACTGCACCCGTACTCAACACTTTTTAATGTTTCAAAACATATCTCTGCACTTCTCCCACAAAGAGTATGAACCTAAGAAACGAATTAAAAATGAATTAAGTAACCCTATAACCTCGTGGGCGTCAAGCAATCCAAAAAGACATCGCTACATTAAACAATTGCAGATGGAACCTCGAATTATATTTTCCATCTGTAGATTCTTACAATAACATGCTCTTTTCATCATCGCATTTCAGCAATACATTAGCACATATAAATCGCTCATCAATGCGGGCACGGTAAGTCAGGGACGTCCCTTCCCTCGACCCAACTACAGAGGACTACATACATGCAGAAATAAAGTCCCACCGTACCGGTGAAAATATAAAAATGAAAATTTAATAATCACTTAAATAGAATTCATTTCAATATGGTTTTCAAACGAAATAATTCCTTTCAGGAAGCTGTTAACAATTAATACTCAGCACCGTAATGCTGAATAACCGAGTTGTACTAATAAATAAATTCAAGCGACTGGAAGTGCAAAGTTTTCTCGACAGATGGTACACCTTGGATTTCCCAGCACTCTCCAAACGAGGAAAGCTGAAAATCGAAATGTCAAAGTGTTTTTCGTTAAAGAGTGTCAACTTGCTTTCGTAAAAAAAGTGAGGTTGGAATGTACAAATCGAGAAAGAGTTTTTGTAATTGCAAACTTAATTGCCACAAATAATTTGTGTGAAACTATGAATTTAAGCTTTACAATACCAAGACAATTGTTTCTCAGACCTCAAAAATTCGGGTTGAGAGATACACCAGACACTAAAAGTGGCATTTCTTTTTAACAATTTGTTTCGTCCAGAGTGCACTATATTATGTGATACGTAATTCCCCTATTTGCTGGATATTCGCAATCTTACAATGTCGATTGTGCTGAAATCTTGTATTTACATGTGTTTTTTTTAGTGTTTCCCTGTAAAAGAATAGTAGTCAGCATTATCGAACGTATGTTAGTGTTTGCGCACTGGAATGTGTTGTGTTATGGTGTAGTGGAAGTGAAGTGTTAGAAGAAGAAGCAGAGTGCAGACAGTGTAATTAGCATAGTGGTGATTGACTATCACAAAACTTAGTCGGGGTTAAATTATTGAACGAAATCGTAATGTGAAATTGTGATTCGGATGACCCGTGGCAAGTGCGTGGTAGTAAACACATTTTTATCATAAGGGCCGGAAGATGGCCATGTAAGTACTAAGAAATAAGTACAAACACAAGAGAGGACGTTCGTGGTATTTAAATGCGTCGTGTAATTTGACCGCCACATATGCGAAGCAACTAACGAGTGCCATGGCTTCAAACAATCGGAAGGCGCCACCGCGCTGGCTGCCGAAAAATGCTGACGATCGAAATAGGCATGCAGCTTCGCGCGCCCCCCAAATGGGGGGATCTTTACATGCTAAAAGGCGCATAGACAACAAGAAAATCCAAGAAACCTTGGATGAAATGTTTTATAAAGTTTTCGATACCGAAATTATTCGTTCAGTTGCGCATAGTTGTGGTTGGAAATGTAAGTTGATCTTTTATTTGTAAAAATTAAATTTTGTATAAAAAATGTGTATGTTTAATCGACGTTTAGGCATTGCACGTGTTAATGAATATGTGATGTAATTTTTTTTGTTTCATTTTTTCAGTGAATAAATCCATTGAGACATTAATGATGTTGTCAGAAGATTGTGAGACCCCAAATGCTAAACTGGGTGACAATTTTGAAACCAACAGCAGTTATAAATATCAGTTAGGTCCTAACTATGTATCAAAGGAAAAGGCTTCGATATCAAAGTCGAGATGTGCAAAGGATAGTTGTAAATATGACAAAAATAGTGAGAAAGAAGCATGTGGTGAAAGTCTTTTTACTTGTACAACAAAGAGATCTATGCAGCCCAGTAAAGGCAAAAGCGTAATGATGAATGCTAGTCAAGGATCAATTAAAGTTATGTACAAAGGTCAGGATGACAGTGACATCTCTGACGATGATGCTGATGTTGTAATTGAGGAAGAAAATGAATTTGTCATGAGTGAATTTGATCTTCCATTTGTTGACGAGTCTACTCGATCAATGTATCAATTTTTAACACCGTTTGTACCCTTGGAACAGTCACTTTGTTCTAATGGAATGCAGTATTCTCAGGCTTGTGCATCCACACAGAATAGTTCACGTGTTCCTTCCAATAAATTTTCTGTGAAGCCTGGACAGTCTCCTTCCAAATTGTCTAATATTGTATATGATAAATCTTCAGAGAAGTCACTGGGAAAGAAAGCAAAACATTGGCCTAAACTTGAAAGAATTAAAAGGCTAATTAACGAAGGAATTAAAGTAATGGTGTTGATGCGTGGTTGCCCAGGTAGTGGGAAAACATCTTTAGCAAGAAAGATAATAAAATCAACTCATGGACAAGATGAACAAAAGTACATTTTTTCTACAGATCATTATTTTGTATTTGTTGGAAATGGCAAGTATAAATTTGATCCAAGATTGCTCCCAAATGCACATAAGTGGAATCAAGATAGGGTCAATGAAGAAGTGAGGAAAGAGACAAATCCTATAATAATTGATAATACAAATCTTGAAGCATGGGAAATGGAACCTTATGTTACAGCAGCTGTGAAGAATGGTTACAGTGTGGAATTTCTTGAACCAAGGACATCGTGGAGAAATAACGCATTTGAACTTGAACATAAAAACACACATGGGGTAGCGCGGAAGAAAATTGAGGATATGCTAGCACGTTTTGAGCGTGAACTCACTCCAGCTAAACTATTTGCTCTCTATAATTTGAAATATTCTTCAAATAATTTACCACCTCAGTATGTGTCACAACAAAAACGTTTAACAAAGAATGATGACGATTCCATAAAACATGGTACTAAAAAGAAATTAAAGATAAAAAAAAAAGAAATTAACTCTATGGAAAGTGGGGTTCAAAATCCTTTACAGTTTTGTAAAAATGAAGTTGCAAAACAACTTAAAGTCTCTGAAACCCTTAGTAGTGATTTTACTGATAATGAAATTAAAGATTCCATTAGTATGTTGGTATCAGAGTTTAATCGATCAATTGAGATGGCAACACATCAAGAAATTGATTTTTCTTCAAAAAATGTTCATCAAGAAGATGGTTTGAAAATGGCTCATGGAGTTGCTGATGAAAGTAACTTTAGTACCCGTGATGAATTTGTTTGTACGAGTTCAGGAAATTTATTAAAGGAAGAAGGTGGTGATGAAATTACAGGAAAGAATTTTAATGTTTTTGTTGGGCTAGATTCAGAAATAATTGGTGATGATGAAACAGATTTTGTATCAGATTGTTCTGAAAGTTCTGGTGATGTGAATGTTCCAGATGATTGGGAAGGTGAATGTGAGGATAATATGGGCTTTCAATGCAGTGATGGTACATTATTTGATCATATTGATAAAGCTGTTCATTTAAAGAACCAAGATGTGGAGGATATCTCTGGTCTGGAATATGTTTTAGTTATGAGTGATGGAACATTACTTCCTCAACGATCATATCATAAAGAGGAAAGGAAGGAGACTTCTCCTTTGAAGGGAAAAGGCAGAGTGTGGGAATATCTTCTCATGACCGATGATGATTCTAAGCTTATGTTTCTTCCTACTGAAAGTAACACCTCACGAAATCTGGATAGCAAAAAGAGTGCTGAAGTAATTTCTGAGAGCATAGAAAGTGATGCACCTCTTTTGGATTCTTCAGTAGACCTACCAGAGCAGGTATTGGAAGATTCAAAAACCTCGGAAAACACCTTTTTACAAAAAATTGCTGCTGAGGAACCTGCATTAGAATATTTACTTTTTCCTAATGAAGATATGGAGGATATATTAGGTTCTAATAATGTGATAGGAAGTGGCAAGGATGAAGATGCTAATTTAGTTACCCCTGTGAACAGTAGTTACAAAGGTTTGGACCTCTTACTTGCTGAAGGTGCAGCATCAGTAAATATTGCTTTTGCTGGCGTAGACGATACATTATCTCCTGGAGGATCTCCTGTAATACACAATTCTGATGATAGAAGTATAAGTAAGGAGTATTCTCCTGACACCAAGAAAAGTGGTAATAGTCCTTTGCAGATTGATTCAGAGGAAACCAAACTTGTATCCATTAAAGAAACTGAAAATGAAGAAACCCTTCTGCCACAAAATAAAGTATTATGTGATTCTAATGAGTTATTAAATTTCACGGATATTCATTTTCATGATAAGATTAAGGAAGTGAAAGAGGAAAAATGTATTGATATTGCTACAAGCTCTTATGTTTCAGAATTTGAATCTCGAATAGAAACATTTGTTGATACAAGTGTTGGGTCTGATGGAAATGTCACAGAAAACAATAATGTAGATTTGTTTTTTATGAATTCTTTTTGTGAAGCCAAACAATATAATGAAAAAAGTTCCATCACTGTTGCTCATCCATGCTCTCTTGAAGATAACGGTAAGAGAGTGAGAGAAAAAGACATTTTAGAAGAATGGGCAGAAGGAACTGGTTGGGATGAACAAGAGTCTTCTATTGCTAAAAAAGTTAGTTTACATCATGATAACTCTCCAAAACCAGCTCGAAATATCAGGCGACACATTTCTATGGAATCTAGTCCGCAAAAAAGCATTAAGAAAGAAAACAAAGATGAAATTCATGAAACAGTTGCTGATGACAGCTGGTTTGCAGTAGAAGAGCCAGTAGCAACATGGAGTGTAGAAAGTTTATCGCCAGACAAAAATATAGAGAAATCATCACTGGTCATTGAACCTCAACCTCAAAGAGAACTATTTGCTATGGCCTTGGAAGACGTAAATAAAGTAAAAGAAGAGAAAATTACTGGTAAAGAATTGAAAAAATCAAGCGATGGTAGTTGTGAAGAGTATGCAGGTAGAACAGAAGAGACTTATTTAAAAAAGTGACGATCATGTAAAATTGTACGGAAATCTGAAGAAAAATTATAAAAGAAAAAATACAGAAAATTTGAAAGAACAAATTATTACAACAGACACAGTGACAGAAAATTTGAAAGAACAAATTATTACAACAGACACAGTGACAGAAAATTTGAAAGAACAAATTATTGCAACAGACACAGTGACAGAAAATTTGAAAGAACAAAGGTCAACCCCAACTGTTGATTTCAGATTTTCAGAAAATGAGTTTATGGGTGCTAGTTGTAGTACTATATCAGAGTCTCAAAAACCTGTTATTGATTCTTCCACAAACACTCATCATTCAGATTTTATCTTACTTGGCAATGTGAACATGGGATCTGAAGAACAAGTTCCTGGAATTAAAATTCTCCCTACATTTGGTCGAGATATTGTCGATAATAATGTGACAGGAAATAAACAAGAAGTGAGAAAGATGGGCCAAGTCCTAATGTTGGATAAAAGTTCCATGACTTATGACATTGTATCTTCTGTTCCAGATCCAGAAAATATAAGGGAACAGCTCAGAGAATTGCTTAGCATATTTCCACATTGTCGTATTGAAGACTTGCAGGAAATCTTTGAGAGGTGCAATAGGGATATCAATTGGACTGTAGATTTGTTGTTGGAATCTGCCAATCAAGGAATTGAAATTTCAACTCCAAATAGTTCTCATGAAATTGAACCTGAAACAGCCTTACTTGTTGATATAAGTCCTTTTACAGAAAATAATGAAATGGTAGAAAGCTCTAACTCTGGAGTCCCTGATAATGCTAGTCTCACTGCTGAAAGTATTGTGTCTGCTTCTGTACACTTGTCATCTGAAACTTCTATGAAGTCACCATTACCGAGTAAACGCAATGGGAAAAAAGATCGAACACCTGTTTCAGAGATGTCTCTGCTTCTCAAAAAGCAACTTGAGGAAAATATTGTTATTAATGAAGAGCATTATTCTGAGCATGTATCACGCCTACGGAAGTTACGCCATGGGGAAGTAACAGATATAACAGAGGTGTCTGGGAGTGTCCATGAGGTTACTGAAAATGTTGATGAACATAGCCATTCTCAGACCCTTTTGGATGCGTGTCCAAGTGATTTGCTGCTTCAAGACACAAATGATCCTGCTTTAGGTGCTAGTTACTTTGTTCAGTCGGAAGAACCAGAATGGGGTGTGCATGAGATGGTAGCCAAGGATGTGATTGAAGAGGAAGAAGAGACTGTTGCTATAAAAATTGATTTGAGTTTTGCTGAACAGCTGCATAGCTTGTTTGGAACAGCCAACTTACCATTCAATCGAGGTAGGTTAAGGATTGTGAGTTTTTTTAATTTCTTATTTTCAAGTTTGAAACAGTTTTTCATGACTCAATGAATATGGACAAAATACTGTATTCACTTAGGAATAAAGTGCTTTACTGTATGTGACCGTTGCATTTCCCGACTTATTTCTGTAGGAAAAATTTTGTCTTGCAATATGAGCATAAAAATTCACCTTATTTTCAAACCGTCTTTTTTGCTAGTTTTCTTTTTTAAAAGGATGTATCCAAACAAATTTGGTAAATTAAGAAGTGGTTATAATCAATTTTGTTTTTAAAACTTTTCTAGATATGAGGCCAACCTTGAATTTACCTCTGACTTTGGCACGCCAACTTCATTATTATATGATGGAGGCTGAACAAAATACTTATGATCTTATGATGCAAGAAGGTAAGCAGGAAAGAATAATTTTAATTATAAAGGAGATTATGAAAATGTGTGTTTAAGAGAACTTTACCTCTTAGCCAGGCCATAATTGTTGAAATAGATTTTGATTATCTTGAAATGGAAATTGCTTTTCAAGCTGTAGGTTAAGATAAAATTGTTAATGTTTTACTGATCCCAGAGTAAAAATGTTGTCAAACACTTATTTTATTAAATGTTTATTTTGATCAGAAAATTGGAACACTTATGTTCCGGGTTTGGCTGTGTCAAAAAAATTTTGACATTTGACAACTGACTTTTGATTTCTCTATTTTTGACAGTCAGCAGATGTTTTAATTGTCATATTTCCCCTAAGAATTGAAATAAAAGATTCTCCAAAATTTGGGTTTTCTATAATGGAACTAGGTAAAACTTCACCTTACACCTGAATTCAGATCAAATTTTAATCATTGTTATTAATTTCTTCTGCATATCTACAGTCTTCACCTTACCTTCACAATATCAGGTCATTATGTAAATGAATTTGAGGCATTGTTTCGTCGTATGTATTTATTTTGTCATAAAGCTTTTTCGGTCGCATTGCGACCATTGAGATGATAATATGGTATTTTAATGTTTCTTCATTTCACTTTCTTTCCTGCCCTCAAGTTTTTCAGTTATTTCTGATCAAGTTGTAATAATTTGTGCATTGTGTAGATGAGGAATTGGCTCGTAATCTCCAAGTACAAGAAGACCATGTTAGTGCAGAGGCTCTTGTGTCATCTGCCAACCAGGTGCCTGACTTACGAGAAATCATGGATATGGAAATGGCTCTTGCTCTATACAAAACTGATCAGGTATACAATTGAGAATTTATCATTTTGTGAACAACTTTGTACAATGCTTGGGTGTAAGTAATTACTGGGAAATATCTTGAAAATAGGTCAAAAAGTAGAAAACCGTTCTAAAAATGTCATTGTTTTGATTTTTACTGAGCTTTCCTTCGGGCAGTTTAAATTTTCATGTTCATGGGAATTTACAATGTGTTAAAAGCTGAAACCAGGTGCCTGACTTTCGAGAAATCATGGATATGGAAATGGCTCTTGCTCTATACAAAACTGATCAGGTATACAATTGAGAATTTATCATTTTGTGAACAACTTTGTACAATGCTTGGGTGTAAGTAATTACTGGGAAATATCTTGAAAATAGGTCAAAAAGTAGAAAACCGTTCTAAAAATGTCATTGTTTTGATTTTTACTGAGCTTTCCTTCGGGCAGTTTAAATTTTCATGTTCATGGGAATTTACAATGTGTTAAAAGCTGAAACATTGGCATTTTAAGAATTCTTCTCATCTTTATGAACTATTTTCAAGATATTTCCCATTAATTAAGAATCAATGTCAAGAAAGGCAGCATAAGTTTGGGTGTAACCTTTATTAAAATTAAACGTAGTATCTTTCATATCTTCAACTCTTAAACATATTTTAAATTTTTCTTTTCAGATATAACTATTATTTGCTTGTACTATTATTTTGTGTGTTAAATGAAATGCTGATTAATTCTCTTTGTCTTTCATGTTGAAATAGCTTTGGTATGGATACTAAATTTGTCAAAAATTATAACATTAGTTATTTTGCTAGTGAAGAATTAAAATCATGGGGAAATATGAAAATACGGATTGAACCCCTTGTTAACAAAGGTTTTTTGTGGTGTACCAGACAGTTATGTGTGATTCCAAGGGGAAGCTTTCATTTATGGTTTCCTATGGGATACTTTCCATTTTCCCCCTCAATGAAAGAAAATGGAGAGTTCTCCGATTTTTATGAGCAAATGTAATAAACAAAATTTTAGGTGTCCCGAGTAAATATCAACAAATGATTATTTTAGTCTTTTGATGTACACACTTGAAATAAATTGTGATGGATTTGATTATTTAATGACTTCAAGGAAGTGATGAATTATAATGTCTACAAATGCTTATTTCAATGAGTTAGTAGTCTTAACCCTTTCACTCTCACTGTAGTCCACTGCACACTGTAACCCTTTCACTCCCACTTCTTACTGCTTGAATATCATTTTAACCAACAACTGCAATTTCTATGCATTTCTGTGACCTATTTGAATCATTTAACAAATAGATTGAAGGATAATCACATGTTCTGTGAATTTCTGGAGTTGTTTTCTCTTTGGTGCGCTTTCAAATGTTAATCATGACTTTGCAGTGTCTAATTGGTTTTAAAATTTGTTGGTGATGTTGAATTTCTGAGATAAAGTATTTTCAGTTTTGAAGAATAGGATTTGTTTACAGTACAGATATCACAATACATGGATTTTGTAAAAGCTTGGGTGATATTTGATAGTGAAGTGTGTTGTCGCATTATGGCTACAACGGGCACATAGAGCATACGTAATCTACCAATGAAAGTTCATTCATATCTATCGTAACTGCGTTTAGGTAATAATGTGAGCCAAATTTGAAGTGAAGATGTTTTTTTAAATTATAGTATAGGCTTGAATAAATGTATGGCCAATAAATCCAATAACTTGGTCTCTTTGATGTAGCAATGAGTATGACATCGGTGATCTATTGACCTGTCAAGATGATAAGACTTTATTAGAGGACTAAGATCATTATTAGTCAAATGTTGTGGAATTCTGAGTAGATGCCAAATGAAAGTAATGAAAATCTCGAATTTAACAATAAAAAACTACAAAATCGAGGAAAACATGTTCAAAAACATTAGGAAACGTAGGCATACATCATGTTTCAGATCAGATATAATGTATATAAATGCAAAGGTTGATCCTTTGTTTACATCTATTTTTGACCTGACAAAAGAGAACCTGAATAAACGGAAATTAAATTTTGTTTGCAAGAAATAAATGCTGTGTAAAAATTAGTAACATGTCGAAGTAAACATTGCCAGGTGTCTTTTCAAGGTTTAAATGTTTAAAATGTGTGGGGATATATATTACAAACCCAAAAACTGATTTTATAATTGACTTTGCAAGAAGAGGCAGGTATTACTGTACTTCTTTCTCAAACAATATAATATATTAAGTTTTCTATGTGTCCACTGTAGCCGTAAGGCAACATTTCATAAACTAGAGGTGCTACAGAATGGCACAGACTTTCTCATAGTAAAGTTTTCCAATTTCCTTGGAGTGGACTGGTTTTACAGTCTTGCACAATCCTCTTGCCAGCTGCCATCTTTTGTCAACCAAAGTTTATTTTTTAACATTATTTCAACTTTTTGCTTTCCTAATTGGATAACTGAAATATTAATTCAAGAATATTAAAGAAGAGTAAAACCTCATTCTAAAGAGAAATTTTAATTGAAAAATTTGAAGCTGTTTTTAAGAAAATGGCGATTGAGCTGTATGTCCGAAATTTGAAGCTCTTATTCACAGAAATTTATTGAGTTTTTGAAAACTTTCATATAAAGTCATTGGAGGTACTGCCACTCACAAATGCAATAATGTATACAAATCTAAGGAAATGTGCATATTAATGGCGTGAGAAATATTTCAAAAAAATTACGTTAGTGTAATTTTGAAAAAACCAAAAGAATGCACCAAAATGAACTTTATGTCATATTAAACAGGAAAGTTTGAAGAGAATGTTTGGAGCCATTTTGAGAAAAGGGCCTTGGAGCATGTATGAAAATGTGAAATTTTGAGCTCATTTTAACAGAAAACTCTTGATATTTTGAGAAACTTTATGACATTACTTAAAGCACATGTACTCATAAATATAAATAATGTGAAGAAATCCAAGTGAATTTACAGAATTAAAAAAAATTTAATTTTTAAAAAATGAATAAATTGAGCAGTATGACGAATTGAGCCTATTCCACGAAAACTACTGATATTTTGAAAAAAAAAACTTCATGTCCTTAATGAAAGAACTAATTGTTGATAATAAATTTCATTTAAAGGGAAAATCGCCATCTTCAAGTTTGTAGTTGTAGGACGTCAAGAAAAATTCATGGTTTTTCGACATAAAATAAAATAAAAAATTCAGTACATGATATGGCGAGAAATATTGAAATATGCATGAGAAGTGGTTTGTAGGATTGCGTGGTCCTTAACTCGCACATCACACAACTGCCGCATGTGTAGATGCAACATAGATTATCCTGCGGATGTCAAAATTCCTTTGCAATCACCGATCACAAATGTTCTGTAGCACAAAAGCTTGAAGTTATAAAGTACCGCTGCGCGACTGTTAGAGGCTTATTGTTATTTGAAGGATATTCCAGATGCTGTTCTGTTTCTTCTAAAATCTTCATGGACACCAGCTTCGACATTCTGCATCTGGTTATGAATTGAGCATCATCCTGAAGTCATAAAAATAAATAATTTTTTTGAAGAAATGCCTTGTTCTGGAGTCCTGTTTTTGGGAAACTAGTACTCAAAAGTTAAGGAACAAAATTACCTCCCTTGTTAACATTTCATCACTCGCGCAGCCATTCGTAGCACGAGTCTACTCGTGCGCTGCTCTCCGTCCAATACACGCATTATGTAGTTTTCTTTCTTTATTAACAACGTATCCTTTTTACTTTATCTACACGTAAATTTTAATTTAATACACTATGAAAATAAACATAGTGTAAATAATGTTTGAAGCCTTTATTAGTATCCGTGCACGTTGTCTTGAACCCTCATTTCGGGAGTATTGAGTACTTTCATTTTTTGTACCAAATTCTACACTCCAGTCACGAAGTATACAGGACTGTGACGTGTCTTTGTGACTAGTACTGAGTTGTGAGAGAAAAGTGCATTAGTAACATAGTATGGTTAACTAATGCGTAGAAAACCATGTGTTGTAATGTGCAAAATAGAACCTGGAAAATTCAGACCAACTATAATCTCAGACCTTGAAAACTGGGAAAAACCCTTGAAATCCCAAAAGGCAGATCGCTGGCCACCCTGTGTGTGTAACAGTCCGTCATTGTCGGAATTGCTCAATTTACTCGCAACAGTTCGAATTGCACATTCTCATTGGCTGGCCTCATTCCTAGAATGAGTCCCTGAAATGAATCCTCACCCTTCTACGCGGCTCAGGTTTGCACTCAAGTTGCTCTTGCTCAAAAGCTAGCCATGACCAAAAGCATTGGAAAACTAACTAATACGAAAAAGTCTGTGCCATTCGGTAGCATCGCTAGTTTTTATTTTGTGATGCAGATCGATGAAGCCTTCAGGATCAACATAATTGCCATAGATGATCTGAGACAATTTCTTCAGTTATACATTCCCTGTCCCTTTTATTTGCCTTATTAATACTACAAAAATTACGTAGAAGACCTTTTGCCTTCAAACTCTCAGTGTTATTGGAATTCGCAGACCCGAGGTGAAGTTGTTGTTGTTGTTGTTTTTCCTTTCCTTTCCTTTCCTTTTTATTTATTTATTTATTTATTTATAACTGAATCACATAGATATAACTTCTTATGTTTGCCAATCAGGAACTTGGTTCATTGTAACTGAAAGTTCACTACACATTGTGATTCCACCAAACATTGAAACAAAACTGAAGTGAAATATAATTCATACAAAAAATAAATGTTCACGTCATTTTATAATGCTCAAATCACAGAGGCTTGTTTTGCATTTTAATTATTTGAAGTGCCTAAAATAATTTAAGAGCCCAATTATCCAATGTCTAATGATGAGTCTTGTATGGACCATGTACATTACATATCAATGACTGTCCAAAGCCATTATAGACTTTTGTGACTGGGGGGAGACAAAAAAACTTCATACGAATCTGTTTATTGAATCCTAGTTGAATGGTTCTTGTGAAATTAAACCAAAAGAGATGTATTCTCTTTAATGTATTTTAAGTTGCTTGGATTCTGGAGTGGACATATTCTGTTAATATACAATGGTGTCTTGTGCTTAATATTACTAATAAAATATGCAACCGTGTAGTGTTAAAAAAAGTTTTTTAGAGAATTGGCAGTTGTCATGACACTTTTCAGAACTTGAAAAGTCTGTTATTTTTGTAGATACTGTTATTTTCTGATTTCTGTGGTTCAAGTGATTTGAGTGAAGGCTTGAAAAATCGCATTTTAATTTCCATATTTTCCTTGAAATAAATCACAAAGGAATATCTGAGCTGTGTTTCTAGAAAGTTTTAATTGATGAATCTAATGTAATTATTTTTTTATTTTCTACAATGAATGTGTTAACTAAATATATTTATGAAGAACATGTTATTTAAGTGATTGCCTCCTTTTTTTCTCCACAGAAACAAAACAGTCCTGAAACTAAGGAAGATCTTGCTACCAAACTGACAAAGAACTTACTCTGTGAGTGGTTTCCTTCTCTCCCAAAGGATGTCCTTGTCAATGTGTTTGAGGCTCACAATCATTCCTTTGAAGAAACATTGGAAGTTTTGCTAGCTTCGACTGAAGAAGACAATTCAGTGCGCATTGTAATGTCTCCTGAAGCACGTGCAGCTCATGAAAAGGCTTTGCTTGAGAAAGCAAACTTGGAAGGTGAAAAGGTAGTTCAAATACTATTATGAACAGTGCAATTTTATCTCAAAAGTTAAGCTCTATTGATGTGATATATAGTGAAATGACATTTAATTGCTTGTAGCAGTTTTGGGTGTTCATGAATATCAGAAATCATATTCTCTTCAGTTTTTTGGTAAAACATTTTGTCGTGCTAAATAGCATTTCTTTCTGCAGAACAAGGAGAATGTGCGACCATACTCAATGGAGAGTGATGAAGTTTCACAAGAACAAGCTTTAAAAGATGCTAATTACTTCCGGTCAGAAGCAAGTAGACACTATGATCTTCGAAATGAATGTCAGAGAAAAGCTCAGAGTGCTTACCAGCGCGGACTTACAGCTGCTGCATCATATTATTCTCAAATGGTTTGTATTCTCAACTATTAATATAGTTATGTTAGTTTTATTTTTTTACAATGTATGGAATTAACTCTTTGAACAAAATTCATTGTAGAAAAATGATACATAATGATGTATCACAGTTCATAATTAGCAAAGTAACAATACAGAACCAACCAAACAACAAAACAAAAGACAAAATTTTTTAAAAATTACACATAGGATTTGGTAGTAATAAAAATATCTTTATATTTTTAGTAAAATGTGAGGAACTAAAAGTTAACTACACTGGTATTTGCTTGTTTCACATGATAAACACTTGAAAATATCATTAAATAACAGTTAGCCATGGTATGTTTGATTCGAGATGGAAAATATATTTTTGTGATTGTGTGGTTACTGTTCAAGATAATATTTTAAACCACGTCCTTACAGTCTGTAGTATCAGAAATAAATCTGGAAACAAATGTTAGAACAGCAAATAGATAGCTTATTAATAGCGGCCCGCAGCTAATTAATACTCATAGCTTTAGAAAGCATTTGCAAATCTATTATTCTAAAACAATTAACATCCGCATTTCCTAGTCTCATCTCCATCTTCATGCACTAGGCGAAGTTTCCAGATCAGAAATGCATGTTTGAGTTCGCATTCTACAACATTATTAACTTCAATATCAATTCTGTTTAATCTTAATTTAGGAATATTATATATTTTGGCTTCCTTCACTTTCTTATGCCAACACTCAAATGACTTCGCCAGACACTAATTATTTTGTCACACACTATATGTTTGCAACCAGGGAAATGACCTCAGCTTCTAAAATAGCAGATTTCTGTATGCCTGTCAAATAGCTCCATGACCACATCTTTTAACGTGGCCGCCTGCCGGGATGATATTTAAATTTTAAAGATCTTACCGCCATCTGATTGGTCCAAAACTTTGGGAAAATAGACTAAAAACTATAGGGAATAAAATGAGAATAAAAACTGAAAATCAGTGTTTGGCCCATATTTTGCGTACATCTCCCCTTAACAAAAACTAAATGTCTAAGAAATTGATTTCGAATCCATTCGTACATATCAATAGAGGATATACCATCATAATTAGTATTTATTACAACAATATGAATAATCCATCAAAAATCACAGGGCAAAATTAATCTTGCATTCAATTACAAATAAAATCACAATAGCTATATTTCTTAAAAAATAAAATTCAAAGTAAGTTATTCTTCTTTCATTTTTAAGATTTACTTTATTATAAATTTTCCGTGTCAATTTGTTCTGGGAAACACCCACATTAACAAAAAAAAAAAAAAACATTTTAATTTGGGGAGGGTTGTGTGAAGTTGACTATGAGCAAAATAGGGTTCTTCTAAAAACACGCTCCTTGTCAAAAGATTGACCTGACTTGATGATGAGAACAAAGGCATTTATTGCACCTTTGAATGATCCATTGCGTCTTTGTACAATGGTTCTTAAACATTTTGTTCTGACTTTCTTTTCAGAATTCAGAGAAATCCTAAATTGACATTGAACATTCATTGTCTTACAATCATGACTCTTAATCTCATTATCATTAAATGTGTTGTTAGTTGGCTACCCTGCTAGAGATTTCCAGCAACTCTAATTGGCACATATTTTTATCACTAATTAGAGACAAAACTGTCCAAAATGATATTGAAATGAAACTCTTGCATTTATTAAGAATTAAACCACAATATTTATATTTCTTATAAACAAAGTCCGGTGTCAGTTGTTTTTCTTTTGTTTTAAGGTTTCCTTTGTCATAAATTTTGCCCATCTGACTTGTTAATGGTGAGAACAAAGGCATTTATCAAGTCTTTTAAGGATCTATTAGAACTTTGTATCAGCAGCTCTGAAATGTTTTGTCATGGACTGTCTTTCGCCTTGAAATTCAAAGAATTTCCACATCAATTACCCCTCCCCTAACCCCAAATTCTCTCTAACTATTAAATTGTGTGCTGGGAAAACTGTACCGCTCTATGTCATTCCAATAGAAGCAAATAATAGCATTATAAATTTTAGCGATCTGATCAGTATCAGTTTGATAGAGAAACTTGTGTTGGGGACTGGATAATTCTTGTTCTATATGTAGCAAATTACATCCTCTAACATTATATGTATGTCAGTATTCATGTTTTGTGGTTCCTTGATAGTGGAAAGGCCAATTGATGGTAAAATGTCTGTGCATCCATTTGAGGCCAAAGTAAGTGCCAAAATCTTTGAGGAAATTTTCCCGAAAATTGAAGTCCGTCAATCAATCTGGTTGAACTCGACCAGGAAGTTTGAAGTGGATATTTTTGTGTGTGTGTGTGTGGGGGGGGGCACATGAAACCTCAACAATATTTTAAACATTTCCACAAAAAGCGGCTCAAAATTTTTTAATATAACTTTTTCCTCGGTTATTGCAAGAATGCTTTAAAAAATTGTGCAGTTATAATTTTTTGTGAAATCGCTGAGTTTTCAAAAATTGAAAATTTTCAAATTTTTTTTTTGGTTCCCACATATAATATTGAAGATTGAAATTTTTTCGTTAATAAAGTCTACTTTTCATCAGATCTTTAACTTGCGTCATGCATGTTTTTTTTGAAAATATGAGTAGCTTCTATGTAATTTGGAGTTCAGTATAGCCCATTTTCAGATAGTTATTTCCTATAAAATGGCTCTAAATTTTTGTTGTTGGAAATAAGCATTAGACTTAAAAAAGTGGTGCTGGTCCCATTTTTGGCTATCTCTCTGTGTTTTCTATGTTATGTAGTTATATACCATATAAGTGCTCTTAGCTCCATTTGAACAAAAAATTTAAAGAAAACAGATCCATTTTTAAGCAAATTTTGAAAATGTCCTCAAGGCTTCATGTTAAGAACTCCCCAGAATTCTTTAAAATTTGCAGGACCTCAATTCTCGCTGGATCAATCAGGGAATATTAATTTGTGGGAAAATTCTGTGTGTCGTATGTTTTGGTAAAAAACAATTTTTTGCTATCGGGGGATATAACTTTAAAGAGTACTGTGGGTATTCTAGAAATCCTGTTATATTGGCAAACAAGAACCCAGAATGTATTTCAGAGTAATTGCAAAAAAACACAACACACCCTAAATTCCATGCAAGAGTCCAACTTATTTACCAGAATGTATGTTAAGATTCTAATGAAGGTTACTCCGCCCCGCTCCTTTTCTTGTCAGTTGCTTACCTGTTTTCGAACATAATACCACAGCATGTGAAAGAAAAAGTGTTTGCTTGGTCTAGTTCACTAATTCTGCTAATGCTAGTGCTAAGCTTGCATTGAAACCTGTGGATTAGTGCAACAATATAATAAATACTCAAAACTCCTCTTGAAGGGTTTTTATTTACATTAAATGCATGTTGATGCATTTCATGTTAATAATATATTATTAAATAGAAAGAGTTAAAATACTATAATTTTTAATAACTAGCCAGTGCTACAACAGCACATACGTTCTCACATTATTTCTAAATTTGCAATTTAAAAAAAAAATCGGAGAGATCAAAGAAAACGAGACCTTTGCCATTCCTTGTTCTATTTGTGGAACAATTTTAAAGTAAAAATTGGAGCATTTTTTGAGAATAAAACCATAAATAAATTGCATAAATTTCAAGCACAAATTACACACAAACTACTAATTTTTAAAGACTACAAATATGCAAGTTGTACTTCTCAACTAACATTGAAAATTCAGACAATTAGCGATTGCCATGCTGCGAAGATCAGAGGAATAATCTGAGACACAAGGGCCAATGCTGAGTATATTCATCAGCGGGATTATACTTTCTCTTCATCACTCGGGTGGTAATACACAGCTCAAGGTTTTCTCAGTTTCACTGAGATGGTTGTCATTGACAATGGTCAATGTAGTCTGTCTATTTACCTCAAAAATGCATATCATGGAATATTTGTTTTATAATATTGTGTTCAAAAGAATGTTATTAGATATGTTTCTCCGCTATCATCTCTTAACATTGTTTTCTTTTAATTATAGTGGTAAGGACCTCTCCCTGTGAGTATTTTTACTAGCTTTTCTTTTGTATAATTTTATTTGTTGAATTTTTAATTGCGGTGAAGTCTTTTTAAAAATTGATAGTTTTTTTCGTGGTGTTTAAAAAGCACTTGATGAGCCATTAGCATATGAAACATTGTGGATGTAACTTTTACGGCACATAATAAATAAATGGTTACTACCATTTCTTGTTGTGATTCTTCAAAAAGTCCAAGTATACATCAATTGAAGATATAAAATAGACAATGATATTAATTATTTAATAAACAAAGAATTTTAATTCAAAATTTTCTGTCATTTATGTTTTGTTTGTATGTGATAAATCTTTAATGATGGAAAAGGTAATTTTGTTATAAGCATTTATTTATTGAAATGAATACTGTATAATTTTTCTTTTAGGCATCATTACACAAGGAAAGAATAGAAGAAAATAATGCCAGAGCAGCATCTAGTTTGTTGCTTGCCCATTCGTTGGGCAATTTGAGCACCACACTAGATCTTCATTTTTTGTATGTAGTGGAAGCTCTTCAAGTATTGGACATGTTTTTGGACCATCACATACATCAACTTCTGGAGTCGAGTCATCGGTCAGTACCTGTTTTTGTTATCACTGGAAGAGGGGCTCGCAGTTCAGGAGGCAGATCTCGCATAAAACCGGCTGTTGTGCAGCGACTTGACCAGAGGGGTTTGCGGTAAGTCCAAATATTTTTTTCTCCTGGAATACTTTTCTACATGGCAAACAAATTATCTTTTGTTGAAGATGAGGAAATGGCTGCCTTACTCATGTGGTTGGGGACTGTGCAGGCTGATGTTTGAACCACTTGGTCAGTGTGTCATTCAGGAAGTAATAATTCCTATAATGCAGTACCTTGAGTATGTTCAAATAGTGCAGGCTTGATGAAATTGTCTTTGGAGGGAGAATATCTTTCTTTATGATGCATTTGTTTTATATAATTCTGCTATTCATGAATTTTTAGAGTTGAGTGATTAAATTTAGAGTTTTAAGTGATTGAATAATACTAGTTTATGACCAAAAAAACTGTATTGGGTTTATTGACTAATACTGATGTCTCATGGTGTGCTGAAATCAAAAATGACTTCAATTTTTCTCCATCACATACAGTTTTGTTGTAAATCAGGGTGTTGAAGTTTACCGGTAAACCAAAAAATTAACAGTAATGCTATTACAGCAAAACCCCTTTATAAGAGACACCTGGGGAAATGGAATTTTGTCTCTTATAAACGGGAACACTTATAAGTGGGAAATGGGTTTTTGACATGTTTTTATGGATTAGTAAGATTTGTATGTTATTCTAAACTTGATAAAACATTAATAACTTGAAACCAGAGCCCATTTAGCCAGATCTTTTGAGTTTCAATGTACAACAAAATCTTGTTGTACAATAGAAGAGATAATACCTGATGTTATTATTCTTTCTGTATAAAATAACTCAATTTTCTGTTGCCCACCTCCACAAATTGTGCACGTGGCAGAAAATAGCTCCACTGCACCAAAAAATAATAGAAATGTACGCACTGCAGCATCTTCCTTGTTGCCAAGAGACACAAAGCTTACAGAATGAACTTTCCTCAAGAGAAATTTGCAGCCCCCTTACCCCCCTCCAGGTGACGCTGGTGTGCAAAATCCTACTATTTAAAGCATGTGCCCAAACCCTAATCAAGCTGACGAAATTCCTGAGTCACCTGGAGGAAAATTTCACGCTTTGTCTCTTACAAGCAGGAAGGAACGCATGGCGGGGCATCAAATCTTGTCTACAATAGGCAGGAATCTCTTATAACGGGGTCTCTTACATGCGGGAAATAAATACATTGTTTATATACAACTGACCTCGGGACTGTGAATTTTGTCTCCTATGTGCGGGATTCTCGTATAATGGGGTCTCTTATATCGGGGTTTTGCTGTATTAATTTCAGACTATTGCCTGAGATTTTCCCTTGTATCTGCTTCCTTATTCCAATAAAGTGTGCCATGTTGTCATGTCAGGTTTAACCCGCGAGTGCCTGCAATGTATCTCTAAGATATAGCTGCAACCTTTTTTAAATGAGAATGACCTGAATCTACTGAAATACATATTTTATTCACTTTGAATACGTTCCTCAATGCAATTGTTAATGGATCTTCACTGCAGATTTCTTGTCTGAATAGAGATAATGAGAAAGGTAAAAATTGACAAAGTATACGAAAAAATAATTAAATATCATATTTAAAGATTCACCAACGGACAGACTGACTGATCAGACTAAGACACATAGGCGGACAGACACGGGCGCTGACAAACACGGACGCTGGGGACCCCCCTACGGTGACGACGCCGAGCGACAACCTTGGAGACAGCCACTGACACAATAGAGACACTGACGCAGACACCGGCAGAGACACAGACACCGGCAGACAAGACACCGGCAGAGACACAGACACCGGCAGAGACACAGGGCAGAGACACAGACACCGGCTGAGACACAGACACCGGCAGAGACACAGACACCGGCAGAGACACAGACACCGGCAGAGACACAGACACCGGCAGAGACACCGACACCGGCAGAGACACCGACACCGGCAGAGACACCGACACCGGCAGAGACACAGACACCGGCAGAGACACCGACACCGGCAGAGACACCGACACCGGCAGAGACACCGACACCGGCAGAGACACCGACACCGGCAGAGACACCGACACCGGCAGAGACACAGACACCGGCAGAGACACCGACACCGGCAGAGACACCGACACCGGCAGAGACACCGACACCGGCAGAGACACCGACACCGGCAGAGACACCGACACCGGCAGAGACACCGACACCGGCAGAGACACTGTCACCTACAGATTCTGTTTCTGACACAGACACTGTCACTGTCACAGACACTGTCACTGTCACAGACACTGTCACAGTCACAGACACTGTCACAGTCACAGACACTGTCACAGTCACAGACACTGTCACTGTCACAGACACTGTCACTGTCACAGACACTGTCACTGACAACAGACACTGTCACTGTCACAGACACTGTCACTGTCACACAGATCACTGTCACAGACACTGTCACTGTCACAGACACTGTCACTGTCACAGACATTGTCACTGACACTGATAGACACATACTCAGTGACAGGCACAGACACGCTGACAGACACAGACACCAGTTGAAGGCTGCAATTTAGGAAAGTAAAAGTCTTTGTGCTAAAAGCATATGCGATGACGCTGATAAAGATGTATGGGGTAGACCATACATGACGGTTATGGGTAAGTTTATAAAGTCTCATACTCAGTCTCCAACCTGCACTAACATTCTTCGGGGACTTGTGACAACTTTATTCCCACCCCACTCCGGCCAACTTACGTTCATGCCACTTGATACGGAAATGATACTATCAGTCACTGAGGATATGCTACTGCACGTAATCAGTAGAATTGCTAATTCCAAACCACCAGGACAGGATAGTATCCCCAACGTCGCCCTCAAGACTACAATATGCGCGCGTAGTGAAATATTCGTGGACTTCTACGTCACATCTGGGAGAAGGGATATTTCCGGAGAGATGGAAGAAACAACTAGTACTTCTTCTAAAGGGGAAAAAACTTCCTGAAGATCCGGCGCCTTACCGTGGGATCCGGTGCCTCACTGTGGGTGCTCGATACTGCGGGTAAGGTATTCAAACATATCAGGTGATCAGTTTAAAATGCAACCCACAGCAGGCAGAGCGAAATGCACTGGCAACCATGTTTGAGGGGGTCGGATAGCGGCTGGTAGTTCCAAGCAGGTAAACTGTCGGAAAGTACACTTAATCCCTTCTCCCCTAATGCCACCCAGAGGAGGAGAGCAGGTGACCGCCGTGGCTACGAGTTCAAAGAGAAAGGCACGCGCCTGCTTGTTTGTTGTCAAAAGAATATTGTATTGACAAGATCAGTGATTTCTTCCTTAATTGTTTAAAAGTGAAATAAGCTTGCCATGTAAAATATACATTGAGATATATTTATTAGTAAACTTTGCTTGTTTTAGTTTCATAACAAGATACATACACTCCAGAAATATATTTTTTTTAAAAAAAAATTAAATTAATTAGAATAAATATTATTATTGAATAAATTACTTTAAAAAAAACCAATTAATTGATATTGCATCCATACTCCAATCTTTTTTAATGCAATGGTCTCTCTCTACTGTTTCGTATAGTTTCTCGGTACGCCCAGAGACTGTTTTCCTGGTTCACATATCCATTCAGATGAAGCCAAGCCTCCACTAAAAAGACACTTCATCAAGTGCATCAAGACCTTCGCTAACAATTCACCATAGCCAATTACAGTAATTCATGCGAGCAGCCCAATCAGGAACCTTAAGTTCTTGAGAAGTCCGCTGTTTAAATGCTCACCTTTTCAATTTTTTGTGGTCTAGTGTGCACTTCCATATGAGAGATTACATTGTTGCTGGAGCTTCCTTAATCATTTTTTCGAGGAAGTTGAAAGAACATCTCAAACTTCCTGTAGTTTTCACTGTATGAGCACTGTTTTGGTGACAACAAATGTGCTCCAGTATTATACTTGCTGTTTTAAATATGCATTAAAAATTATTAATTCCAGATTTGCTGAACAAATTTGTTATTAATAATAATTATTTTTATTGAAATAATGTTACTTTTAAAATAAAAGTTGTTTTGAATTTGCGTGCTTAGTAGTCAGTAGCTAATAATCACGGGTGAAATTATCAGTGAATGAGTCACTGCTTAATGCTACATAGCTGCCTTGCCCTCCATCCTCATTATTTAACCTTAACATAGAGGTTTTGGAATTCCCTGCGACAAAAATAATAAAGGTAGTTAAGTAATCGCTAAAGGACAACAGGGAATCATTTATTATGAAGGATGAAAAGGAAATTATGAATTATGCATTGTTGTCGGAAACAAACAAACCTCGCAAAAATGTTCAAAAAGTCCCTCCATTTGGTAATAAAACAAGCATTAACTTGCTTGAGAACGTTTGTTACAACCTGATGTAAAGTTTATTCATCAATCATGCGAATCCCTTCCTCGATGTTTCTTTGGATTTCTTCGAGATTAGCAGATTTGTTTGCATAAACTTTACTTTTGAGGCATCCCCAAAGATAAAAATCTGGTGGTGACAAATCAGGGGAACAAGGGGGCCACAAACCTCGAGAAATTATTCCGTTCCCAAAATAACTCTTTCAGAAATCACAACTTGGCAGTATGTGATGTCGCCCTATCTTGCTGAAACCAACAATTTCACTCCTCCTTTTCTAGAAGGGATACAAAATTTCTCAGTATATTCTGATATGTATCCGCCGTCGCGGTTTCTTTAAAAAACAACGGACCTATTATTCTGCGACGAGAAATCGCACACCATTCTCCAATTTATTTTTTTAATGCAGTGGGCTCTACTGTTTCCTGTGGTCTCTCAGTACCCCAGAGTCTACTGTTTTACTGGTTAACATATCCATCCAGGTGAAACCAAACCTCGTCACTAAAAAATACGTTTTCACTGCCTCAAGACCTTCGCTAACGAATCGACGTACCCAATTACAATAATTCATGCGAGCAGCCCGATCAGGAATCCTAAGCTCCTGAGATGTCCGCAGTTTAAACGCGCGCATTTTCAATTTTGTAGTGGCACAGTGCGCACTTTCATAAGAAATATTACATTGCTGCTGAAGTTTCCTTAATGATGTTTTCGGGGAAGTTAAAAGAACATTCCGAACTTCCTCTAGTTTTCGCTGCGTGAGCACTGTATTTCGGCGACTGCGTTTCCGATCAAATACACCACCTGTCTCACGATAGCACTTCACTAACCGAAATATGGTTCTGTTGTTCGGAATAGACTCAGATGAAAATTTTTCTCTGTAAGCTGCCTGGCACCACAAAACTGCGTTGCTCTACGCTGAGGCGCATCGTAAGTTAGCTGTGAAAGAAGGAAACTATGCATGAAGATGCGGCCTATTTTGTTTTGAGCAGGTATGACCCACACCACAGGAAGGGAGCTTGTCGACACTGCCCGACAAGCCGTAAAGGGAGCAGGTGGAGAAGAGGTCCAAAAAAGTACTGTGCAGTCGTAACATTGGACATTAAGAATGCTTTTAACTCGGCAAGATTGAGTGTCATTCATAAGGCACTATCAAATCAATGTACCTACGTACTTGAGAAACATAGTGGCTGAATATCTGAGTAGACGAATTCTAGTGTACAGTACAGATGATGGACCGAAAGTACATAACATCACCGCTGGCGTCCCACAAGGGTTGGTGTTGGGTCCACGTCTGTGGAATATCATGTATGATGACATTCTTAGGCTCCCAGTCCCAGAAGGATGCAAGAACGCAGACGACATTACCGTCGTCGTCGCAAAATTTGTAGAAGAGATAGTGTGTATTTGCAATTAAGCCATTACCATTGTCAGTTGTTGCTAGATATCGCGGTATTGCAGCTTGCCGAACATAAAACAGAAGTGCTGCTTGTAACTAACAGAAAGAACAGAGAATCCATCACTCTCAAAGTCGGTCATCACAACATTTCATCACGACCCGCGATAAAATACCTCGCCATCATGATCGACACTCGCTTGTCCTTTAAAGACCATTTGGACTACACCAGCAAAAAAGCGGCGGTGGTGAATGCTGCATTGACTAGGTTAATTCCGAACGCCGGAGGGCCTAGTCATGAAAAGAGGAAGCTGCTTGCCTCGGTCGTCACTTCGGTTCTGCTCTACAGTTCATCAGTTTGGGTCAACTCTGCAGATACGATGAGCCACGTAAGAGAAATGGCTTTAATACATCGGTTATCTGCGCTGAAGATGGCACGTGCGTTCCGCACTGTCTCTAATGAAGCAGTTTGCGTCATAGCCGGGAAGATTCCGACAGATATAATGACCCGTGAACGGCAGAGGTGTTACGACAAAAGAGGCGGGAAGCAGAACTGCTTGGAACCGCTAGCAGAGTGGCAACAGCGATGGCAACATCTTCCAATGGTGGATATACCGATTGATTTCTACAGTTAAATCGTGGATCAGTCAAAAGCACGGCGGGGTAAATTATCACCTCACGCAGCTTCTAACAGCACATGGTTGCTTCAGAGCCTACCTTCACTGGTTCACACTGGATGATACCCCTCATTGTGTGTGAACCTGATGTCGAGGACGCCGAACACGTGTATATCTCAGTGACTACGTTTCGCACCTGAACGACGAGCCACTGTCGATATACAGGCCAGTTGATTCCAGAAAACGTAGTTTCATGTACTACTACGACGACGACGACGACGACGACGACTACTACTACGACGACGACTATTACTACGACGACGACGACTATTACTACGACGACGACTACGTCGACTACTACGACGACGACTACTACGACGACGACTACTACTACTACTACTACTACTACGACGACTACTACGACGACTCCTACGACGACAACTACGACGACGACAACTACGACGACGACTACGACGAATACGACTCCTACTACTACTACGACGACTACTACTACTACTACTACTACGACGACGACGACTACTACTACGACTACGACGACGACTACTACTACGACTACGACTATTACTTCTACGACGACGACGAAGACATTACTACGCGACTTCGTCGCTTTAGCTCCAAACAGTTAATGTTGGTCGCCCGCAACCTATTCCATTCTCAAAAGTGTCAACACTATTCCTGAAGTTTACAGTGGATTTCCGGAAAGGATGTTTTGTCATCCTAGCGTAGGAGTAGTGTTGACGAGGTTTAGACCACACAATTTAGTGAACGCTCGCAGAAGGAAAGCTGTGTGCTGGTGTGTCAAAATCTCTATAAATAAAGTGTATGTGTAGAACCCTTCCGCTACAGAAGTAAATGCGGAATCCTTGCCCTCTATTTTCCCTATTTTCTCTGTTGATTTTTTTCGTGCAATATTTTGTTTGTTAAATTATTCATTTTCTTTATTTTGTTTCACTAACAAAATTATATCGAAAATGTAGTTTGTTACAACCCTCTATAACAGGAGTGGGCACTAACCGTTGGTTTGGATCCGCAAAAATTCATAGCGGACACTAACCTTAGTATTGTGAGCCGCAAAAATTCGAAGCAATCCACGATGTGTGGAATTATTTATGAAATAGTTTGTAAAATTGTCACATTTTGCATTTATAACAAATGAAAGAACATTAATTTTTTACACTATGCAGAACATTGTTATTCCAGAACACATGAAGGAATGCAATTTTGCTTTTGAGAAGTGCTTTTTCGTGTGTTCATGTTTGTTGTTGTTTGAAATCTTGCTGATAATTGGTAAGCAGAAGTTCACTTAAATGTTCATGAGTTCAGATCTATATTTAGATTTAATGAATTTAAGCGTTGAGTACCGTGATTGACTCACATAAGTAGTGCCAAAGATTGTGATTTACACACTCTTTTGTTAGTGGGTATTTTTCTTCTGGAACATTCTTCCGAAATTCTTTGGTAGAAACGCCACTTCGTTTGAGTCCTGTTAGTCCTTCGTCCTCTTGTAGTTCTAGTAGCTCCAGCTGTACAGCTGCTGTATCCTTTTTTATTGGTGTCCTTTGTTATTGAATCAGGACTGCCGTCACCCATAACATCAACAGCATCAGGAAGCTCATCATTGTTCATATCTTCTATAAAGATTTGAACTGTCGGTGTGTTTTGACACGAGCGAATACAGTTAACAATTTTTAGAACTACCTGGATAAAATGTGTGTATTGAAAATATGTTGCTGCTATACTTGGATTTTCTTAACGTGGCGTCTCAAGGTCACGCGCGAAAGAGGGAAGGCAAACTCCAATGAGGAGCTGCGACGTCACTACAGCTCCAATTTTTACGGCTCCCTATTGGAGTCTGCCTTCCCTCTCCCTCTTTCGCTCGTGACCTTGAGACACCACGTTAAAAAATGTTCTCTGTGAATAATATAATGTACATGTAGAAACTCACTAAATGATGTCAGCATTCAAAAGCCCAATAAGCCCTTGTTTCGTGCCAGTCATAGATGGTGCACCATCGGTAGCAATACTGACAATGTTACCGATAGGCACTGAGTTTTTATGTAAAACACCATCCACGGCTTCTTTAATGTCACAACCACGAGGTGTATCCTTCAATGTAACCAGGTCTAAGAGTTCAACAACCTCGAAGTCTTTTGACACGTACCTCACAAATGTGGCCAGGTTTATCTTTGATATCAGGAGACTCGTCCAGAGCCAGACACTGCAGTGCACTCGCGTAGATTTTTTTTGAAAATTATTTTTAAAAAATCTGCACAAACAAAAGAAACTCGCCTCTATTGTGTATCTAGCAGTGGGATTTCCTTGATTAGTTTCTGCAGTTTATTTTCGGGTTCTAAAACAAATAACTTGTGCCAAGTTCGTCTTAATAAACTCCCCCTCTGTGTAAGACTTGCTTTTTCAATATTAAAAGCCAAGATGAAAGCTTCAGTTGTCAAATCTGCATCCTTGGTAAAAGTTGACATAACCCTACTCCGACCATGAAGTTTTTCCTTTAGTGATTTCAGTTTGATTTTTCTTAACTGAGAGCCATCAGGAAATTCTTTATTGAAATCACTGTGATTAGTATCATGATGGCGTTTTAGATTGCCGGCCTTGAACTGGGACAAAGTTATTTGACACAAAAGGCACATTGGCTTACCGTTTCTTTCTATAAAAACAATTTCTTCCAGTTTATATTGAAACCTCGATGCTTCTCTTCATATTTACGCTTCTTAAACAGCATCGTAATTGTTCAGACACCAGGCCATAGCAGTACTCAAGCAGCACACAACTGCATACAAAAAATATTGGCACTCGCTACTATTACCCGTTCACTTTACAATTGCAGACGAAGCTCTGCGATGTTTACATGAGATCACCGCCGACTGATCATGCTTCACCTCAAGACACTGACTCACTCACACACACGCGCTCAAAGCGCTGTCTAACAAGGTCCAGGAACTATCTTCATCTCCCATCTCTCGCCACTGACATACAGCGCTCTGTGACGGACTTTCGTGGTACTAAGATCGTTGAACTCAATAACGTAAGTTAAGCCACACATCGCTGCTACTGACTGCCTTTTAATTAATTCTACTCTCAGGTCGGTGCCAAAAGCCGTACGAGACTGACTCAAGAGCCGCATGCGGCTCACGAGCCTCATTGTGGCCTCCCCTGCTCTATAAGATGAAACCTGCCAAAACGGAAATATTTTGAAGGAACCGTCAGGTTGTCTGAGACTATATACATCTTCCCAAGTTTAATATACTTAAATGTGCCATTTTTTGAACGTTGTGACATTGTGACATTGTAACATTACCGTTCACTAAATGAAGCCTCCTTACCTTAGCCACTATGCCATCCATGTCGCCGTACAACAATGAAATTCTCGGAATAACTTCTCAATCCGACATGTCGCAGCATTGTATCAAAACGCCGCACCCTTCACCTCACCTCACCTCATCCTTGCCTGTTTCTTTTTTATTTCATTCATTCATTCATTTATTTGTTTGTTTGGAAAGATAACAAATTTGGCCTCTGATCTCATACTTCAGTCCAGAATTGTGATTATTTTTGGTGATTCCTCCTTACATTTACAATCACATTTAGAAGCAATTTACGAGTAATCGTAATGAATAATGAGAAACGACTCTATTATATTTTTCATCGTATAGACCAAGTAGTGGCACAGACTTTTTCATACTAGTTAGTTTTCTAATTTCTTTGGTATAGGCAGCTTTACAATCTCCATTCTTTTGCTTTCTACCATATATCGCCGCCCACATTTTTAAAAAAAATTCTTCATTTTTCGGATGATAACCGAAATAATACTTCAATAATATCAAAGAAAACCAAATCTCGTCCTTAATGACAATTTTCATTGAAAAAATTTGAGCTGTTTTTAAGAAAATGGCGTTTAAGCGTTGCTGTAAATGCGAAATTTGAAACTTTTTCACAGAAATCTTTTGAGTTTTAGAAAAACTTTATTTAACTAAGTCATTTGAAGCACATCCACTCACAAATGCAAATTTTATTACAAATCGCTGGAAATATGCTTATTGAAGGCATGAGTGATATTTAAAAAATTACATTTGGGTATTTCTTTGAAGGAAAAAAAACTACAAAAGAATATAGCAAAATGACCTTTATGGCGTTTTAAATAGTGCCAATAGCACTATTCATATGAAAAGTTTGAAGAAAAAATTGGGACCGTTTTTGAGAAAATGGCGTTTGAGGTTTCTAAAAATGCGGAATTTTGAGCTCATTTCACAGAAAACTTTTGAATTTTTGAGAAACTGTGTTCGATATACCTGTACATGTACTCTTAAATGAAAGAATGTTTAAAAAATCGCCGCTAATGTAAATATTAACGATGTGAGAGACAAGTCAAAAAAATTATATTTTTGTATTTTTTGAAAAAACACACCCACAAGAATAGACCGAAACGGCGTTTATATCATCTAGAGTACATTTAGCTCTATCCCTACCAAACGCTCAAAGAAAAAAATTGGAGCCGTTTGTGAGAAATTCTTGTTTTGTTATAGTTTTAATATTGCACATAGTACACGCGATATTGCGCGAAAACTACTAAAATTTGAAGGAAAACTGCATGACCTTATTGAGAGAACTAATTATGAACAATAAATTTCATTTGAAGAAAAAACTATCTTCAATTTTGTAGTTGTAAGAAGACGCCGGAAATAATTCAAACTTTTAAAATTTTCGAAAATTCAGAGTTAACCCTGAAAATCGGACATACCCCACCTTTATAAGCCTATATTACTCTATTCTATAAGAAATTTAAAGAAAAAGCTTGGAGCCGGTTTTTTGAGAAAATTGTCCCCGGGGTTTAATGTAAGGGACTCCTAAATTTTAAAGAATGTTTTTCAAAATTTCAAAGCTTCACGAGCCAGATGGACAGGGGTTTCTTCAATTTGGATAAAACCGTACACATAGTTTAAGCACGAGTAGTGTTCACGGATGGACGAATGTTTTGATGAAAGAAAAAAAACAAACTTTTTGGGTGACAGAGGGCCCCAAAACGTGCATTTCTGCTGAAATCTCGAAATCGATTTTCCGCAGCATTACATAACATTCTTTATACTAAGTATAATACTCTGTATATACGTACACATACGAGAAAGTAAAAGAAATGAAATTGTTTTTAACATTTTCTAGTTGTAATAACTAGGGTTACATTCTACATGGTATTAGTGGTTGAGCATTGTTTAAGCTTTTTACATGAGACATTTCTGTTTCTTCCTTTTTGTAGTTATTTTAATGAATTCTCACTAAACAGGTATGTAGTTGTGCTTATTGGTCAACCACTGGGCAAATAAGGTCATCTCGTGGTGCAGATCGAAGTCGCTCGCCTTTCACCAAGGAGGTCCGGGTTCGATTCCCGTCGAATCTCTTGTGAAATTTGTTCCACCAAAATGAGTTCGGCTGCCTCAGAAGGGCTAATCCAACTTCTGTGAAGTGAAGTGTCCTAAACCCTATCCTTATTCCTTCCCAATCCTGACCGCTGGGTAGTGACGCAGGAGCGCGTGATGGGAGGCGCGTACGCGGAGATGCTACCTAGTGGTCCTCTTAACAACGGACTGCGACGAGACGTGACTCATAATATTGTGAACATAATATTAACGGAGAATTACTCCAAAATAAAGAAAATAGAAACCGCTTTAATCATGGTGTAAGAATATACTTACCCCATGGCTGTAATTAATGGGGGATTACTCCTAAAGCGCGAAGCGCTGAACCAACGCCATCTTGAATCAAAATAATAAATGTTTCTAGAGGCCGTTGGCTCAATGCCCCCCCAAGGGTCTTGGAGACACGTTGCGTCAATTGTAGATGCAACAATAAAAAAAAGGCTTTTTCTAGAAGTTAGATTTAATGTTCCTCTAAATGATGTAGGTCTTTAGGTTTCTATTCCTAAAATATGTAGCTACAATGGAGATTGTATTTCACAAATTTAAAGGAAATTAGCCATTGTTTTATTTGTGTGATGAAAAATATATTGAAATGAACTTCTTTTTCAGCCACGAGGAAGTGAATCCAGGACTTCTGAAAGTTGTCATCACCAGGAATGCTACAACCAGCACAAGAATTGGTGATTGAGTACGGTTTCAGCATTTGGTGGTCCGTCCATGTGACATTTCTGTTTTTGCCTTTTTACAGTTATTTTCATGAACTGCTCACTAAACATATATACAATTGAGTATATGTTCAAACTTTGCACTGCCATTCTAATACTTTAAGTATATGGCAAAAATATTGATTTTACTGATGAAATATAAGTATGCAAGGGATTTTAGAATGTCAGAAGAATGTTCTTGAAGAGTAATGTGTGTTTCATTAATTGATTATGAATGATGTGTGCTCTTTTAGAGACATGGTGCTAGAATCATGACTTTTGTATCTGAAATCTTGTTAATCATTGTACAATGTTTTATAAAGAGATATTTTTGTATAATTATGAACCTATAATTGCTATCTGTGGTAAACCCATTATTCTATGTATTTATGTTGTCAGAAGTTTGTTTTGATCTATATTATAGGATAAGTTTTAATTAAATACTTCTTCAATCCTGTAGAATTATGGTATGTTTTATGGTAGCAATGTTGTAAGTGATGCGAAAATATCTTCACCAAAAAGATTATTAAATTCAGGTACAATCTATTTTGGACCAATTATTTTGAGTTATGTGTATTAATAGTTGTATAAATTATTTTTTAGCATTTTCAACTAATTATTTGCATGTTGAGTTGAATATGTCTTTTTACTCGGTTACAGACTATTTGGTCTTTGTTATTTGTACTTGTTACCATAAATGCAAAAATATAAAATGTGTGTGTTGTTTCGACCTTGTGGAAGGTGGTTTGAACTTGGAATAATAAGTTTTGAAAATAATGACAGTTTTAGAATTTTTTTTTTTTTTTTTTTCTTTTGAGGTTGTAATGTTTATTGATTAGAGCATTATTTGATATTTTATATTTGTGTAAGTCAATTTTCCAGTATGTTATATATGTCAGTGAGAAACTGTGTAATTCAGTGTGTATGTATAATTACAGGTTTAATACTTAGTTTTAAAAATGATTGCTGTCACGTTAATAGTATGTTTTATCCTTTTTATGCCATACGACTCGGTATTCAAAAGATATAAACTTATCTTTTAAATATTCAGACCATATCATTTTCTAAAAGAGATGTTGTTGTTGCGTACATCTCTTAATTATTTCATTATCTTTGCTATGAAGACTACTTTCTATTAAGTACGAATTTAAGTAACGAGGCTACTCTTCCTTTGGTGAATTTGATATGATTTGTGATGTGCACTATATTAAATAACAAAATCTTTTAACTTTGTGCAGCTGCAATGTAAATAATTTTAAACATCTGTAACAGTGTTTTATTGCAATATTATAGTTGTTATTTTAGTTCATTCAGATATTGTTTTAATGTATTGCTCAGTAAGTTCATTGTAAATTCATTGTATCTAAATATTTGTTCTAGTCTGTTAAGAAAATACTTTATTACTCTGCAATGCATCATTCTTGTCATGAGAACAATCATTTTTATTCATATTGCATAATTACTTTGTACTTATTTCATTGTTGGTGAAAATATTTACTCATTGTTTTAAATAGAGGTATTGTTTCATTTTCAGTATGTTTGATTTTACTTGAATGTGATAGGTAGTATTACATTGTATTGTGATGTCTATAGTTTTATTGTTCCTAATAATGCAAAGACATTGGATATCATCAGTATTGTGACAGGAAAGTGTTATTGCATTTTTCTCCCAGTACTTGAAGAAAATCCACTTGTATTGTAATATTGTTCTTTGTATCTCGTATGCATTACTAGTAAAGTTTCTTATTGAAAGAAATTGTATATTCTTGATGCATAATTTAAAAAGTATTTGTGATTCCTTGGTTGGGTTGTACAAAAAGAGGATATGTTTGCAAGACTGACATCTTGTTATGAATTATATTTTGAGATTTATATTCTGTGGTTATGTTGTATAACAGTTTTTGTTTGTTTTTTTTTCAGCATAAATAATGTATTCTTTAAATGAACTATTTGAATGACTTACTTTCAAATCAAGTTGACTACCTCTTGTTTTGTTTTTTACTTTTTCAAATGTTTTTGCATACACATGGAAAATAGTTCCAGTGAAATTACATATGTAAAAAGAGCAAAACAAATGAAAAGAGACAATTCATAGTTATTTTAGTAATATTATTTGTTTGGTAATGTTATAATACCATAATGGTATTGATTACAAAATATTTTACAATTAGTTTTCTAGGTGCATTTATTTGTTCATTTGATATATCTGAATCATTCCTTAACATTAGTTAAAATATATAGTCATGGAGTTGAGAAAATGTCCAAAATGTATGCTTTACTGTTTACAAGGAAGTAATGTGTTTGAATCTACTAAATTTGTTATTGAATTTTGCTTCAAAATATTTGATGTAATTATAAATGGTACTTTTTAAGAAGTGTTTTTATAATCAAATACTATTACTTTTATTGCAAAGTAAAATTGCTCAATAATTGGAGATTTGAATGTGTGTATATTAATATATCTCCTGAGCTTCACTTGTTTTGCTGAGTTAGCATTTGAATGCAAAATGTTTATAAGTTGTGCAGGTTACAGGGTTATCAAGGGCAAATTTTATATAATATCGTTTTCAAAAATCATGTTTTGGTAGACTAAACTGTAAAGAAAGTTTGTATTTCCAAAGTGAAATAGGTGAGACTAAGGCACAATGAGTGTGTGAAGAAATCCTTAGGGATGTCAATTAACTAGAGGATTAAATCTCAAATACAGTCAATATATTCTATACATTTTGGAAACTATTTTGAATGACATCCTTGTGTTTCAATAGGTTAATGAAGTAAGGATCTTGGTGAACTAAAAAGGACTGTTTCTTGAAAATTGTACATCTGTATTTCAAAATTGTTCCATTTTTCAAGATATCCCTCTTCAGTTTTGCTTGGGCTTTTCACTGTATGTGGCGAACTTCATAATTTGAGTGGAATTGGTCAAACAACAGTGCAATACTTTAAATATTATACTGGTATAATTTAAAATTTAAGAAAAGTTGAAAAAAACAACTACAAATAATTTTCAGTGATCCTATTGAGTTTCTTTGATTCTGATACATTGAAGGAAACTATTTGGTAGAATTGAATTTTGAATATTTGGTGAACAAATTTTTTAAATTTGGGGAAAAAGTAATTTCTATGAAAATGAAGATTTTTTATATATAGAAATTCTGTAAGTAATTTTAACATATGCTTCATTACATTGGCCTAATTTTAGAATTTTAATGATGCAGACCTTAGTAATTAAAAGTACCTGATACTTCTGGAAATAGAATAAACAATATTTTTGTAAAGTTGTGTTCCATAGACTAGTACTTTTAGCAACACATCACAAACTTTCATGACTATTTCGAATAACTTGCCCACTTTTCTCATTACGATATTTGTAGTATTTTTATTGTGTGTGATGTATTTGGGTATGCTGTGATGAGTTCTTTGTAATGTTGATTCCTCACCAAATTTTCACTGTGTGTAGTTTCTTAGCATTGAGTTGTTGTGTACCTGACATTTGTTCTGTAGTGGTATGTGTTACATTGTAACTTTGGGCTTCATTGTACACAAAAGCTTTTAGTAAATGAATGAAAATATAAAGGGCTCTAATTATTGACAGACGCATACATCACACGTATTGTGAAATCCTTTACTACATGGGTGGTCAGTTGCTATTTTTAAAAGGTTGTGAAAAGCCAACACCAACTTTAGATAATATAATTCATGAAGAAGACGTGGAAGCAGCCACCATGGGTGCCGACACAACAACTGCCTGCCCTTTGGGGTGCGACAGTGCACTGTGAAGTTAGGTGAAGAACTGGGAGGGAAATATATACTGCAATTTTTACATAGCTGCCTGTGACCTTCCATCAGATTTTATGGCGCCATCCAATTGGGACCTTACATGTCACTATGGTGGCTTTAAACCTTCCGATTGGATGACACCGGAACAGCTGATTTATTTTGCAGGCAGCAATGTAAAAATCACAGTATAAATGTTCACATGCTTATCTGAAATCACATTTCATGTACACCAAATCGATCCTTCGAGGCTGCTGACTTACCAGAAATGTCTAAATTCGTCTGTGTCCTTCTTAACTGCAGAAGTAGTTTCTTCTGAATTACAGTATTTGTAAAAGAAGTCTTGCATACCAGGAGATATGTAATTTTTCTTTTCAGACAAAAGTGTCTTTCCATCGAGTCTGAAGTAGAGGAGATGGAAAGATTGAGGGAGAATGATTTGTAAGCATCTTTATCCTAATCTTTTCTTTAGAAATCTCAATTTTTATCAGCATATAAAATGAGTTTGTTTCTTAATGTGTTTTGTGGAAGACAGGTCTGAAGAAATTTTGGTGCTCTAGAAGGAAATAATGTATTGAATTATTCAAATTTTGTGCTGTAAAAACGGTAAACAAATTGAATTATTACACTATAGGAAAATCTCTCCTCAATTTTTATTAAAATGCGTTTCAAAATTTTATAATAACGCTCAATGATTCTGAACTCTTTCAACTTCTGACAACCACCTACACTCTCATCTGAGGCGCAAATCGGTTTTCAATAGCCTTTTCAAACATAAGAAAAGAAAAAAGTAGGTTCTACAGCAGCACATACTTTCTAGCATTATTTCTAAATTTGCATTTTTCGCAAATTCATATCTTCTGATAAGATGTATGATGGCAATGTTTTGTCGAGCAATACTATGCCACGAAGTTCAAAGAGCAGCTTATGCTTTCGCTGGCAATATCACAGAAGATCTCCATACTATGGCAAGACAGGTTTTTCGAGTATTTGAATGTAGTGTTCAGATGTGATTTTTCGTCATCTGGTATTGTGTAATTTTGAATTTTATGTCACAATCGATGAACAATTAGTCGTTTTTCGAGACATGTCCGTTTCGGCAGTACATGCCAAATACGGAGGGAAATTTTGGGTTCTTTGTGACAAGGAAATAAGTTACGTGTGGAATGTTCAACCATTCACTGGCAATCAAGAAGGGCAACCTGAAGAACAAAATTACGGAACGAAAGTTGTGCTAGAAATATCCTTACGTCTGAAGAGTAACAATATAACTTTGACAATTTTTTTACATCATATTAGATGGGCCAGAAGCTCCTGAAACGGGACATCACACTCGTTGGAACAACGCGCGAAAACAAATTTCTATATCGAAAAAAATTCTACAGACAAAGGGCATCAGAAAAAGCTACTACGAGGCTTTCACTTTTGTGAATGATCCAACATTAGTGTCCTATGTGCCAAGAATGAACAAAAGTGTTGTTCTTCAAAGAACACTTCACAACAATGCAAGAGACTGAAGGAAAGAAACTAGAAATAATAATCAATTATAATTCAAAGGAGCTGTTCACACATGATTATCAGTCCTTACTCGTCGAAAAAAAGTGGTGGCCTATTATTGATTGATTGTTAGTGAATCCGGGCGCGTCAAATACTAAAGATTTTACTGCAGAAAGTCTAGTGTATGTTCTCCTTGGGAGATGGCAGTGATCTTCCCACACTGGATGGCGAGATCCGATACCGACCTACCGTCGGCATGCTCGTTTTCCCCTACCAGGTATCTCACCAGCGGGGCACCGCCGTAGCCGGGATAAGCTCCAAGTTCCCGGCCGGTCTCCCGGCATGTGTGGTAGTGTAGTGTGTGTCAGGGGAGAGGATAGGACAAGGAAGAGGTGAAGATCGCACGCGGTCCGTGGCCCGTGTTTTAGGGTACTGTTCCGGCTGGGGTTAATTGGGGAAACCACAGAAAACTACCTGTCAGAGCAGGTGGCCAATTGTTTTATCTAATAGACATATATTGTATGAATTCATGTTTTGTTAACAAAGGTAAACCAGATTTTAAAAAAATCTAGACGGCCAGTGTGGTGTGGCTTTAAGGTCCTGCTGGGTCTTTAATGTCTTCTCTGGGCAGCTGCCATCTATCGTCGCCCAAAGAACTTTTTTTTTTTTACATTTTCTCAACTTTTTGCTTTTCTAATAGTACAACCAAAATATTACTTCAAGAATATTAAATAAGGGTAAATCCTTGTCCTACATAGAATTTTTCATTGAAAAAAATTGGAGCAGTTTTTAAGAAAATGGCGATTAAACATTACTGTAAATGCGAAATTTGAAGCTACTTTTCACAGGTATCCTTTGAGATTTGGAAAAACTTCATTGAGCCATTTAAAGCATTTCTACTCCCAAATGCAATAATGTAAACAAATCGGTGGTTAATGTGCATATTAACGGCGTGAGAGATATTTAAAAAAAATTATATTTGTTTAATTAAAAACAACAAACAATACACCAAAATGAACTTTACGTCATATTAAACAGTGAAATTAGCACTTTCTATTGGAAAAATTTGAAGAGAAAAGTTGGAGGCATTTTGGAGAAAATGGCATTTTTGAAAATGCGTAATTTTGAGCTCATTTTCACAGAAAATTGGGTTTTCGAGAACCTTTATTTGTCATTATTCAAAGCATACGTACTACTAATATAATGTGAAGAAATCGCTTCTAATGTAATTATTACCGACGTGGGAGACAAGTCAAAAAAATTACATATTTGTAATTTTTAAAAGAACAACAAAAGAATAGAGCTATATGACATCGTATGGGGTTTGTTTGGCACTAAACTTACCAAAAATTTAAAGAAAAAATTTGGAACCGGTTTTTGAGAATATCGTTACGTTTCTATGTGGTGAATTAAAACACAGATATTATTTTAACAGAAACGTTTATTGTGATTCTTAACACGATCACTGAAAACACTTTATTTTTGTACATATTGTCTTCACTTGATTATTTATTTTCACTCTTCACTTCTTTTGCACTGTCGCACAGTCCTAAGCACTGACCACAGTTCACGTCACTGAGCACAACCACTGCACTGCTATTCACCGCGATGCACATACTTCAGACTTCTGACTCGCGGTCACCGGCCGCCGCGTACTTATTACTCGGCGAGCGCCGTCAAGAATTTTCTGAACTTTGCGATAAGCGCCGCGAACACTCTCAGACCATATAGTTCGAAGGCCGCCGGCTGATGTCACAATTCGCGCATACATGGAGTTTGTCAGGTGGCGCCGCCAGATGACGCAATATTAGTTACACTACCCCCTTCTTAGATGCGATCCGTCTCGGAGCGCGTTTAGTGAAATCATGCAGATACTTGCAGTTGGAGGTTAAGAAGTCAATTGTCTTCACTGGATATGACGACTTTCCATGCTGGTAGCCGCAGACTAAGATACTAACCCCAGTGTCCCGGAATAGTACTTCCAACATGCTTCTCACTGTTCTCTAGTTCAGTCCACCAAAACCACATCCCAGTTTGGATATGGCAATCTCCTGGACGCTGTTTTGCAGTACTTGGCGTAATTCAATCAGAGTTACCCAAATATTTTTATAGGAAGCTTTGTGATTTACTTTTTGTGACGAGGTAATAGACATATCTACTCACGTCGTGCAGTTGCAGAAACTTTCCAATATCTCGTTGCTGATTCTCTAATTCTTCTATTCTTACGTAATTTCTCTTTCATACAGCAACAACACCTCTGGCCGTATCTAAATCCTGGGAACACAATGCGCCAATGAATATTCCTGGGGTACTGCAAACAGATCCTATTGCACTTCCATTGTTACACCATAACGCGATTTATGCTTTTCACCATAATCAGACAAACTCGTCAAATGTGAACTCCTACATGTCCAGCTCAAAAAAACTCATGCGGTCTTTTCTCCATCGTCATTTTCATTATTTCCTGCGTACGGGGCCAACCGATTCGAATGGAAGACTCGTGGTTTTCTATTCGGCAACTTTTCCATTCGGCAGACATCATTTACCCGCTTCACTACTTCGTACGGTCCTTCCGACTGTCGTAATTTCGGACACAAACAGCGGCGTCATTGGGGGGTTGAAGAGCCAAACATGATCTCCAGATTGATAACCTCCTCCTTCAGCTTTGATGTCATACCGATCTTTCATCCGGTTCTGTCCCTTCCGATTTGGCTTCGTTCACGCATCTGGTTATGAATGACGTCCATTTTCTGTTTTAGGTCATTTACAAAGTGTTCTCCGGTTATGTCTTTGTTAGTTTTACTACCACACTGTAGATCGCTGATCACAAGGTCGACACAGTTTCCGGCCGAAGAGGATATTAGCTGGTGTTTGCCCAGTTGTCTCACGAAGAGAGGAGCGGTAGTCTAGAAGAAAAAGATATATGTATTTGTCCCAGTCGCGTTGTTCTGACACGACTTTCGCTAAATATTTTCCCACTGTTCTGTTCCACCATTCCATCTGACTACGGATGTAGGGCAGTTGTTCGTGTTTTCCTTATTCCCAGAAGTTCACACACTCCTTGATACACTGCAGCTTCGATGTCCCGTCCCTGGTGTGAATGTAATTCAAGTGGCACACCAAATCGGCTCACCCATTCCTTAACCAGTACTTCGGATATAGTAGTGGCCTCTTGGTTATGTAGGGGATATGCTTCAACCCACTTGCTAAAATAATCCATGGCCACAGGATATGAAACCTCTCCAAAGTTCATTAAGTGTCAGTGGCAATATTTAAAAAAAAATTGTTTCATTTACTGTGTGAAGCTGAATAGAATTTTATTTATGTGCTTGATAACATGTATTCTTGAAACACAATTGTATCTTTTCACCTCATGGCACTGAGAAACTACAATATGTTAGAAAAGTAAGGAACGCATTCTGAATACAAGGAGCATTCAGAATGTTGTATTCAACATGCAAGGAGCAGAAACTAATGTCACATAAAATGATATTTTGAAAACTGCTAATCATGTTCTAACTTTGACATAAGAAAGTAATAGTTTGTCTATTTGAAAGGAGCATGAAAATTTAAAAACTTGTAAGGAAATTGTTACGGGTTGCCAGAGAAAACCCATAATAAATTATGTATCTGTTCAAATTTAGTTCTGAAACCAAATCAATTTAACATATTTCAAAAACAAGATTATTTAATGCATATTCAAAATTTTATTTGAAATAACAATAAAGATGTATAATTAATATAAATCGCATTTCTTACATTTCTAAGGAACAGGAAATTCAAAGAGAGAGCACTTTTTTTAATTTGTAAGGTAATCAAATAATATAAAATATTTTTTCAGATGAACGGTTTTATTTATTTCAATGTTTACATTTGTGACATTTCTGTAGAGTATAAGGCAAAATAATTTTATAAAAATGTTACTTTTTACTTTCTCGCCCTTGATAAGAAGAAAAAGTATTTCGGTAAATGTGAAGGTTTGTATAATTTTAGATTTCAAAGCCACAGTCTTTAATGGGGCAAGTTTACATTAGAGCTGATCCTTTCTTTCAAGATCTGTAAAGAAAAATGAAGTTATGACTTTAACAAGCTGGGGAGAAAAAATACAGTCCTTAAATTTCAGACAGGTAATCTTGTAAAAACAAAAGAATACCTTTGGCAGAAATTTCTCTTGCATTAAAGACTCAGATGCAACTGTGGATGATACGGCCTGAGATGAACTTGAGGTTATATATATATATATATATATATATATATATATATATATATATTATAACACGCCCACCTACTACCTTCCAGCCGGTGGCGATGAAGCGTGAAACTATGAATGCTCGTGAAGCGAGCTTTGAATTCTCAGGAAGCAGGATCTTTCGGGTATGAGAAAGGTCTGAACCCTTGACACAATGAATTATATAAAATTCTGGTAAAATGAGCATATATTCAGTAAAACAAATTACACAGTGGCACAAATATACAATAAGTATGTACTTTACGTAGATGGTCACTGCAAAGAAAACAGAAACAAAAGAACAAAAATAACACAACCATAAGAGAATGTATAGGCGTCACCTGACTGCCTGATTACTTCAATACGCACTATTTACAATATTTTGCTTTGATCTTCTTCTCAATTATTTGGTGTACCTCATTTAACTTTTGTTAATCTAAAGTTTTCTCCGTGCACGGCCCTTTAAGTGATTCTCTACAATTATTCTTTTATAGACTTCACAGAGGTCAGCCTTGAGCTGCTCATTTATTACAACGCTGTTAACTCTAGCACAAGAATAAACGTGACACACACGTTACTAAATCGTCCCCTTTACAAATTATAGCAACTGAGTATCCCTGACATCATACAATGGAAACAATACTTTCAATAAGATTACTTTTACATTACATGAAAAATTATAATTTACATTAGAAAAGTTGTACAAGGTATGGCATTCAACGAATTTACTGGTGCGTACAGCGAATGTAATCAAAACTGCCGCTCATACGTTCGAAATATTTCCCAGTAGTTATATGGAACTTTCACCTATTTTAGGACGCTACGCCTGGTGTTTAAAGCTACACAGTTTCCTAACAAATTGCCGCATAGAAGTTGCCAGTTCTTTACCTCGACATTTCCTTCCCGCTCGCCGTCAGTTAACCTTGGGGTGTTCGGTCGCTCGCAGTCCTCGCCACGTCACTCGACTGGTCCGATGTCCCGCGGTTACACCTCTTCTTTCGCTCGATCTCAGGAGGCCGCCACACGTCCAAATTCCAAACCTTTCTCTCGTCCTCGGGCTCGTACCATCGACGGATTGGTCCAAGTCCTTCTCGCCTACGCTTGAGTGTTGGAGTCGTCCTTCTGCCGCCTGCCGCGTACCCGTTGCTCGCGCTTCCAGTTTTAAATAACTAACGTGCTTGAATTGACTACTTCTAGCACTCGGCCGACATACCACACTTTGAGCGTGCGTGGTCGTGGCGTACAAAATTAAATACTGGATTTCGTTCAGAGTCCTTCTGCGCGAATTTACTTCGATGATGAAACTATTTCAAGTTCGAGCAGTCACATCGCTCGCTTACTCGCGTAATGGTAGTGCAAATACTGTACATGCACTTTGCTTCTGAATTCTATCACTTATTACCGCGTTTCTTAAATCAGCTTTACTAAAGCAAGTAAAATTATACTCCTGCACTAACCAATTACTACCGCTGAAGAATTTAGTTGAGTCGCCGTCGCTGTCGAAGTCGTAAGAGAGCTCTACCAAAGTGCGTCACGGTATTTATGCGACTCCGCCTGGGGAAAATTTCTGGAGGGGTGAATTTTCTCCTCCTTCGCGCCCTCTCGAGAAAATATTATCCGCTAACTTTGGACATCGGAGTGCGAAAACCTGCGGGTAGATGTCGCCTTCTCGGACCATCGCTCCGCCTCGTACCCTATTTCTCAGTTCTCTGGTCTTTCTAGTGGCTTATGGTGGCGTTACGGGTTCGTATAACCCCGTGACGTCACTATATATATATATATATATATATATATATATATATATATATATATATATATATAAACACTATCCATAAACAGACTGGGCACATTTATTATTTTTTACGAACCTTATGAGTGGCAAGTTGATGCCTCAGAACGTGGCTTTCTTTTCTAATGTAAAAAATTGTGTTGAATTTATTTCATTTGCACTGAAGTGAAGGCTGCATAAAAATGAATATGCAGTGGAAACAAATGTTTCTCTCCTCACAGCTCTAATCCATGCTTGCCTTCTTTCTTGGTCTCTTTCACCGGGAAATCGAAACATCAGCAATGTCATGAACCACTTTCCAACCACTTATTATCTCATTCTTATAAATAACACCGATATAAATAAAAGGGGTATATAATTTATTAATCACCTAACAGAAAGAGTATGTAAATGCACTCCATTACATGAAGAAAGACTATTTTTTCGTGGTTTCCTGCTAGTGCAGCCATAAGCAGTACAGGCGACCATTTTATCACCCTGAAATAACGACAGATAGCTTAAACCATTAAAAAGAAGTTAAAGTGTAAAAAGTATCTGTTAATATATAATTAAAATATCTCTTTGTTTACTATGTTCGATTATGTCTTGCCCTTATCATGTTAAATGAGTTAAGATCAACTCCATACTCACCTTCAAAAATATACCTCCGAACAATTTATTTCTCAGAAAAAAAAAAATTATTAAACTTTTTTTTTTCAATAACTCGTAAAGCGGAAAGTAAAGCGATAAACCGAAAGTAACTAGCTTGCAACCCTTTACACTGAAATGTTTGGGTCAAGAAAACATCGCGGGCAGGCCAGCGATTGGCTTCACTTACCTGGGCCGATGTCACCTCCATATCTCCATCTCCTTGGTCCAGCACATAGACGTTCTATATGTCCATGGTCCAACCGCCTTCTCGGTGTTCCTCGCCGAATCTCGTGGATGACCGAATCGTACATCTGTCGTTCGGTCCGGTCTACCTTCATTTCGCTCCATCTCTATTCTCTCGTCTCTTTTTTAATAAGGAGATCATTGAGTCTCAATACATACATTTTAAGTTTTTCGATCTACGTTATATATAACTTCGTGGGTTTTACTGCTACCCTAACGTAGTTTGCAGAAACCCGAACTGTTATGTTGAACTGCTGACAGCAGCAGCTTTTTATCACAACATTTATTTCCAGAAGAGTGGGAGGTGTCTCAGTGATTTGAATTCATCTAAAACATTCTCGAAACAAACACAAATTCTCGAATGAATTTTTATACTAAATCGTTTTCCTTTATGTTTTTTTAGTGTGTGGGATATAATATCATCCCCTTGGAGCAAGGAAAAAGAAGTTCTGCCGAGCTTATTAAAAAAAATTAAAATGAAAGGCTTCCACTTTTTTGGTAACTAATAAATACGTGACAAAAGTTTCACTTGGTCAGATAATCATGTATGTTGGACACACCCCGCTAATATGTATTTCATTCCGCTCGTCAAGTCCAGGCAGGGATGGAAAGAGAAAAGAATCCTTTGAATTGGATCTGGACGTTTAGCTCACAAGGGAAATGCCGCCTCAAGCCCCTTGCTTCAAATACTGAAAAGGTGCACCGGGAATGGCTTTTGGGAAATCTCATTTAGACTGTCAGTCTCCTCTTGTTTTGAAAGTCAAATATCAAATATTCGTTTTATAATATAAGATAATGAACTGAAAAAAGATAATATAATAATTCCCGAACATAATTATAATTCCCTAAATAATTCCCGACAACATACAATAGTACTATTATGAACCATATGACAAATTACTCCTTTAATCGAAATTGGTTCAATCGAAATTGGTTAAGCCCTTCCGTAGATCAGCCAAGACAGACATTGTTAGATCAATTATATGAGTTTTTATCTTGTGTAAATAACTATATAACAGGGCGACTCGTGCTCTGTGAGCATGGGGAGGCAATTAGTATTTTACGGATTAAAGAAAGGAAACTACTTAAGGTATCTAATAGACATCGTACTACATAATGTTTGTATATTCCATATTACGACATACATACCTGGTGTATATTCTTGAGAACTGCTTATGCATTACTTTCTCTGACAAAAAAAAACAATAATACGCAAAGTACATGGAAACAAGAACAATACACCTAATTATTTAATTAAAGCCAAGTTACCGCATCTTCTAGTATTAAGGTTTTTTTTTCATCACTATTCCTCATCCACTTCCACAAACCACGTACTCGCCATGGTAGCCTACATAAAGTCGTACGAAAATTGATACAATTCTAATTATCGCGTCACAGTTTCGAAACTATGATTTTTCTTTGTGGAAGTACATGTTATACTCTAAAACAATGTTTCACGAAAAAACGCAGTACTTTCGCAATAATACATAATACGTGCAGTGGCGTAGCTTTAAGTTGATGCCACTCAGGGCAAAACTAATGGTGTCACCTTCCCCAAATTAAATATAAAATATCTACATCTGAATAGTTTATAAATTATTTAATAAAAATACAAGTATATTTAAAATAATTTGTATATTATTTTATCAAGATTAACGATAAGTCAAGACAAAGTAATCGCCGAAATCAAGACTTCCCAAACAAGACTCTTGGACCCTCGTCATACGCAGTTTTTTAACTGTTTTTTTGACGTAAAATAAATAAATAAATAAATCGAAGATTTAGGACTCACTGCTTATAGTTTCGTGTTTTACTTTGCATTATTTTTCTTTGGTTTCTTAGTATATGTGGTTTAATGTATAACTATTGAATATATATATATATATATATATATATATATATATATATATATATATATAATAACGCCCCGTCCAAGTATGGGCTACAGCGATGCCTGGCTGCGAGGGAGGCGAGCAGCGGGGTAGTTTGAAATGCGCGCTCCATGCCGGGGGCCTTAAGTCTCGAGGGTTCCAAGCAGAGTTCGCTGGTGTAGAGGACAGTGTCGATGCTTTGCGTGCGCCCAAAAAGCTCCGGTCTTTATGATGTGAGCAAGCGACCGGAGAGAATGGAGTGGTGAGAGTCGGGAGTGTGGAGCAGAGCTGTGTGGGTGGTATATGGGATGTAGCTCGCCACCGCAAAACATGAGAGGAGGTAACATGAAAAATTAATGTACTTGAATTTGTTGTGGAACTTTTAATGCACGAAGAGAGTGATATAGTGTTCGAGGTGCGTTGGAAGATGAAGGACGGAGGCATGCAAAGGTAACTGGATAGGAGAATGGGAATCTACGTGAACTGGAGTCCTAACTGATTAATGTGAGTGCTAATAAAGCATTTAATTAACGGTTGTATAGTGGAATTGTGTAGGCGTGAGGTTAGAGGATCAATCTCTCCTTAAATTGAGTTGCAGTAGTCCAATTTGGAATTGTGAAAGTATTGTAGGTGAGAGTCCTGGCATTTGAAGTGGCAAGTGACTTATTCTGATGTTCTATTCTTTTAAATACAAGATGTTCTGTTGCATTATTTTAAGTTGAGGACTTAAAGAGACTGATAAATGAATTTATGCATATTAATGTATCAATTCTCAATCACCAATATGCATATGTGGATTGTGAACCGAAAAGAGCTCGAAGAAAGGTGAACTTTCACTTTCATTAACTGGTACTGTTGACAATTATGTGCTTTCTATTTGTAACTTATATTGCAATTTCGTACTATAAGGAATATGTCAAGAGTTGTTAATTTTGGTCAATTTGGGAGTGAGACTTTGCAATTTCTGTGGTAATGTAGTATCTTAGTGGAGATTGTCTAATACCACAGATTCTGAAAAATATTAGCTCAGTGGGAGGACAGTTAGTTATTTTTACTGCTGTCTGTAACGTTTCATTACAATGTTTATTCATGATTTCCTTCTGATCATAATTAATATGGTGTGATTTCATGGCAGGTAGAATTAGCATGTAGCAGGAATGCTATGTGACCATGCAGGATAAAGAGAAAGAAAATGTTGCAATGATTACTTGTATGGTAATGAACTAGTATTATCATTAAAACTTTGGGTAATGATACACCCTACTTTCTTGAGTATTTATCAAAAGGTATAAGAAAACTTTGTCAGTCATGAATATTTTTTATACAATTTCTGGAGAAATGGTGTAGGATGTTTATTCTAAAGTTTATATTGTAAATTAAATTTCTATTAATGTGTGTTGATCATAGTATGGAATGTTTATTCTAGAGTTTACATTGAAATCAAAGTTCTATTGCTTGTGTTGATCGTGATTGGATGTGAATTTATTAGTGAAATGAGGGAATCGTGATGAGGAATGTATAAATCTGAATTGTTTTGGAGTGAAGGAACATAAGTGTTGTATAAATTAATTGGAATGATAATATTAATTCCAAGGGACTTAATAATTTGTTCAAAGTTAATAATTTGATTTTCCATTTTTTTAAAAGGATGTTAGATGGTTATAATTCTCAGAATAGTTCTAGAAACAGTACTTCTTTGTTGATTTGCTTGTTTTTTTGTTCTTGTATTTGGGTACAGGCACCAATTTGTTTGAATTTTTCTGTGCTGTTGTTTTGTGTTTGTTTAGAAACTTTGCAGATGTCTGTGTACTACAGTTTTCATTAAATGTCATTGTTTGTTTTTCGTAACATTGCACTTTCTTTTCTTTTTCGTGGGAAAGGTGTGGAGCAACGCAGGCCTTTAGTCCTCGATTTCCTATTAAGGAAATTTAAATTACGGCCCCTACCCACGCCGCCGCCGTCCGTTTGATAAAGCGTTGCGTCACAATATATATATATATATATATATATATATATATATATATATATATATATATAATTTTTAAATGAATCATTCAAATTATATGAGTCGAACTATACAATTTTATAATTGGTGTCACCCCTAAAATGGTGTCACCCGGGGCGCACCCCCTGCCCCCTAGCTGCACCGCTGAATACAGGTTATCTCGGGAAGAATGTCACAAGGCTGAGGACCTAATACGGCGATACCAGCATGTCTTTGAATGCATTGATGGTGTAAAAGGAAAGACTGATATTGTTCGTCACAGAATTGACACCGGAAACGCCACACCTATTAGCCTAGCTGCTAGAAGATTACCTCTGTCTAGAAAATAAGAAGCAGATGAGATTACTAAAGAAGAAGGATGAATTAATGAAGAAGGATGGGTAATCGAACCATCAAGCACTCCTGTCGTATTGGTAAAGATGAAAGGCGGATCGACTCGGTTCTATGTCGATTTCCGACAGCTCAACAATGTAACGAAGGATAGCTATCCATTGACGACACGTTGGACACGCTTTCTGGGGCCAAGATCTTCTCGACGCTTGACCTGAAAAGTGGATACTGGTAAGTAGAATTACATCTCAGAGATCGAGAGAAGACTGCATTTACCATCGGATCAGGTTTGTGGCAGTTTACAGTAATGCCTTTCGGATTGCGTAATGCTCCAGCAACATTCGAAAGATTGATGGAAACCGTCTGAGAGGTCTGTCGTGGGAGACATGTCTTGTCTACCTCGACGATATAATTGTTATCGGAAAATCTTTCGAGGACCATATCAAGAACCTAGAACAAGTGTTCAAGAGGTTGGAAGGAGCGAACTTGAAACTGAGCCCAAAGAAGTGCCATTTATTTCGCAAGCAGATGAATTACCTTGGACATGTAGATGCACAGGAATAAAACCCGATCCAAAGAAGGTTAAAGCTGTAAAGGAAAGGCCAGCCCTAAAGGATATACATGAATTGAGAAGTTTCCTGGGTCTATGTAGCTATTTTCGCCGGTATGTTTTGGGATAACCGAAGAAAAGCGTTTGTTTCAATGGGATCAAAACTGTCAGCGCGCATTCGAAAAACGTAAAAGCGCCATGCTGAGTGCTCCTATATTGAGCTATCCACTACCTCAAGAGAATTATGTACTTGATACTAACGCAAGTAACGTTGGCATCGGAGGGGTATTATCGCAGATACAAGATGGACGAGAGAGGGTCATCGGTTATTACAGTAAAGTGCTATCAAAGCCAAAACGCAACTATTGTGTAACCAGGAGAGAATAACCTGTTGTGGTGAAATCCGTTGAGCACTTCTACAAATATCTCTCTATGATAGAGAATTTCTTTTGAGAACGTATCATGCTGCATTGAAATGACCGCTAACTTCAAGAATCCGGAAGGTCAATTCGCCTGATGGATTGAAAGATTGCAAGAATTCACATTTAGAAATGAACATCGGAGCAGACGTAAACCCCGGAATGTCCAGAAGACCGTGACCTGAAAACTGCAAACATTGTTGTCATGCGGAAGAGAAAATGTCTCCTAGCTTGACGGTCACTGTCAGTAATGACCAATGCAACCCAGAGAACTTCAGAAAGATCAGAAAGAGGACGCAGAATTGAAACATGTTTGGGAATCGAAAATGGCAGGACGGAGACCGACTTGGCAAGAAATAGCTCCCTGTTCTTCAGCAGTAAAATCGCATTGGGCTCAGTGGGATTCGATTACTGAAGAGGAAGGTGTTCTTAAACGAGTTCTGAAGAGTGAAGATGGCTCTCAGAAGACGCAGATATTGTTACCAAGAATAAGAGTGCCTGAAATATTGAGGGAATTGCATGATGGAACTTCGGGAGGGCATCTCGGAATAACGAAAACCCTAGAAAAACTGCGCGAACGATTTTACTGGGTTAATTGCAAACAAGACGTAAAGATGTGGTGCACAAAATGTCAAGATTGTGCTACTAGTAGTCAAGAGCGAAGATGAGACAATACAATGTTGGAAGCCCTTTTGAAAGAATTGCCATTGACTTGGCTGTCTCAGTTCCAATGCCAAATGTTGGGAATAAATACATACTTGTGGCCATGGATTATTTTAGCAAATGGGTTGAAGCATATCCCCTACATAACCAAGAGGCCACTACTATCTCCGAAGTACTAGTTAAGGAATGGGTGAGCCGATTTGGTGTGCCACTTGAATTACATTCATACCAGGGATGGAACTTCGAATCAGCAGAGTTTCAAGTAGTGTGTGAACTTCCCTACATCCGCAGTCAGACGAATGGTGGAACGCATGAACAGAACAATGGGAAAATATTTAGCGAAAGTCGTGTTAGAACAACGCGACTGGGACAAATACATACATCTTTTTCTTCTAGCCTACCGCTCCTCTCTTCATGGGACAACTGGGCAAAGACTCGCTAATACTTCGGCCGGAAACTATGTCTACCTTGTGATCAGCGATCTACAGTATGGTTGTAAAACTAAAAAAGACATAGCCAGAGAACACTTTGTAAATGATCTAAAACAGAAAATGGACATCATTCATAACCAGATGCGTCAACGAATCCAAATCGCAAGGGACAGGATGAAAGACTGGTATGACATCAAAGCTGAAGGAGGAGGTTATCAATCTGGAGATCTGGAGATCAAACCCCAAAACATTTTTTTTGTATCAGGGATCCTTAGTGTTTTTCTTGCATAATATGACATTTTTTCCTGCAGCATTTCTTTATTTAAAATAAGTATGCGTCAAAGTAACACAAGCAAAAATGCAATAACTAAATCTGAATACGTGTATAGAGTTAAATGAGAATGTTGATCGGCCGAGCACACAAATATAGAATTATTAGTAAAGTTGTTAACATTAAAAATCGAGTGGCTTTAGAGCACTTTATGCATGAGTTACTTAAACTAGTAAGTTGTGGTAAAAAAGTAAAATGTATATTATATTTGTTCAAACAAAACACGATGGTAGAAAAAGAAATAGTTTATTAACAGAAAGAAAGTCCATTCTTAGTTGAACAATAATAGCTCTTTGTTTTTACAGTTGTTTCCAGCTACTTACAGTAGATTTCTCATCAATTGTGGGAAGTCTAGATTTTTCTACTGCATGCCTGTTTGAAAGGATGTTTCTTGCTGAAGCGTGTGTGCTAATATAACTTACTGTGCCACTACCACCACCACCACTAACTCCTCCTCCTCCACCTCCACCACCGCCACCGCCTCCGGCGCCACCTCCTCCACCCCCACCACCAACACCGCCACCACCACCAGTATCACTCATAGATTTACTAGCTGTTGTTAAAGTGGCCGCAGTCTTCTTCACCACAATCGGAGGTAAGCGAAGAAAACTTGCTGGAGGCACATTCGGTAGCACACCTCTGCAAGTGTAAACACATGATTCCGATCACATTAAAATGGGTTTCTTTATTTATTTATTTAACCTAAAAAAAGTTTGACTCATATGCGGAGAAGTGCAATATGTGCGTGGTTTCTTGAGCTCTCGGATGTCTGTTCTAACTCCGCCGGCGGCGCTACCCGAATTCGTTTACTACGCTCCGTGAAGTCACGAAGGTTCAGCGAATTCGAGACTCGCGGGTTCGTGGTTGGGTGACCGGCCAGGAACCCCTGGATCTAACGGCGTCGAGCCCCTGGACGAAGGGATAAAAGGCACTGACTGACTGCGACGTGACGAGACTTGACAAATATTAAAAAATAAAGCACATTGATGGAGGATTACTCCCTAGTGCAACGCGCTCAACGCCCCTTAAGGGGCTTGGAGACGCGTTGCGTTAAGGTGTAGACGCAACAAATTAAAAAAAAACTCATCAACATGTACATGTGTGTATGTACTTTGGCGCAATGGCCTGTGACGAAGCCTACCAGCGGCGTCCCGGCCCTGCGACTATGGGGTTCGAGATATGTGTGGTTAGGACTGCGCCGTGGTCCCTACGTCTGGTCTTCTCAATCTGAGAAGTGAGTTTTCTCATCGCCACACAGCAACATTGCAAAGAAAATGGACATATTTTGCCAGACCAGGAAACGAACCCGGGGTCGCGTCATGGAAAGCGAGCATGCTGACCAATGAGCTATCAGCGAGGGCCACCTCATGTACATATTAAGTTCAATCATGAATACAGGTAGAAACGAACGTTTTTGGTAAGTATTGATATGAAAATATTCGCGCGCTTATAATAAAAACTATTAAGGCAAATCAGCTACAGATTTAGGTTGTTATCCCTGACGCTTTACGTGAAAGAATCGACTTACTGTCACGATAAAATGGAGAACTATTATTCGAATACGTTCATTAACGAAAGAGCTCAAGAAAAAAACAGTTAGTAAAGCTACAATTATATCCAGAAGCAAATGAAGGAGCAATCTCAGAATATGCTCCAAGGATCAGGAAAACTGCACGAAACGCCTGATGGAGTTGGGGATCATTGACCTAAAAGCTCACGTACAATACTTGTTATAGGCATTTTAGAATCATATAGACTAAAAGGAAATTAATACATGTGGTACCATTGTTAAACGAATATAATTTTTTTCTTTTTCATGCTCAGTATACTTTAATTATTCTTCCAGTCACTTGTTAAATGAACTTAGCCAAATTAGGTTTTCACTCTTAAAAATTCTATATAAAGGTAATATGAAAGAAAAATTAAAACTAACGGTGCTACGGAATGGCACAAACATTCCCGTACTCGTTTTCGCTTTTCTGTGGTGTGGGCTAGCTATTTGAACACTCCACGTAGTTTTGCCAGCTGCCATTTATCGCCGCACAAAGTACAGTTTTCTGAAATTTTCTCAATTTTTCGGTTTCTTAATTGTAGAACCGAAGTATAATGTTTATAATATTTAAGAAGAGTAAAACCTCATCCTAAATGCCAATTTTCATTGAACAATTTGGAGCCGTTTTTGAAAAAAAAAAATTTGAAAATCACCCTGGGGCTTCATATAAAGTGCCCCCGAATTTTGAAGAAAGTTTTTCAAAATCACAGCGCCTCGAGTCAAGCCAGAGCGACCGGGGAATATCCGTTTTAGAAGAAAGGGTACGCATGGTGAGGCGGTAGCGATGTTCGCAGACGGACAGTCAGACAGACGGACGTTTTGAAACAAACACTTTGTCGGTATCAGGGGACCCCAAAACGTGTATTTCCGGTAAAAGTTCGAAATCGATTTTCCACAGCATTACCTAACTTTCTCTACAATATTCCGTATATACGTACGTATACGAAAAAGTAAAAATAAAATAAAAAAAAAAAAAAATTGAATACTTTAATTTTGTACGAACGTTTATTACAATAAATTGATACTACCATCTTACGCGGCGTTGGCATACTATGCAATGGTCCATAAGGTAATGATATTGTAATTTCGAATGCATATATTATGCACATATATTGAATGGCATTTATTTCTAGATGTTCAGTTTATTTGTGAAATTGTTCTTGCTTGTCTGTATGATGTGTTGAAAATAAAATAAAACTTGTTTATAATAGTATTCGTTCATTTACTATTTCATATTTTTAATTTTTTCAAAACTTAAAATACGAAGTTTGAACAAGGTTTGACAGCGAGTTGGCACCAAAAATGAAACGTTTTAGCGGGCTTTCTGCTTTATTGCTCTCCGTGACATCTATAACTGTATAACATCTTAATTAAAAATGAAGAGACTAATTATGGTTTTGTTTGGTTGTAAGTCTTCATATAAAGAAAATTAAACATTTAAGAATTAACTTAGAATATCTTGGAGACAGGTGAAAAATAATTGTATGTATTCGAAACAAGCAATAGTGTTCCATAAAGAACTTTCATAAAACCACAACAATGAAAACTGAAAAACTGTTCTATTTATGGCAATAATAACGTTTTCTTATCAAGAATTGATAAGAAAAAATTGCCCATTGTTGACAGCGACCATCACTGCATGTGCAGTTTGATGTCAGCGCTCATTAACAGAGAAGTATTGATATACACAGATTGCGGAGTAACATAATTACATAACCGTTACTAAGGAGTGACAAAGTATGTGCTGTTTTAGCACCACTAGTTTTGTAGTGAACTGTTGATTCTGGCAACTGATGAATATGATTTCTTCAGCGAGTGCAGTAGTTATTGACATCTGTATTGGTTGGAAATGGTGTTACCGTCGTTGAGTAAGCCACTTTACAATGACCACTGATTCGTAAATCAAGAGGCATGGTAATAGCAGAATTCCTAGCTTAATAGATAGAGGTTTACAAGAATCATGGGTGTGGGATTTACGTATGATTCTTACAATTCTTTTCTGTAATCTAAAGATATGAGAACTATTTAATGTGCTTCACTATCTCCATTCTCCATATTATGCCGTATATCAGGCGGAAATGAACATTCGCCAAAAAATATACACGAGCAACATTTTGAAAGATGAATTTGAAAGATTTCTGAATGCGTACCATAATAAAATTCTTTTGTGTTCAATTCATTTAAGTGGATGTTCCATTTGAGGTTTGATTTAATAGAGAGATTCAAACATTTTGTTGCCTTAACAGCAGTCAATGGCACGCCGTTGGACAACTGTTTATTTGAAATGGAAAACTGCATTCAAACTATTTTCCCTTCGCCACCGCCCCTACGGCCGGGCTTATCAGCGAACCTTTAGCCCGCAGGGGTATAAAATGCCCCCCGCTGGGAGAGCCCGGCAATTCCAGCGGTCCCGGAGAAGTGTGAGACCGTAGATGGTGATTCTAGTGACAACACCTCGTTATAACGAACTTTTCTTCTCGACAGTGTTTTCGACCGCGGCGTCAGTTTTTGGGACTTCTACTGGACTTTTGGTGATATGGCACGTCCATGGTACATCTTCCGGGTATTCTGTAAACCGAGCTTGTCTGTGGAATATTTTTTGTGTATTACATCACGCATATGTATTACATTATGAATAAAAACTATTTTATGAACTTAGCCTTTTTCGTCACAACAGTTCCTTTTAACACTGCATGCTATATCTCTTGTACTATAGTACCACAAAAGTTTTCAGAATTCTGTATCTGAAACAAATAATTTTAGTCTAATAAATTTGCCAGACTGACCTCCCTAAAGAAGTTCTGGTGCCTCCCACACTTGCTTCAAGGGTTGGCAGTGATGTAATTGTGCCAGGGCCTCGTCGAGCTGGAAGTGTCTTCTGAGAACCATGGCGTACAGGGATCTTGGGAAGATGAAACTGATTTTTACTTGAATGAGCATCTGCCTGCAAAACCCATTAAATATATTACAAAATTGTGTCGTATAGAAAATGCATTGCATATAGAACAAACTATATATAATAATATATGAAATAAGTTAAATTCAGTAGAAGATTTCACATTTTCACACGTGATCACTTCACACTTATTTATAAACTTGATTTAGATAATTACAGAAAAATGATGTTACATACGATTAACATTTCATTAAAAATAAAACTGGGTTTGAAAAACTTTTCAGTTCTTCGTGATAATTATAAACCCTGTAGTATTATCACTGCAACAATGCACTTATCTTCTAGCACAATTGAGCCATGTAAACGATTTCCGACGCATTGACGACAATCTAACGTTTTTCACTCCAGAATAATATATTTATATCTTAACTCTTCAGTGGTCGCGTGGATTACAATTGTAATCCAGTCTTATTTATTCGCTGTTTACAGACAGAGTGGACTTTTCAGTTCCTGAGAGTGGACTTTTGACAGGGACTTTTCAGAACCTTTCGTAGAATGCCCCAGTTATTGAATTGTGTGATAACTCCTGCACTAGCGATAGGCGCCGGAAACAGCTTGAATTATACTTGAGTTTTCATAACGTGGCGCGTGAGTGACTTGTCTTCACGATGGAATATGGCACGGCTTTTTGCGTCTTTCTAGGCCGTGCCGCCAGATGTTGCATGATCACGACCGTATTAAGGTAGTGCTCCTATCAAGCGACATCTAGCGGCACGACCGAGTAAGACACGAAAAGTCTTGTCATGTTCCGTCGTGAAGACAAGTCACTCAAGCACCACGTTACTAAAACCCAAGTTACACAATAGTAGTCCGTGCGACTACTCGCGGTTTATATTCTGACCTAAGTTGACATCATAAATATTGCTGCAATCAATGCTGCCAATATTTACACAAAGAACAACAATGAAGAAAGGTTGATTAGATGGGGAATTCTAAAGTATCTCGCTTTGTTCTTTATGAAACCAGAAATGAAAAGGAGGCTCGAGAGAAAAACTATGCCCACAGCAATCATAACACGCAGGAGACTTCTACTGCGAATCCGCGAAAGGACCGAGGGGTCAGTGGAGTCACCAAAGGGCAAAGTGGGATGTTGTTATCTCTATGGGCGTCAACAAATCCAGAGCACTCGACATTACTGCGTAAATTGTGCGCAGTTGAATGGACACAGTTGGCTGGATGTGCCCAGAACACATGAAGATATCTCTGTGAGATGTTCATCTGATGTTGACATTGAAACACAATCAGAATAAAGGCTTCAGATGTTTAAACAATTTTGTCAAACTGCTTTATTTAATAATCGGAATGTGAAGTATATCAAGTGCATAAAACATAAAGCACAAGACTTTTCAAAAACAAAAATCTACTCGCATATATTGCTTATATTTGTTTAAAGATATCAAACATGCAATTTTTGACTGCACTTCATAGAATTTGTAATATATCAAAGTTTTAATTAATTTAATAGTATTTTGTACCTGTCAAGTTGTTTTTAGATACCATTCATTACCCGTCTATTTTTTAACTAAAAGACGATTTGTTCATAAAATAATATTGTCAAAAATATTTTTTTGAAAAGGACTATAATTGTAATCCACGCGACCAGAGAACAGTTAAAATATGTATCCTATTCGTCATTTTTCTATTTATTAACAATTACTACCACATAATAATGATATCACGTGTTGATTTTGGGCACCAAGATGGTTTGGAGCATTACCCGAGTAGGAGGGGCTCAAGTGGAGGTGAGTTCCTTTTTAATCATCTTGTATGGTATAGTGAGGAAGGCAAAGGCAAACTGTATTCACCTGCCCGGGGAAGGGGGGTATCAAAGGAGTGGCGTGAGTTTCCTCCTCTGTCCTACTAGCCCAGTCAAATGAGACAAATGGAGTGAAAAAGTTCCGGAGTTTTGAAAATTGGAATGATTATTTATTGGTACCGACCGCACATTATACTAAAAATCATGAGGGGGGTGAGCCGGAAGTGGGGAGACGTTTAAAAGTGGTTTTCTTCGTTTTTTATGTATCTCCACAACTATCAATCCTAACGAAACCTACGTCCTATACAAAATCAGAGAAGATACAAATTTTATAGAAATGGCATATATGATGATGTAAAATTAACCCTTTTAAAGTTACAGACTCGAGACGTTCTTGTTTTTATTTACAAAAACCCTTTTTTGTAGACATCTCCCTTACAAAACTATGATATGTTCAATGCACAGAAGTCATTTTATTTTTGTTCTACATTTTTCAACAATATGTATTTGCATATTTTGCGCAAAATACGAACATTTTACATCTTATAAAGTCTTATTTTGTACATACTTGCGAGTATCGGAGGTTAATGGTTCCGAGATTCCTCGGGTACTTGATAATCCATGGTTTATTTGATAAGGATCAAGTGTAAATAAATATTTGGTAAAGGATTGTGCACAATAAACATATAAATTACATAGAACAATATACGAGAAGAAAAATCGTAAATGGAATAATTACGTTTACCGCTTATAGAGAGGGAAAAATAAAAGTGTCAGTGACGAAGGACACACTCAATGTTTGAGGGAGGGGATCGAATGATTACGGAGTCAGGGAGAACCCCATTATTCCCAGTTTTCGGATGATTTGGTCATGAAACGTGTAGCAGCAAAAATGTGTTACGAAATTGTTGGATTTCGGCCAAAAGCAGTGTAGAATAAATATTTCTCAGGAGATGCTGAATGAAGACAACGATCCAGAATTGCTCGTACGGGTCTGAACTGACGAAGAAACATGAGTGTATAGACGTGACATCAAAACAAATGGAATAGTTCAAATGGATGCTTCCTGAAAAACCAAGACCGAACGAAGCATGTAAAACTCGATCGAAATCTGCTCACTGTTTCGTGGATTCATCGTTCTGATCACTCTTTTCAGGGATTTTAACGGTATAGAGCATTATTAGTGCTTGCCACCAGGTCGTCGAGTCAATAAGGTGTACATCCTTCTTCACGCCGCTTTTAAAGAAAAGGTCCAAAGAGCATAGCCGAATAAGGCGGTGAAAAGTGCCCACAAACCAAGTCGATAATCGCGATACTCATAAGAAAGAATACAAAATGACGTAGCTTCACAAAAAATCAGCCGGGGCAATACGTTGCAGAGATACGAGAAACGTGTATTGCATTTTTTATTTTTTTCTCAGCATCTATTGTGTGTATCAGGATGAAAAAATTGTAGAGACGGGGAAACGTTCAATTTGAAGGTGTTTTTGTCAACGCATTTTGACGCCAAATCCATATAGAAAAACATATTTTATGAAATTCATTTTCGACGTGATAACGTTCGTGATAACTGTCAAAATGTGATAACTGTCTCAACGTGATAACCGTCTCAATTTTTTCCTCTAAAATCGGTCTTATAACATTCTATAACATATATTTTTTTCAGATTGTTGAACAATGTGGACGGTAGTGAAAAAAATTAAAACCAATTTTTTTCATTTTAAAAATTTTCAATCACATTTTGGCGCGAATTTCAAATGTTTAAACTGAAAAAATTGGTTTAATTTTTTTCACTACCGTCCACATTGTTTAAAAATTGGAAAAACATATGTAATAGATTGATATAAGACCCATTTTAGGGTGAAAATTGGGGCAGTACTCCAACGTTATCATCGCGAAAGTGAATTTCAACAATATATTTATTTTTTCTATATGAATTTGGCGTCAAAAGTCGTTGAAAAAATACCTTCAAATTGCACTTTTTACATCCTGATACACACAATAGATGCTGAGAAAAAATAAAACATGCGAAACACGTTTCTAGTATCTCTTTAACAAATTGCCCTAGGAGGTTGATTTTTTGTGAATCTGCGTCATTTTGTATTCTCTTTTACATGAGCATCGCGAGTATCAATTTGGTTTGGGGGCACTTTTTACCGCCTTATTCGGCTAACCCTCTATGGCGAAACAATTTGTGATAGTTGCATCACGATAATGAATCTGCTTAGACTTCACTGCTTGTTCGTCAATTTTTAACCGCAAACAACCCTCATGATGCCTCAGCCTCCGTATTTCCTGAACTTCGCGCCTTGTGACTTCATCCTCTTTCCAAAGCTTGAGAAATCCTTGAAAGGCAGATGTTTTGCCAACATTTAAGAAATAAAAGCAGAAAGACATCTCGTGGCTTAAGAGCGAAATCGCTCGCCTTTTACCAAGGAGGTCCGTGTTCAATTCCCGTCGAATCTCATGTGAAATTTGTTCCAACAAAATGAGTTTGGCTGCTTCACTAGGGCTAGTCCAACCCCTGTGAAGTGTCCTAAACCCTACCCCTATCCTGATTTCTTCCCAATTCTGACTGCTGGGTAGTGACGCAGGAGCTCGTGGTGGGAGGCGCGTACGCAGAGATGCTACGTGGCGGTCCTCTTGACAACTGACTGCGACGAGACGTGACGGACATAAATATACAGTAACGGAGGATTATACTCCCAATATTAAAAATAAAGTAACGGAGTATTATTCCAAAAGCGCTCAACACCCAACAAGGGGTTAGGAGACGCGTTGCGTCGTGATTTGACGCAACAAATGCTAAAAAAAAAAAAGTAATCTCTGAAGGAGCTAAACGCCTTACCGAAGTTTCTCAGTACTTCGAGGACTGGAATAAACACTCGCAAATATGTATAATGTCTATGGGTGCCAGATGTTCGGTTTTCGATCGGACTATCCGGTTTTCTTCGTGCCTGTCCGGTCAATAGAATCTTGGTAAATAGGGTAATCAGAACAGAATCTTGAGAATCTTGGTAATTCGTTTCTACACTTGAAGGCAACTCCATAAAAATGTGGTGAGTGGTTTTCAAAAAAGAAGGAACATCAAATTTGTTAAAAATTGTGCAGCTTGTCTGTATCCAATACTTTTGTGGAACGAATTTTTATTGTCGTATGAAATGTATGAACTGACGAAAGAAGTCGGATCGCCACGATCGTAAACACTGCAGAGTGAATTGTGCGGTTTCTTCAATATAAACTATAGTTACATTAAATCTCAAGCAATCTTTAATACAGATGCCATCTCAAACAACCCTTAATAAAAACAGTGGCGTATTAATAAATCTTTTTTAAAAGCAATGTCATCAAATGCTGAATGTATTAAAAACTATTGTATAATTGTATATTGTAAACTTTTTTCATTTTCAGTAATTTTTATAAGCTAATAAAAAAATTAAAATGTTATCTGGTTTTTCTTTCCAACACATCAGGCGACCCTAATTACGACAAATCTACTCGTTTTTTTCCTTCAAAAAATTGAACATGACCTTTTTTAAAGATCTGATTTTTAATAATACGCAAGGCAAACATCACTGCCTTCAATTTTGTAATTTTGTTTCTTTTTCTTCGAAAATGCTGAGTTTACCGAAAAAAGGACTGTATTTTTATCGTCCCCAGACTAATAAGAGGAGAAAATTTAAAGAAACAATTAGTGCCATTTTAGAGGGGAAAATGTTTTAAAATTTCCTTTATATCGCCCAATATTAAACGAAAACTACTTATGTTTTTGAAAAATTGTACATGACCTTATTTCAAGATCTGTCTTTAAGGAATAGATTTCATTAAGGAAAAAAATCTTTATCTTCAATATTCTAATTGTAGGAAGACGCCCCCAAAACATTGCATTTTTGCAATTTTCGAAAACTCCAGGATATTTCACCCCCTTAAGGGTCCTTTAGCTGACAACAAAGTTTAATCAAACTAGAGGTGCTTCAGAATGGCACAGACTTTCTCGTAGTAAATGTTTCTAATTTCCTTAGTGTGGACTGACTTTAAGGTTATCTCTATTCTCTGGCCAGCTGCCATCTATCGTCATCGAAACTACATTTTCTTGACATTTTCTCAACTTTTCGGTTTCTTAATAGTAGAAACGAAATATAACTTGAAGAATACTAAAAAGAAGAGTAACACCTCGTCCGAAATAGAAATTTTCATTTAAGTATAGGAAGCCATTTTCAAGAAAATGGCTACTAAGCATTATTGTAAATGCGGAATTTGAAGTTCTTTGTAACAGGAATCTGTTGAGTTTTCGAAAAACTTCATTTGAAGCCCATTGAAGCACTTCAACTCACAAATGTAGTAATGTATACAAATCGATGAAAAAGTGCGTATTAAAGGCGTGAGAGGTATTAAAAAAAATTACATTTATGTAATTGTGTGCCATTCTGTAGCACCTCTAGTTATTAATTAAAATTCAATTCAGTTTCGAAGAAAAAATAACCTCCTAAGTGCATATCCCGCAACTTACTCCATTTTCCCTATGATCCCATGGTAAATGTAGAAGAGCTTTTTACTGTATTATTATTATTATTATTATTATTATTATTATTATTATTATTATTATATTTTATTTACATATTTTTCTTCAATAAACCCAGTCTACCATTATACCAGAGCTACTAGTATTACTATTTATTTTTATTTTTGTATTAAAAATTATGAATTGTATTATGAATGTAGAACTATTTCTATGATTCATTAATTAATTTTTGGTACGTTTGAAGGCCTAAATTTTAGAAATCAAGCATCATGAATTTATATTTATTGGTAAGGTTATGAATTATTGCTTCTATAAACATAACTTCCAAAGTACAATATTTAAAATATATAAATTAGAATTAATGAAAATAACTTCTTTTTTTTTTTTTAATTTTTAAAATTTTTTTTGTGGAATTATTTTTAGCTGAGTAAGAACTTTCTTACGTGTGTATAATCACTTTTCAAAAAAGTGTTGAGACTTCTTTCACATACCATTGCATTGAGTTTTTTATTTCCACTATAAGTAGTATTGAAACTGGATTTAGATGCCAAAGTATTGCTGCTAATGGCAGCAGTCCAGGTCTTCTCCACTTGATATTTTGTGGACTGTGAATGATAAGGTTGAGGAGGAGCAGGCTGTTGGCCTTGAATTCGTTGATGTGAAATATCTTCTTTCTTATGCTGAGTTAACTTGGGGTTTGAGGCTTGTGCAATGGTTATTTGCTCTATATTTTCAGAACGCTGATTGGGACTTGATACTACTCTTGCCACTTTCTGGTTGTCTGTTGACCGCTGAGTTGTTGCAGTGCGCTTCAGTAAAGGAAAATAATGTTAACATTGTCAACAAAACAGATGTGTTCAATACTTTTATCTTGATAACTCAAATATTACACATGTAACTTGAACTGAGAAACACACCTTTGATTTTCTTCGTTTCTCGTTGCTGGCTACATTAATTAGTGCTTGATTTTGCCACTCAGGATTGCTTTGTGATGTGGGTGTTTGAGTAACTGACCATGAATGTCTTTGTGTCATTGATTCTTGCTCTCTGTTGAGTATTGATGTAACAATAGTCATGAAATTGAAAATAAGATTATAAATTTTAGATATCGCCTATTGGGAAACATAATTGTGTTAGTGTGAAATTAATGAACTACAGAAAATAGTATTTCAAAGATCTGCATGACATTGTAAAATTATTCAGGAAAACAAATTGTTTTATCAATTCTCAAAGGAAGGAGTTGAGATATGTTCTTTTGCCCCTTTCAACTCTTGATCTTTTGAAAAAGGATTCACTTAGGTGTCATTTGATTGTCTCTACTTGAAAATTGAATTTTTGAACCTTTGTGATTCTCAACAGGCGATATGATCTAGAAAAAATCCTACTAATAAACAATTTCAGAAATTAATAGACTAAGATGGAAGACACAAATAATTAACCTGAGGTCATTAAAATATCGATGCTCCAACAGTCTTCGAACATTAGGCCTTGTTTCTGGATCATACACTAGCATTTGCTTCAGAATATCTTTCCCTCCATCACTTACATTGGGTAATAATGCACTTATACCAGTGCCTGGTCTGGATGGAAAGAAGAACTCGCAGTTCCGGGATTTACTGTGCAGATCAGTATACAAAAAGTCTGTGATAAATCAACCAAGAATCATGTTTTCTGATCAATTCTACATTTATTTTCATTTGACATATTTCAATATCAACTTATTGTATGTACCTTTCAAAAGTACTTACTGTCGCCGAAACTTTGATATAAGACGAGCATTAGGTGTTCCCAAAACATTGTGTATTTTATTTATTTGATCCATTTCATTTGCTCCAGGGAATAAAGGTTTCAGCCTAACAAAAAAAATGTGGATAATACTAGCACATTTTAACTCTTTTAAAAAACATTGCGACTCAAAATATTGTTAGTTCAAGAAGCCCCAAAACACTGATATTAAGATAAAAACTATCACATTACAAACTAATTTTCCAACTATGTAAACATGTAGGTAATAAGAACTTTCAAGAATTCAAACCTCAAGTTCGTTCATTACATTACTTGTTAATAAAAATTATAATAGTTAAAAAAAATTTTTACTGTAATCTTGGTTCAATAATTTGAGTGAGAAGGGAATATTTTTTCCCTTCTTCAATAATTACAATTTTAATTTTCATAATTTTTTGATAACAAATGCATTTTTTACACAAACTATTTTTGCTTTTGGTCTCAAAAAACTTTTACATATGCTTTCAGTACTCTATTATTTTTCTGAAATCTTATGCAACATTTCTGCATTCAGGGAATATAAAGGTGTTAATGTGGGGAGAAAAAAAGGTTTCTTTTAGGTATTACAATATTGTAAAAATGATCTGGTTGGGAGAACGTAGAAGAAAATCATTTTAATTAGGTATTACAAGAATGTTGCTGCTACAAGAGATTAAACCAGTCCAGAGTGTTATTTCACTTTGGAATAATAATGAATTTTTAAAAAGAAATGAATTTCTTTATTGTTTTCCTTTCATAGTGAAAAATTCAGTTTGTGACATAAAAGAAGTCTCCTGTATCTTTCTGAATTTAAACATACAATGACACAAACATTATTGGAAATTACTCACGTGAGCAATTCAAAGAATACACAGCCTGTAGCCCAAATATCCATCTTTGGCCCATAATATCCAGTTGTAAGGAGGCATTCAGGTGATCGGTACCATCTTGTTGAAATGTATTCTGTGTATGGTGGTTTGCAAAAAATTCCTCGAACAGACCCTAAATCTGCCAGTTTTACAATATCATTCTGGAAATAATACATACAGTATTAGTTCACTTTCATCAAATGTGTATGATACCACATTTTTCCAAATTAAGGTCAGTGAATTGTTTCTTCCTCTGGGTGAATGGGACGAAATTAGCATTGTGTGAAAATACGATGATGGATGTGACACCCACCAACAGTATTCCTCTTGAGGGGCAAAATTCAAAATTAATTTGATGCAATAATTTAAAATGTAAAAATAACTTTAAAATGAGTTATGTATCATCATCGTCATCGTCGTCGTCATCATCATCATCATCATCATCATATTTCTATGTAATGATGTAAGGGAAGAGCTGTCTTTTGTGTGAATTTTAAGATTCCATCTAAACAAAACTATGTAAATGTGCAACTTTTTAAAAGAAATTACCCCCCAGAGGGTTGTCAATCATATTTTAAGATGAGAAATTTAGAATGTTGTAAACTAAGCTGTAAAGAAATCACAGGCACACATACAATCCACAACACACACTTCTGTAATGCCTCCATACATTTATTTATTGATTTCTTATTGTTACCAGGGTCCTGTTATAAGCCCCCTGCCGAAAATTCCCCGCTTTTTCCAGCAGTATTACATAACTTTCCTCTCTTATGAAGTACCTTCTTAAGGCGAACAAGTAAAAACCAAAAGTGAATTTTTAGGCCCTAAAATCGATTCACTCTCCCATTAGAAAAGGCTATGTAGAATTTTTTGGAAGAAACGAGTAGATTTTGCGTAATTTGAGCTTGAAGTTAATGAATTTTACACATTTATTTCAATAATTACAATGTAATTAATTATTGTATTATGTGAGTGTGTGCGCGCGTGCCGCGTGCGCTGAGGTGTATATTACATTATGTGTGATTATTATATTTAATTATAATTGCAATTCAATCATTACAATGTAATTATTTACATTTTCTCAAAAACCGTTACAATTTTTTTCAATATTTTTCCACGGATAGAAGAACGGAAAGAATGGCGCGGGTCCCATTTTCACTGAACTCTCTGAACTCGAGTCCCTGGGCGAAAGGATTGCTGACTGATAGCGACGTGGTGAGGCAAAAAAGGCAAAACTTAATGGAGGATTTCTACAGATATGCTCAATACACAACAAGGGCTGAGAGACGTGTGGCGAAGACTCAACAAATTAAAAAAATAATTCGGCAATTAATAACTTTTAGCGGGTTGCAAACTCTTTTGAAAGTTTCTTTAATTTATTTAATACATATTAATTATGCATGCAATCGAAGTATTATTAACATTTAAACCAACATTTTCAAAATATTAACATTTAAACCAACAAGTTGAAAGTATTGCAGATATACTCATCAATTTCCAAGTAACTAAATAATATAAAAACAATGTATAATCCAACAAACGCTTGGGGATTATAAATGTGTGTTAATTATTTTGGAAATTATAAAAGAGTAGTTTTACTAATTAATTTTTAATATTTTTCAAGCCCTATGTATTCTCTGAACTAGGAATAGAGATCCTTTTGGTAAAAAAGTAAGAACGTGACAATATTGAGATGTGTAAGTCTTTCAATGCATATGACACTATTTACTCGATGCAAAGCTTTGAATGTCATACCTAATTACAATGCAGACCACGATATAATGACATTACATAAGAAGATTCATTTAGAAGGACGGGACAATTGCAAACTTGGTGCCATATCCCTAACGAGATAGTAGCTATTGATTACCGAGAACAGAAGACTGATTCTTCGCTTTCACGAGCAATTATGAAATTATAAATGATGATTTTATGGAATATGTGGAGGTTTGCCTTTACCTGCCATGCCACAATCAAGGGGAAAACATCCGTGCTTTATGCGGGATCAGCTGAGTATGAGAGTGCAGAAGGACCAGAGACTTCAACCAGAGACTGCAACTAATGATGCCCCTAGAAAACCATCATGGAAGTCAGTGGCGGCTGATGCCCCAACAAACTGGGGATTGCAGCTGCATCGAATGACGGGAATGTAATTTCCAAAATTCAGAACACTAATATATATCGCAATAAAACGCAAGCAATTCATGAAAATTAATTAAAACTAAGTTTAAAAAATCTATATTCAATCATTACTTACATAATTTTATGCGTAATGTCCGTGTCAGCTATGTTCTCCTCCCGCGCACATGGTTCTTGTTTTTAATTCCAGTAGGTACACGAGTGTTTGTATTAGTTCTGCATTGAGACAATTGCCGGAAATAGAATTCAATCAATACAAAAACGAACTAATTTTCGAAAATACAGTGATCGAACTCCTAGAAACTGTTAGAGTTCATACTTCCTTTTCCAGCAGCAACAGCAACAACAAAAACAACTCTTAAACAAAGTATCTATCACACACTTGTATTCACAACTCGCAAAGAAGCTCACGAAATGACTATCGGTGGGAAAAGAATTGCACACACGGTGCATAAGAAGGGGGAGAAAAAGGGGATTTTTTCTGTAACGGCGAACTTACGCCAAACGAACTGCACTCTTCAAATGCACGTTTTCAATCGACAAACCTAGCATCGAATGAAAATAATACACATAAATAATGCATTCATTACCGTGAAGGACTGACTGGACAGGTATATTTTCAATAACGAGTCAATCCATTTTTAATGGTCCAGAATTAATTGATCGCTCGACCATCTCGAAGAAAATTCATATTTTCAACATAAATTTCCTTAAGTTTTGGATATTTAAAAACATCTTTGATTTATTTTTATTTATCTGGTTTACAAATGGTAGCCATTTTTGTTTAACGCCGTGCGCCATTTTTGGTGTTTGTAGACATTTACTCATTTGAAATTTATTCATCTCTGGGGGGTTCTAACATTCTAAAATAAAAGACATTGGATTCGGTATACTCTGGTCTACAAATAAAAATTTATTTACCTACCTTCTGTTTTTCTTTGAGAAATATTTGCGACCAAATCTTTGGAACGCGAATGAACCAAGTTCGATTTTCAGATAGTAATTTCTAAAAAAAGATAGAATCTCAGCCTCAACTTTTTCTGCGAGTTTACACATAGCAGTGTAGTTACTTTTTGTAAAATATCATTGGTAAGTAACTTACCTCTTAAAAATTACTCCCTCTTAAAAATTGGAATTTTGGATTTTTTCCAAATTTTCAACGGTAATACCTCTGATGGGGGACCAGGTAAAAATTTGAAAATTGCACACATACTAGATCGCTATCAAACTTCAGTAAAAACGTCAACATTAAGATTTAACTCAAAGTATTTTTTAAAAAATTGTAAAGTTTCGCAAAAAAAGGCTTCATTTCCTCATTAAAGATACGTTGTGGCAAGTAGTAATCGAATTATTTTGAAGCTATTTTAAATTAAAATCCATTCTGATATAAAATAATTCATTATACTTTTTCTTAATAAACATAAAAGTTGCCTAATCTATTTTGAATATTACTTTCCTTTAAAACAAACTTAGAACTTGATATCTACGTTTGTAATTAAAAATATAGTCCTTTTGATGTTAAAAGCTGAACCGGATAATATAAAAATAGTTTATAAAAGATAACAAATAAATAAATTCAACGTTTTGTTTATTTTTTTTGAGGTACGGAGAATTGCACTGTATTCCTTAGATTCAAAGATAGCAAATGAATTTTAGAATAACATGGACGCAATGATTTTCCTGATAAATGGTTGACTGAAACATTTTTATTCGTGTAATAATGAGCCAAAGTTATTTCTCTCAATACTTTTGATATAGGCATTTTACGTTTTTGGTAAGGATCTGACCAAGACTGGCCATAGAGATGTAATTTTTGGAAGTTATTCCTTAATAAAAAATACGTTTTCCTCTTCACCAAAGTCTTCAATTGACTTAATGTCTTTAGGAAAACTCCGTAGTTTTATGGCAAACTTCTTTAGTAAAATCACCTATACACCCCTAACACTCCATTTTGATAAACGGTCACACAGCTGTGTTAAAAGACACAGAAACACGTTTTTATGGAAAGGGAAAGCAACAATGAAGCTACAAACTCATAGACGATTCAAAAGCCTGTGCGATTTCGAAATCGTGTTAATGCACGGCCCATCGCGTTGGTTCTGTCGGATTCACGAACCTTAAGGCTGTTGATATTCTAAGAAATGATATGAGGGCGCGGATAAGTTTGGCACTAGCTTCAGCTGTACCTTCTTAAACTGCACTGACCCAGAGGCGTATCTAGGAATTCAAGCGCCCATGGTAAGCGGATCATTTGCGCCCCTGGCTAACATATAAATTGCGCTCCTGTCAGGATATATCAAATTAGGGTTATTATTATTTTAAAATCTCTTAAACAGGGCCTTGGTAACGTAAAAGTGGATAAATCTAGTTGCTACATTTAGAAAAACATATCTTCTGACACGTGATGTAGTCAGAATCCATTGTGGTTTCTGACTACCGAGTGTGCCAGGTGGACTACTGGCTGGCGACCGAATTTTGTGGATCTTAATACCAAAAAATCGACTGACGGCAAAACGTCTGTCCGTCCGTCTGTTAGTGAACAACGCTAGCGGCTAAACCGTTCAGCCGATTTTCTCCAAAATTCGGTAACAGTAAACCCTTGTTAGCATGAAATCGCTTAACACGAACAAAACTTAGGTCTCGGCAAGGGACACGAATTTTTAACAATACGAACTCCGATTATTTCGGTCCCAAAAATTCGAGTTAATGAGAGTTCAGTGTATTTTCAAAACATTGTACCGGGAGCTCAGTGCATTAACTGATGTCACTCCAGGGCCTCTGACCGGAGGTCCTAGGTTCGAGTCCTGACGGCGCGGCGGCAGGATTTTCGTCACTAGCTTTTCAGCTAGGTCGAATTTAGTCGCTGTACCCTAACAAACGGGCCACGGACCACGCGCGATCTTTCCTTCCTCTTTCTTGTCCTATCCTTTCCCCTTACACACACACACTAACATGCACTACACTACCACATATTTCGGGGACCCGTCGGGAGCTTAGAGCTTGTCCTGGGTGGGGTGGTGCCCCGCTCGTGGGAGAGTCCTGGTTAGGGGGAAACCCCGTTAGCCGACGGCAGGTCGGCGCCGGATCTCGCCATCCATCGGGGGAAGATCACCGCCAACTCCCGATGAAAAACATACATTACACTAACGGGACTATTGACCTAAGCTGTTGATGCGCCCGGAATCACTAATCAACCAACCAACCAAACCAAACATTGTACATGACCTTATTTCAAGATGTCTTAAAAGAACAAATTTCATTTTGGAAAAAAATCTCTAACTTCAATATTGTAGTATATATGTTCAATATTGTTGTAGGAAGACGTCCCCCAAAATGCAATTTTACAATTTTCGAAAAATATGGGATTTTAACGAACATGAGACCCACACAATTCTCTTAAGCGTTCTTACGCTTCATGAGAACAAAGATTAATCAAAAAAATTGGTGCCATTTTTGACAATTTTGAAAATATTTTTGAGGCTTCATGTACAATACTCCAGAATTAAAAATACCCGATTTAAACTCCCAAAGCCTCGAGTTCGTTCAGATCGATCCAGAAATATCAGTTTTGGAGAAAATCGGTAGAATGGTTTAGATGCGATTGTTGACCACAGATGGTCGGACAGACATGTTCTGCCGTCGATCAATTTTTCTGTATCTAGTACGCGGTATCATGGATTTTGGCTTTGCACCAAGAAGTAATTTACGACATGTAGTAAAAGGATTTATCCACTTTTTCTTTACCAAGGTCCGGCTATAAGAGTTTTTCTGCCGGAAATTCGCCGATTTCCGGTGCACGCTCACTTAACTCTCTCTCCCTTCTTACGAAGTGCGAGAAAGTAAAAAATCATAATGGGAATACTCCTTTGGATATGATGTGATCAGTACGTGGTAATTTGTACGTACTTGCACTTACGTCATAAAAAGAGTAAGTTACGTAATCGTGCGCCATGAAACGGTGCGGCGAATTTACGGTAGAAAAAATATTTTTGCCGGGCCTTGATGAAGAAAAAGTGGATAAATTATGTTTGTATACATAGAGAATTACTTCCTCTACGATGTTGTGTAGTCAGAATCCATGTTTCCTGGATTCTTGACAGAAAAATCGATTGACAGCAAAATTTTTGTCTATCTTTCGGATAAATGAAGGGACGCTTACAATGTTGGTGCTGATCTTATTTTCGTTAAATTCTCTGAATTTTCAAAAATTGCAAATTTGAAAATAATGCGAGAAAGTATGTGCTGTTGTAATATCACTAGTTTAAATGTGTGATCATTCATACAAAGTACACGAAACATAATTTTTATTAGTGAAATGCTTGACAATTGGCCGCTTCCGATAATCATCTCAAAGAAGAAATAGAAACACCAGTATCTATGGGATATAGTCTCAAAACAATTATATTTTTTATTGTCTGTGGTTTTTCAACCGTTACTTATTTTCACTTCGAGGAGTTCTTGTAATTGTCATTAAAATATATTCTACCTTGTTCCATGAACATTCTGCACAATTTTACTTTCCTAGTTCCAGTATTTCCTGATGGAGCAATTTTCTCTAACACCAGTGTATCTCTTCTCGTGGAGAACTTAAATTTATGAACATACGCTGGGAATAACATGTAATTAAAGGTCAAGAAAGAAACATGTTACGCTACAACGAGTTGAGAAGAAATAAAGCTATGATGCTCACCTCACCTTAAGCAGGATGTTCTCAGGTTTAATATCTCGATGGAACAACCCATGTCGATGTAAGTGTTCCACTCCTTTCAATAATTGAAATAAATAATTCTTCACTCGAGTTTCAGGAAGATACCTGAGGAATCCATCAGCACTATTATTTACAGATGTCAGAGGTCTTGATTAGGAAGAACTTCGCTGTATTGTACTAGAATATTTGCTACACTCATTACCTTTTACGAGACTTCATTAAATCATACATACTCATGTCCATCAACTCAAATATGAGAGTCACTTTACCTGGAAAGGGGTCACTGAAACAAAAACTACATTTTGCAACTGGTCCTAGAACTCTCGTTATTCAAGATGAAAGCAAAAAAACACACAACTTTCAATGTGCTGGAGTTGAAAAACACAAATAACTTACAAGTGGGACTCTATCAGGTGGAGTATATTTGGGTGTTGTTTCAGCTTTCTCATTGCCACTACCTCCGGGGTCTTGAGGGCATCTGTTAACCTGTAACAGAGGAAATAATTATTTGTGTCAGCAGCTAAAAGGTACAAATCATTTATTGTGTAATAACGTTCTGTTAACAAAAGTATATTAAAGAGTTTAACTTTTTGTAACTACTTTTTGAAATTGCGCGAGAAATAATTTTAAGAACATATTTTCATAATTTTTTCATAATGTTTGTTGTTTGGAAGCGATGAATAAATATTTCTACATCATAAAAAGGGTAAATTTATTTAAATTACAATTGGGTGTAACCCGTGGCAGTTAATTACATAAATAAAATAATAAATGTCATGCAAATAATATAATAATGGTAATAATAATGCTAAAATAATAATAATAATAATAATAATAATAATAATAATATAAAAACTGCTGATTCTTAAAACATTAAATTACATGAAAAAGAAAAGAAACGTCTATCATCTAAAGTCGCACTGAGTGTTTATACAATTAAGACCGCACTGCACTATCCTTCACTTCACTTCACTATATCACTAAACACATTTCCTTTATTATTTCTCTGCTCTAACTGCACGACACCTCACTTCACTGTATAAGTTAATATTCTTAGTTAACTACTTCCTAAACTGTTGAACGCTTCGAGAAAGGGTTCAAAGGTTTTTGCAGGCAATCTATTCCAATCCCTTATCGTTGGATTTGTGAAAGAGAATTTCCAGACATTCGTTCTCTGCGGTCTTAAATTTATTTTGTACCTGTGATTCCCTCTACTGATCACCTCAACTGTACGTAGGAATATTTAGCCTCCGTTTAATTTCTTTCCAAGCTGGATGACCCCTATAATCTTTATACAAAGCGAAAAGTTTTGCTGATGTTCGCTTGTTTTCGAGGGAATCCCATCCTGCCGTTTTCTTGTCCCTGAAAGTAAATGTAGCTGCTCTACGCTGAATTCTTTCCAAATTCTTACACTGCAGAATTTTTGTGCGGATCCCAACAAATTGCTCCATATTCCATTATCGGGCGAACAAGCGATAAATAGGCAATTTCCTTCGCGTTTACTTATTCTTTTTTAAGATGCGCGTTACAGAATGAAGAGATCTTCGCGCTTTCCCTACAACAAAATCTACGTGACTTTTTCAGGTTAATTTACTATCGAAATGGAGACCTAGGTACTTGCACGAAGAAACTTTCGGAATAATGTCGTTACTTAAGCGGTAATTTGTTACGGTGTAATTATGACCTCTGCCAAAAGTGATGGATTTGCTTTTAGAGCTATTTATGGTCATGCCATTAGTTTCCGCCCAGTAATATAACGCATCAAGATCCCAATCTTTCTCATATTATTTGTAACGTAATATTATAATATGGCAATTTCTAAACTAATGAAACATCACCCTCCTCTTGAGAAGCTCTTAATGAAACACAGAAGAGATTCGAAAAAAATTGTAACTTTAAGTTTTGAAAATTCCAATGATTTAATGAAAATGACACTTCCACAATTGAATTTATTTATTTATTTATTTATTTATTTTACGTCAACAAACAGTTAAAAAATGCGTATGACGTGCTATGGGGAAAAGTGAATTGTGTGCATATTTTCAAAATTCTGTGATCCCTACAATAAGTCATATACTACTTAAATTTTGAATTTTGAAAGGGAGAAAAAAACAACAAAATCTCCCATGTAATAAAATCTATTTTCAAGAGTATTATTATTTGTACTTTACTGTTTAAACTAGTGGTGCTAAACTATTGCTTTAAACTAGTGGTGTAGTACAAAACGCATATAATAAAATATTTTACACATAAAAAACAAAAGAATATTAAGCGAGATAACCAATGGCATTGATCGGTTGACAGCAAAACATCTGTCTGTCCTGGTCAACGCTAGCGCCTAAACCGATTTTCTCCAAAATTGAAATTCCCCAGTCAATCTGGCTGATGTAGTGACCTCTTGAATTTGAAACTGGTATTTTAATTTGGAGGCACTTTACGTGAAGCCCCTGGAACTTTTTTCAAAATTTTCAAAAAATTGTCACCAAATTTTTTATTAAACTTTGACTTCGTATAGCATAAAGAAAACGTAAGAGAATGATATGTGTTGGCATACCATTCTCTCATTCGTGCCGTTCTTCTGCGTATGTGTTTAGATTGAAATCTTTTGATTTTTCGAAAATTCGAAATTTTTTTGACGTCTTCCTAGAACTACAATTACAAAGATTTTTTTCTCAATGAAATGTGACCGTTAGAAACATCTTTAAATAAGGTTATGTTCCATTTTTCGCAAATATGAGTATGTTATGCGTAATTTTGCTTCAACCTTTTTTTAAATTTTAAACAATATGATGAAATGGTTCCAAATTTGTTTCTGTAAATTGGAGCCACTTTTTAAAAAAATCTTGCTTTTAATATTGCCCATATTTCATTCAAAATTAAGCGAATACTATTAATATTTAGTAAATCAATATTTCTTATTGATTGTCAATATATGTTTGCAAATAAAAGTATCCAAAGTTTTTTATGACAATCATTTATTTCAGCAATTGCACAACGTTTCGTAACTAGTTTTGTTACATCATCAGGTGCTTAGTGAGGGAACTACTATCAGCGCTACCCCAGGAACGTGTAATCCCGCAGCAATCCCAGTCCTCCATCTCTCTTGGCCAGGAATAATAAGCCATCTGCAGTACACGTATGCAGGTTTAGAGACTGACTGCCACTCTGATTTGACAGTCCGCTTCCCTGAGCATCGACATAGATGGCATTGAAAACTAATTGGTAGATATAATGTGGCATTATGTGGATATGAAGTAATGCCAACTTCTGAGTGGGCTTCAAATGTGCCTTCTGTTGCCTCGTCACTGCTTCCATCAAATTCGATATGGATGCTTTACACGGGAAGCCGTTCAGAATAGAGTTTACTCTCAAGTAGTTTACTCTCAAGTACATTAGGGTGTGATCATCACTGACCAGTGGAATTGTCTGCCCCAACCTTTACAGACAGGGGTCTTCAAGGAACCAGGATCGTTCATCGAATAATGAACACTTCACGATGGACAATGTGATTCCGAATGCCCCAAGATATTTCACCACAATATCAACTAATTCTTGAGCTTCTGGGGCATCTTTGCTAACAGCATCAGATCATCAGCAAATGCTAATACGGACACACTCCTTTCCAATAGCGGGTATCCTGACATGTTATCCAATTTCTCAAGCAAACACTCCATAATGAGGTTAAAAAGGAGTGGGGACCAAATTGGTAAAGGCGTTGGATATCCCTTTCCTGGACAGAGCCCACCGAATCGCTGCGCGAGGAACAGTGTCAAATGATTTGGATATGTCTAGCACAGCGCCGACACCACCCTCTGCTTTTTTTATGTCACCGACTGCTTCGTGAATAATTTGAACATTGGCGAAACAGTCAGGTTCTGGGATACCAGGAACCCTTTTTGGTGTGGATTGAACTTCACCACGGATCGAATGCCCCAAAAGATTCTGCACAGCAGGGAACTAATTGTGATGGGGCGATAGTGACAAACTAATTATCCTTACCTTCTTTTGGTATCAGGATGGTGCGATTTGCTTTCCACCCAGAAGGCACAAAGGATGGTGCGATTTGCTTTCCACCCAGAAGGCACAATATTTCAAATTTTGCTCCTGAAGATATATTGCTACCTTTTATCTTATCTGGTCCTGGAGCCGTGGCATTTTTCATTCCAGCCACACGGCTTTTAATTTAGGCAATTTGCACCGCGTATAGAATTGTGGCTGAATCCATTTCAGGTGTCAACAATGTATCATTCTCTCTTAATTCGGAAAGCCGAATCGGGGGCGTATTACCCCAAATGGATTTGTACAGGTCATTAACTTCATCCCTGTTAAGGGGTAGTTGATCGACACTAGTACAGTCAATGCCCGTTCTAATTCCAGTGTTAAAGGAAGTAAGTTACTACCCTTATAAACAAGATAAACAAAGTTTTTTTGTTTTCTGGGTCCAGCAATAATTTTTCGGTCGAAAAATCGCCGATTGCCGCCGCACTATCACAGTACATTCTCTCTGCTACTGAGTAAGGTGAGAATGAAAAAGACTCTCTCGTCAAATTTGTAAAGGTAAGAAAGCGCCAAAACGTGTTTCAATCGAAAAATCGCATTTCTTTCAGCTTTCTCTTTGAATCCATATTTTGGAAGAATTCTATAAAAAAGTATTTTTGATTGTTTCAATGTACCTATGAGAACATTAGTGAAACGCTGTGGATTACTATACTCTGTGTGTGTTAGATGAGTCAATGAAATATAAAAACAAAATCTTGTAGAGATAATTAGACATTAATTAGAACTAAGTTATCAACTTTTGATTGTAATCATGTTTGCCACAGAACATGTATGTGAGTAAGGTGAGAATGAAAAAGACTCGTCAAATTTGTAAAGGTAAGAAAGCGCCAAAACGTGTTTCAATCGAAAAATCGCATTTCTTTCAGCTTTCTCTTTGAATCCATATTTTGGAAGAATTCTATAAAAAAGTATTTTTGATTGTTTCAATGTACCTATGAGAACATTAGTGAAACGCTGTGGATTACTATACTCTGTGTGTGTTAGATGAGTCAATGAAATATAAAAACAAAATCTTGTAGAGATAATTAGACATTAATTAGAACTAAGTTATCAACTTTTGATTGTAATCATGTTTGCCACAGAACATTAATTCAAAGCCAACTTTAATAAATTTATCTAATTTATCTAACATTCTCTTTCTCCTCTCTGTGCTTCCGGAATTGACTTGAATATTTGTTTCGAAACATCAGATTGGCGATGATTATGTATAATTCTGTATTGAAATAAAATTTAAACAAATATTTTAATCGATTTTTTTCATGTACCTTTCTATTCCCAAAAAAGGACGAGCCAGATATCTGTAATATGTTTAAAATATATTTGATTATGAACTTTCACAGCACAAATAACGTTTTTTAACAAGAAAATACCCACCGGAGGTGCCATGCTAGGTTAATACATTTACAATACCTGGACTTTATTTTACCAGTTGACACATTGCAACATTTTATCAGAAAAACTTAAATATTTAAAATAGTAAAACAAATTCAAATGACAAACAAAATATTTTCTGCTGCATGACTTTGACTTAGTTGTGCACTCCTGTCTAGTTTTTCTATACAATTGAGAATTAAAAACGAAAATAATGTTACATGGGAGTTTTTTCTCCCTTTCAAAATTCAAAATTTATTGCTTATTTATTCTTGAAAATAGATTTTATTACATGGGAGTTTTTGTTGTTTTTTCTCCCTTTCAAAAATTCAAAATTTAAGTAGTATATGACTTAGTGTAGGAATCACAGAATTTTGAAAATGTGCACACAATTCACTTTTCCCCATAGCACGTCATACGCAGTTTTTAACTGTTTTTTTGACGTAAAATAAAAAAAAATAGACTCAAACTAGTTTCTATTACAGGAGAGCGATCTTTACTGGTTATCAGATTTGGTCATCAACGCTTGTTATAATTGATTCTTAATTCAACTAATATTGGTAAAGGAGAGGGAGTAGGTATTCCGAGGGTCAAGAAAACGTGCGCTTGTAATATTATACTTGGGTTTTTCTAACGTGGCTGCTGAGGGTAGTATCTCCAAGATGGAATTCGGCACGACTTTTTGCGTCTTTCTTGTTCCTGCCCCAAGATGTCGCATGATCGTGACCGCATCAAGCAGTGCTGTAGATCAAGCGACTCTAGCGGCAGGACTGAGAATGACAAAAAATTGTGCCGAATTCCATCTTGGATATACTACCCTCAGCCGCCACGTTAGAAAATCCCCAATATAATACTCTTTATGATGTATAATTAGTAGCAGATTTGAATGCCATCTTGATGGTGTTTTCGTTCAGGTTCCTTTGATCAATGGAGAAAATACTGTGAATATTTCTTGCTTTGCTTTGAACAATAAAAGTATTTTAGGTTTTCTTTCTCCGAAAGTTAATATAGTTTTAACAGCATTTTGAAGTTAAATAAATATTTATGAATTGGGCTATAATAAATAGCTCAATTTTATAGCTTGCAGCAATAAGATAGTTGTGAGGAAACACTGAAAAGAGTTGTTAGTACATAAGATTGATTTCTTAGTTTTGACTTCTTTATCACCCTCGTCCAAAAACTATGTATATATTGTATGTGTTGTATATTTTTACAATGTGTTAATTTGCAGAGACAATTTTTCAGTTACGTTTTGCTGAGAATTAAAAAATATGCAGAATTAAAATATATGCAGAATTTTGATCGCTGTATTGTAAGACAAATTAAAATGTTTCTCTAACCTAACGTATTTTTGGGGGAGAAGGTCGTAATTCTGTTGGTTAAGGCGCTTGAGACATAGATATAGAACTTGATATAAAGAAAATTGGGAAATAAATTCAAGAAAGGTTGCTAAAATCAAGGGGAAAAAATTAAATAGTTAGTTTATATCCTGATGTTGACAACACTGTCCCACTTCCCCCCTTCTCTCTCTCTCTCTCTCTCTCACACACACACACACATTCGCACGTACGTGCCCGCACCACACACATGAACCCACGTACGCCATCGCTCGCATTCAGACACGTTTAAAGTTATACAATATACACTTTTGTTTAGGTGTTTAGACAAATGATGTCATTCACTAACTTTAATAAAAATTGAAAATGTAAATGGTTACACTTGTAACTTTTGCACATTGATAAACCTTTTATACTATGTGAAAAGTACTTACGATTCCTTTATCTTCTTGAGACGTTTCGCGGCATAAAGTGCGCCTGTCTCCTTGTCCTGACATTTTAATACTTCAGAAAATGATCCTTCGCCAACTTTTCCTAAGACCTTATATTCTGCAACAAAATATGAAATTACTTTTCGAGTGAGGTAATATTTTAAATAATAAGAAAGCAGGTCTAATGCCTATGCAGATTCAGAGCACAACATTATTTTTCAGTTCATTGTAAAATGTTGAACGTACTGAAGTATTACATGTTATATAATAAGCTAAGTATATGCTTAATGGTAATAAGGTTTTGTTTCGCTTTTCTTTTAATATGTAAATGTGGCCAATTCGTGTTATATAGATATAAGATTTATCAATAAATGAGAGGGTTCGATGCACTACTTACTACGTTACTACTAGTACGTAACCCGAAGTTGTGAACACACTTTTCAAGAAAGTTGTGTTGTTTAATTTTCTTAAAAATATGCATTGTCTGTGATATGTGATGCACAATTATCATAAATGCGAAATGCAATGATGTAATACTACATTGATATTACAATTAGCAATATCATCATTCAAAATTGCCTGGATGTCAAGACACATAGAAGAGATGTCTAGGAGCCCATTAAAATATGAATAAGTTCGTGATCCACAAATTATGGTTTAACGGTCACAGTGCGTTTGTTACACGTTGTTCGGAAGCAGTGTAGTCAAATTAACTTGACATTTTACACTCTCACTCACTATTTTTGATGTAGTGGTTTCAATGTTTACGCAGAATACTTGTAAGTATAAATCTGAACTAGTAGGTACTCACTTTTCAAGAAAGTAGTGGACATAATCTATTCATCACAAAAGGGCATTTCATCCATTTATTCGGATTCAGATGCATGTGACACATTGTAGAAAAACTTTTTCGATTATATCATCGCACATAATGAATTGCAAAATTTAGCAGAAATAATATCCATGGTAACGCGGATGTGTAGACGTAAGATCGATTATATTTTCGACTCCTTCAATTGAAAATAGTTCTATCAATCTGAACATTGTTGGATACATTAAATGAAGAAAAAACTGTTGTTTATCGAAAACATACCTCTAAATTTGTATACTGCCTTGTTTTATGAAAGCGTTTCTGCTGTTTAAATAGTATTATGCTAAAATTGTATGCTGTTCATGACAATTGCTTAAGAGTGTTATTGAAAGAAAGAGGTTAATCATGGCCTCCTGAAACAAAAACCTTTGACATTTTAATTACGCAAGAAATATTGACTACAACTTAATTGCGTTATTTCTAAATAACAATTAATTTGTAAGATACAAATCTAGGAAAATTCACTTTTTATCAGTGGGGAGAAAACGAAATATTTCACCGACACCCAGTGAAATACCGACATAACGTGAAACATGTTCCTTCACTTGCTACTTTCTTTTATACAGTATCGTAATGCTACAAGAAATCGATGTCCAGACCAGAAAATTAACATTTCGAGAGTCCCTCGCAGCGAAATATTTTTTTAAAAAACTTCGCATACTACGTACTTACGTAGTGAAGAGAAATGTGGCAAATTTCGCCTTAAAACCTCACATTGTCGATTCCTAATATCGAAGAGAATAAATCTTGCTCGAATAATACATGACCAATGTTTTACCTGTCCTTTATACTGAAAAATTGATTTATGGGAAAACGTCTGTCCGTGCGTAACACAAGAATCGAAACCGCTCAGACATGAAAACATCATAATAGATATTCCGTGATCGTTCTGACCAAACTCGAGGCCCTGCGAATTTCAAACGTATGTTTTCAATGTGGGGAGTACTTTACATGACACCTCAACATTTTCTCAAAAATGGGTTCCCTTTTTGGATTTTTTTTTCGGATAGAGCAAAGAACGATTATAAAATGACGCAGGTAAAATTTTCATTGGCCTATATGAATTTCGAAAATTGCAAATGTTAAAATTTTTTCGGTGCCTTCCTACAAATTTCGATAATAAGGATTCATTTTTTTTATTTAATGTAATCTGTTCTTCAAAGTTGGGTCATTAAATAAGGTCATGTACAATTTTTCAAAAATGTAAGAAATATTCGATTAATTATGCATGAAATACAGATGTCTGAGAATAAACATTACAGACTTTCAAGGTCTGTAGGGATGAATAAATAATTGAGGAGAAGATCCAAATACAGGCTAGGGTCTACAAGCGGACTAGTTTCTGTTTTGAAGCTGGAGGGTGTTGCACTGTATCGAGAATGACGTGAAACTATAGTCAATAGTCCCCTCGGTCCCGTTGAAGAGCGACGAGCAGTTGGTACCCATGAGTTAACGCGTTCAGAAGCTGTGCGTAAAAAATAATAGATTGTCGTGTTTTTCCATCGTCAAACCTTCAGCAGGTATGAAAAATATTGTTTTTCACCATTTGCCAGTTGGCTATAAATGTTATTTGGCAGCAGGGCTGTGTTAACGTTGAGTTGGTGAATGGTTTCAATCAGGGGCGTTTGAAAAGCACTGCGGGCCCTTGGGCCTAGGTTAATTTGGAAGCTTCCTATTTTTATTCCCCCCCCCCCAATTTCGATGCTGAAATATAAAGAATGTCCTATCAATTCACATTTTATTTAGTATTTTTTTAAATGTGAAAGCATTTCTTCGTGATTCAATGTAACATTATTCAGAAAAATTAAACATATATGTAAAAGTAAGTCGGAATAACATTTATAATTACATTAAAAAAGACTACAAATTAAATAGTTTTAATTTTTATTGAATTATACAATATAAAATTGAAACGCATCAACCAGCAACATTCCATATTATAAATATTATCCAATGATGCGCGACACATTACTCATGTTACGCCAACTTTTTGCGTATAGTTTAAATACATCATTTTTATACTTTTTTACTTTATTTTTTTTAAATGTAGTATTATATAATTTTTTTAAGAACTATCGGGGGGCCTTGAACATTGAGGGCACAGGGCCCGGGCCCTTAGGGCCTATGCGTTTCAACACGGCACTGGTTTCAACCTTCTACTTCATACCAGTAATGGCCGCCATGATGGTTTTGTGAAAGGGGGTTTGGTTTAAATATGTGCTAGTGAGTGAGGTCTAAAAACGGGCTACCTCTTCGGAGAAGCCCATATTTGAACCATACCAAAACCATTTTCAAATAATCTAAAATGATGTATCCAATTACAATGTATCTACTATTTATGAAACTAATTATAATTATTCAATTTAATTAACTAAAGGAACAAAATAGCTTTAGTTATACTGGCTTTAAATGATGGTCAACGAAACACATTACCGTGAGGAGCTACAACGGTCCTTGGACCGCTCCAAATTGACAAAAAGAAAGCTTCCGGGTATTGCGCATGGGGTGAAAGCGCAAAAACGCATGGGAAGAAAAAGCAAAGACCTCAGAAATCAAAGAGCAAGAAGAAAAAATTGTCCTCCTTCACCGAGTTCCTCCGACTCACCAAATCAGACAGCAGCCATCCCTCAAAGACTTCGTTTCGGAATTTGAGGGATCACAATTTACAAAAACCCGTCAACAAGATAATGCTTCCTGTCTGTTTGCCAAGGGTTGTTTTCCGAAGATAGAGATGATGAAGATTGGGTACAGTTGGGTTGAGTACATGTCGTGGGTGGGCTCTCAAAGAATGTTCTGGTTGAGAGAGATGTGTACATATGTGAGTGTTGTAAGTGAATTTACGATTTTGTGCTTATATTGTACCATTTGTAAGTTAATTTTACCATTATTATCTTTTTCATTAAATTTTCCAAAAAATTAGTAGTAGCCCATATTTGGACTCTATTTTTAAAATGCGACATTTTGCAATTTTTTTTAATAAAGCATTTTTTTATGAAACTGATTTTTTAATTCTGAAACTTTTCAAAATTGAAGAATATGAGTCAAAGGTTCGGCCCAAAGTTTAAATTCCAACTTATGTCCAAATATTTGCCAACTACATTCAAAAATAAAAAAAACTAGCCCATATTTGGACCTTCTCCTCTAACTTTTGCCTATGAACATGCAGTAGGAAAATGCGTATAATGGAGTTGTATACAATTATGAGTGTTTCATTTGCCCTTAATGTTTTTGTAACCATATACTCCAAATTTTCGGCAAGTATAGGAAATCCCCTGGGTTCGAACGTGACCTGGGGACATATGTGCGTAAGGAGTTGCCTAAAAATCAGGGGGCAAATGCCACATGTATAAATGGATAGTTATATAAAATGTTCCATATGTTCATTGGCAAAAAGAGATCGTTTTCGACCTCTTACATGCTCTAGAAGATTGTTTAATTTATTCTGATTAGAGTCCTTTGTAAAAGTTCAGGTCGAAATCTGACCTGATTTTCTCAGAAAAAATAAAAAATTTGGTCAGTACCTATTCGCTAACGTTTTCGCTAATGCCATGGACAACCTTGTTGCAGCGAGCAGTGTGACTGCGAACAATCAACACCCCTGGACTTAAGGGCGTATATTCAGGGTGTGTTGTAACAACTCACGTTGTTGTTATCATTGCAAGCTAGGATCTCTACTTGCCAGTTATGTCTGACACTTTGATGAGAAGAAAACCGTATTTCATTTTGGGAAACGTAGGGTCCAGGTATACTAAATCTGTGGATTTATTTTGTGTATTCATCAGTTAGTTCCTACGGATTCATCGCAATTAGTACAATATTATTTTATATTAATCAGCACAAATAAATCAATTATATTTAGGCCAGTTAATCAATTGAAATTTACGATTTTATAGTTAGTTGATTAAAATTCAATTTAATATTTAAAATTTCTAATTTTATATTTAGATTTAATTTTTTAACTTAGTGGTGTTAAAACAGCACGTACTTTCTCGCAATTAGTAATGGAAATTAAATAGTTTCACGCAATAGAGTTTTTTATTATAAAACTTTAAATGAAAATACATTTCTGGTCTTGAATTCATTGTATAAGGTATGCAGGGTATTCACGAACATATGGGATGAATTTTTTAGCCTTACAATATTCTTCGTAAGCAGTATCCGAGAAAGTAAAACAATTAAAAGTTAATAAATAATATGATACTAATAGCTTTGGCAAACAAATGCAAATACCTCGAAAAAATATAATAGTAATTATTAAACTCTATGATATTGTAATATTCTACAAATGTAGTTTGTAGTTTATTATTACCGCGAACGAAAGCCAGCCGTCATTATCGCCTTCTGTTATCAGTGCGACGTTAGAACAATGGGTTACAAATCCTAACCAAATACAAAATTTAATGAAAATCGATGGCCCATTTTTTTGAAAATTTTGAAAATATCCCAGGTGCTTCATGTAAAGTACTCCCCAAAATTAAAAAATCGGATTCAAATTCAAGGGGCCGCGACATCAGCCAGACCGATTGAGGAATTGTCCATCTCGATCAGGTTTTTCGTCCAGTTTCCCTGTTCCTTTGAGCAAATGCTGAGATGGCCCCTTGTTTTGCTTCTGGGCATAAATGTGACTTCATTATCTGTGCACGTCTTCTAGAATTCAGTGGGAAATATAGTTATTCAAATTATCGTTTCCATGTTGTCGCGGCAGGAAGTATTATTCCTTGTCGAAGGACATGATGAGGGATAAAAACCCAAATTTAAGCTGATTTACTCTTGACTGCAGATTTTATTACATCGGAGCGAATATTTTGTTAACAATCCTCGCAAAAAACGCTCATTTTCTTTCTGTATTCAAAATTCAAGTAGTATATGGCTTAGGGTAAGGATCGCAGAATTTTGAGAAAGAGCACAAAATTCACTTCTCCCCATAGCACGTCACACACAGTTTTTAACTGTTTTTGACGTAAAATAAAATATCAATTTTGGAGAAAATCAACTGAACGATTTAGCCACTAGCGTTGTTCACAGCCGGACAGACAGACGTTTTGCTGTCAATCGATTTTTTAGAATCACTGACCTACAAAACATGGATTTAGCTACACCACGTGTTAGAGGATTTTTTCTAAATGTAGCAACTGAATTTATCCACTTTTTATAGCCAGGGCCGTGTAAAAAGAGTTTTTCGGCCGAAAAGTCGCCGTTTCTTCGCATATTACATAACTTTCTCTTCTTATGAAGATCCTTCTTAAGCGCCCCCAAATTTACCTGACAGGTATGTTGTAACGAGTATGCCGGGTCTAATTCACGCAAGAGGGTCGTCGGCGCTGGGCGGCTCCTTAAAAGGTCGCTTTCCCTATGGGAGGGGTTGCTCAAGGAGCTATGAATACCTAGCTCATGTATTCCTAGCTCCATGGGACGGCTGCTGGGCTGCTGCTTTCCCCCTTCAACTGGAGCGCTCACTCCGTCGCCAAGTTGCTCGTGAGTGGCGACGGAGCTGACTGCTGCTCTCTAGCGGCGGTTCGGGTCCCTAGATAGTCCGTGACGCCGCCGGCGGTGTTTTGAAGTGCCCGAGTAGGCGGACACTACAGCATTCGCGAAACCTGCGCCTGTCCATCCATCTGTGCGTCCGTCCATCACTCAAGGTTAGACCTTTCCCGTCCGCCATTCGAAACAAATCAAGTGTCACACGACGCGTCTCGGTCTCCTGGTGGAAAATGATTTATTTATTTATTTATTTATTTTACGTCAAAAAAAAACAGTTAAAAACTGCGTATGACGTGCTATGGGAAAACTTAAATTTTGAATTTTTGAAAGGGAGAAAAAAAAACAAAAAACTCCCATGTAATAAAATCTATTTTCAAGGATAAACAAGCAATAAATTTTGAATTTTGAAAAGGAGAAAAAAACAAAAAACTCCTATGTAATAAAATCTATTTTCATAAATAAGCAATAAATTTTGAATTTTGAAAGGGAGAAAAAAACAAACAAAAAAACTCCCATGTAATAAAATCTATTTTCAAAGATAAATAAGCAATAAATTTTGGCTCTTATTACTTCATGCCGCGACAACATGGAAACGATAATTTGAATAATTGTATTTCCCACTGAATTCTAGACGTGCACAGAAAATGAAGTTACATTTATGTCCAGAAGCAAAACAAGGGGCCATCTCAGCATTTGCTCAATGGATCAGGGAAACTGGACGAAAAACCTGATCGAGATGGGGTCATTGACCCGGAAGCTGTAGTACAATAGTTGTTACAGGTTGTTTATACTCATTTATACAGTCCAAATGGTAAATAATGCATTATGTATCATTGTTAAAATTAATGTTCCTTTTCTTGTGATGCTCAGTATAGTCTCTAATTGTATAGAAACAGTTATGCAGCAGAAACGATTTCACTTGGAATTTAAACTTTTCTTTTGAATTTAATCGTTTAATGTCATCTGGCAAAGTGTTGTAAAATAATGTACATGTATTGTATGTGAATTTTTTGTAATGAGCTGTTGATACTGTCACCTGATGAATATGATTTCTACGTCGAGTGTTATAGTAATAGACTTCGGCATTTTCTGAAAATATATTCCCGCCCTTGAGCAAGTCATTTTTTACAAAAACCACTGATTCGTAAATAAAAAGACACGGTAATGGTAGAATTCCTAGATTAATGAAGAGAGGCTTCCATGAATCACGTGGGTGGGATTTGGTTATTATTCGTACGATTGGTTTTTGTAATCTAAAAGTCTGGGAGCTATAAGGTGTATTTCCCCAGAATATTATGCCATATCTCAGGCGGGAATGAACATTCGCGAAGTATACACAACGAGCAGTATGAAGGCTGACTGAATTTGCAAGAATTCTGAACGCGTAGCATAATGAACTTAATTTTGTGTTCAATTCAGTTAAATGGACGTTCCATTTAAGGTTTGACTGAATTGACAGACCTAAAAATTTTGTTGTCTTAACATCAGTCAATGGTACACCGTTCATTTTCAATGGAGCACAGAATTGTTTATTTGAAATGGAAAACTGCATTACAACCGTTTTCTTTTCGTTTACTATTAATTTGTTATTTCGGAACCAATTTGAAACATCTGATATTGTACTATTTACTGTTTCTTTATTGCAAAGGATGTTCGTATCATCCGCAAAGAGAACCGTTCTTCCGTTTCGAATCGTCGAGGGCATATCGTTTACGTAAAGTAGGAACAGAGTATGGCCTAAAATCGATCCTTGAGGAACTCCACATGCAACGGGCAAAGAGTCGGAAATAATATTTTATATTTTATCTCATAAAATATTTAATTATTTTATCTCATAAAAAAAGGTTTCTCTGTTTTTTTAGACAAATCTACTCTGTATTGTATTACGATCTCAAGGAAATTGGGTACACATTATCTTAAAAACCAGAGAAAACTTATTGTCTGTTTGAGATGACGTAAAATTACATCTATCCATCTTCACTATCCCTTATAACAAAATTTAAGCATCCACTCTTTCAGTTTCTTGCGTATATTTCGAAAACGCTGAGGAAACCCATAAAAGAAAATTAAACAATTCTTGAAGCTTATAAAATTCCCCTCTGGACACTATTTAATTCATTCCAATAGAAATTATTTACAAAAAACCCCCCCGACTTTTAAGATTTTCAAGAAAATGATAATGGTATAATTTTTGCATAATTTTTGATATTGAAATTTGAATGTTTTTTTTTAAAATGGTTATTTTTAAAAGGCAGGAGAGCCCCTTTTATAAAAATTTTATTTTATTTTTTTTAAATTTTATTTTATCTTCAGAATAAAAAATTTGGGAATGTTTTTTTTTTTAAAAAAAATAAAATAAAAAAAAAAAATAAAGAGACAAAATTAGGGGGGGGTGAAATTGATTACTAAGGAACGGATTTCCGAAATTTAAAGTTTTATAAAAACTAGATATGTGCATTGAATAATAATTTTTGAGTTTAAAGATATTCAAAAATGAATTAAAACCCTTTTTTTTATTTAAATATTTTTTATTTTTTAAATGTTATTTTACATTTTCCCATTACTATATTTTTCCATTACATTTTAATATATTTAAAAGTCAAAAGGGGAAATTTCAGATGGCTTTTCCCAATTTTTCGAATATTTTTCAAAATCAATCCCGCTGCGCTTTGTTTCCCCAATGCCGCCGGGGAATTGTCAAACCCCCCCTTTCACCCCACCCCCCTCTTTACCCCTCCCCCGGGGCTTATTTACTTTGAGAATTTAATGGGATTTTGGAAAAAAGTAGTTTCAACCGTGTTCTCAATGCCCCCAAATTTGGCATTCATTAATCGATAAAAACCCAACAAAATTTTTTAAACAAAATTTTTACCCATTTTCCCTTCGATTTGGAGGGTATAGCCTTACCCCTCTCCTGGTTTCATCGACTAAAAGGGTACATTATTTTCATTTAAAAACCATTTCCCTAAACATTGTAATAAACAAAGGAGTGTATTTTATATTCTGAAAAAAATTTTAGTGTGGGAATCTTCAATTCTCTCGTGGTGGTCTATGTAAAATTTTTCCCCAGAGGGGAAAATTTAAAATCCGAACTTTGTTAAGAACTAATTCAGAGTCTATGCTCGGGTTTTAGAAACTTTGAAAATTTTAAAATAAAATATAAATTTTTATTTTAAAAAACTTTCTTATAAATTGGGGTTTTTTTAATGGTTCGGACATTTTCAAAATTTTAAAAAACTTTCCCCAAATTTTTTTTTTTTAAAATTTTCGTTAGAATAGAGAAAATACATTTTAAAAGGGGTAGTAACGTCAATTTTTTTTAATTAATTTAAATTTTTAAAAACCAAAAAAGTTTTTTTTTTAAAGGTCTTCCTACAACTTTTAAAAATAAGTTTACATTTTTTTTTCCAAATGAAATTTTTTCTAAAAAATAGTTTTTTCCATTAATAAATTTTTTTTTAAAAATTTTGTTATGAAAGTCTATGAAAATTTATTTTAAAAAAAAAAACAAGATTCGTTTTCACAAAAAGGCTCAAAATTGTTTCAAAGTTTGGGTGGGAATTTAAAATGCATTGTATAAGATGATAAAACAAAAGGTTCTATTTTTGGGTTTTTCAATAAAAAAATGAAAATTATTTGGACTTTCCCCAGTCGAATTAACATTAGAGGCGATTTCTTAAAATTATTCATTTAAAAGTAGAGGGTTTTTAAATAAGGGAAAAAATGTTTCAAAAATTGAATTATTTTTCTTTTAAAAATGAGACAAACCTTACCATTTTCAGAAACCCCTTTAAGGGGATTTTCAAAAATTGCCCCCAAATATTAAAACTAATCTTTTCCAAGGGCCTAAAAAGTTTAATACGACAAGTTCATTTTTATGTATTCTTTTGTTTTTTGAAAAATCAATCAAATATAATGTTTTTAAATATCTCACAATTTAAAATCCCATTTCCATCATTTTTTACTTTTTAAAATTTTGGGGAGGGAAGTTTAAAATTTAAATGAAAGGGTTTTTAAAAAAACTCAAAGATTTCAGAAAATAGTTTAAATTTGCTTTTTAGAATGCTTATCGCTGTTTTTTTAAAAAATTTTCCAAATTTTTCAGTGAAAATTGTTATTTAGTACGGGGTTTTAGTCTTCTTTAAAATTCTTAAAATAATATTTCTGTTCTACTTTTTGGGAAACCTAAAAGTAGAGAAAACTTCAAAAAACTATACTTTTAGGGGTGATAAATAGACCCAAGAAAAAAGGGGCAAGCCCAAAAAACAGTCCACCAAGGGAAAGGGAAAACTAAAGAAATTTCCTGAAAGTCTGTGCCAAAATGTTTTTTTAAACGTCCTCCGCCCGGCCCGGCGGGTGCCCGGCCCGCCCTTTCCGGGGCCCCCAAATTATTCGCCTTTCATTTGGGGAAAACCCGTTAACCTAAACCCTAGTGGGATTTGTTTTCTAAATGGATTTTCCCCTGTCGATACCTGATTTAAAGTCCCTTTTAATTTTAAAAAACTTTTCAAAATTTTTTACAGAAGTCACCTCCCCCGGATATTATCAAAAACTTAAAAGGTCAAAATTTCCCCTTTATTTTTTTTAAAAGGGAGAAAATGCATTTTTGGTGGAATGGGATCCGCTTTGCAGGTTATAAATTTTTTTTAACCCTAATTTTGAAAATTGAAAATTTTTTGATTTTTTCAAAAAATTTGAGTGAGATTTTTAACTGAAATTTTTAAAAATTATGCTTATTAAGGCTGTACTTTTTTTAAAATTTTTTAGTGGGTTTCGGGTTATTACTTTATTTTGAAATTTTTTAAAAATTAGAAACAAGTTTTTCAAAAACGAGTCCAAATTTTTCACATTTTTAATGGGATTGTAAAAATATACTTTTAAGATCAAAAAAACCCAAATGAAGAATACAAAATTTTGACTTCTCCATTTGATTTTTTAAATTTTTAAACATTATTTAATGAGTAATGTTTTAAATGATGTCTTTTGTTTCAATACAAGTTTTCTATTAAAAGTTAAATTCCCGCATTTTTTTCAAAATATTAAAAATTTGTTTAAACCCAATGGTAGGGAAAGGGTAAAGAATTGACTTTTTAAAAATTACATAAAATTATTTTGGGGGTATTCTTTGTTTTTTTTTTTTTAAAAACTTAACAATCTTCTTTAAATCTCAACGCTGTCAATGCACATTTCCAGCGATTTGTATACTTTTTCCTTTTTGGAGTTAAATTTTTTAAAATTTTTGAAACAAATTTTTAAACCCCAAAAATTCTCTTTTTTAATTTTTCTTGTCAAATTGGTTCACAATTGGGGAAACGGGAAAAATTGAGAAAATGTAAAAAAATTTTTGGCTTGATGGATATAAAAGGGGAGGGAATGGGGAAAACGGAAAAAACCACCCAAACCCCAAAGAAATTAAAAAAACTTCCAGAGAAACAATTTAGGCACTACTAAATTATTTTTCACCCAATTCAAAAGAAATTTTTTAAAAATTGTTTTTTAATTATTGAGCAACGCTCTCCAAGCTCCTTGGGGGCGTTGAGCGTTTTGCCCCTTTAAGGGGGCCTTACTGATTAATCCCTTTTGGTGTAACTTGATAATATTAGGGCCCGTCATGTTTTGTCAAGGGGAACCCCGGGCTTTCCCCCTTATTAAAAAAAAATATTTTTTCGTCGAAAAAATTTTTAAACAGGCTTAAATCTAAAAACCAAAAGTTCCTTCAAAACAAAATCGGGATTTTTCAGTTTTTTACGGTACCTAAGCTAGGTGAGAGGGAAAAATGCAAAGAAAAGAATAAATTTGACAGAAGAAGTCTTATTCCCGCCCCCTGATAAAAAAAAAGGGGAAAAACCAGTTGTTTAAGAAAAAATCCCCAAACGGGATGCACCCAGAATCCATTTTTTGGCCCTTTGATCCAAAATTGATTGAGGAAAACCTTGCTTCCTGGGAAAGGTGGACAACTTTAGGCCAAAACAATTTTGGGTTTTTTCCCAAAATTGAAAAACCCCTGCTGATGTGGGGGAGTCGAAGACCGCCATTTTAAAATTATTCAAATTTGGGGGGGTACTTTTTTTAAGGGGCCAGGGAATTTCCAATATTTTTCAAAATTGGCTAAATTTTTTTTTTAAATTTTTTGAAAAATGAGGGGAAAAGCAAAAGGGGTGGATATCCACTTTTTTTTTAACATTGAATTTGATAAATTGGTCACCATGATTTTTGTCCCATGAGTCCGGGGGTTAAGGTTGAAGTTTTTATTGGAATATGTACTGAATTTATCTTTTCTAACCCCAAAATTGTATTTTTTTACTTGTTGGGGTTCAAACCGACAGACAGGACAAATATCTGGGGTAAAGTTTTAAATTTCCAAAGATGTCAGCTGTAAATAAAAGAACAAATACCCCTTAATTGTGGGGCCCTTTATCTGATTTAATTTCTTGTGAAATGTTTAGATTTTTTAAATCATCATAACTATTTTAATTATATATGGGTGAAGTGACGTTGAATTTCCCAAAAGGGGGAAACCCTTTGTTAAATTTAAAAAAATTTAAGTGACAAAGGATAAAACCAGTTTAAACATCATCTAGGAAATTCTTCTGAGAAGGCCATTAGAAAGATTTTAAAATTTAAGTTTATGGGGAATTTATTCTGTAATTGGGTTAAACAGGGAATATATGAGAAATTTTTTTAAAATTTTTCAAAAAAATTGAAAAAAACTGGGGATCCATGGCCATGAAAAGGTTTCAAAATCAAAAATTGTTAAAAACATCAAATTTTTTGTTTTTAAATTGGGGAAAAATTGTATTTGGGTGCAATGTTTTATTATTTTCAAACGGGTTTTTTTTATTAAAAGGGGAAATGATTTGTACGGGGCCCTACCAAAAAAATCGGGAATTTTAGAGTAAATTTAAGGTTAAAAAATTTTTGTTTTTTCTTTATACGTAAAATTAATGTTTTTGGTAAAACAAAATTATTTATATTCCCCATTTTAAATTGGATTCCCCCGGGGGAGTTTTACCATGGGACGCCCCTGGGTTCCCCAGGGGTGTGTCCCGTAATTTTCCCACCCTGAAATGAATTTTTAAGGAAAAAGGGTTTTTAAAAAGGCCTTTTTTGGAATCGTTTTTTTCCCGGCACCCCTTTGGGGGACGTTAAAGGACCCCCCCCCTTCAATAAAAAACCCGGTCCCGGATCACCCACCCCCCTTTCCCCTTTTTGCCATTTGTCATGTACCCTCGCTGCCTTTTTTGTTTTTCCTTTTTTGGGTTGAACGCCTGGTACGTCTTGTTCATAGTTCCGAGCCACTTTTCTTGTGTAAAAGCCCGGGGCCCTTTCTGAGTTTTTTTTGGTTTTTATATGTTTTATGAGGCTTTTGGCCTGATTTAGGCAAATGTTGGTTTTAATTTTGGTAGGGAAAATTGGGACAAAACTTGGAAATTTTTTAAAACTGAAATTGTTGTTTTAGTGCAGGTTTATTTCTTTATTTTTTGATTTTTTGGTGGATTCCCGGGTTGAAAATGCTGGTTCACCCTGTTAAAAGGTTTGTGCCCAGTTGCAGTTTTGGCAGGTCAAAAATTTTTGGGCCCTGAAAGTTGGAAAAAAAAAGGGTCTGTATTTTTAATTTTTTTTTAAAATGTTACATTTTCTGTTTCCATCGTGAGAAAGACACGGTCGCATTGACTTTTCAGAGCCTAAAAAGGGCGCCTGGCCCGAGGAAAGGGTTGTGACCCAAATTGTTAGCGGGCCCTCTTCCGAGTGGCAAAAAGGTCTTGGGCAACAGCAAGATGGCACCCCTTTTTGATCTTTTTCGGGGGCCCTTGGTATTTCGGGCGTCACCGGCCCCAGTTGAACGAGCAGGGCGGTAGGCCGCTCTGCTTGCCCAAATTCCCCGTTCTTTGAAATTGTTAAAAAAGGGTTAAAATTTTTGGTGAGATCCTTTTCCCATGCAACTTTGTATTAAGGGCACTGTACAAAATTTGGTTTTAACTTTGAAGGGTTCGTTTGTAATAGTTACTGCTTGTCATTTTTTTTTTTTGTATTAAAAGTTTACAAATGGATTTTTGTTGTTTTTTTATTAATTTCCCTGTCCTAAAGTGGACTTTAAACGTTTAAACAGAAATTTTGTATGCCCCAAATTTTTTTAAAAGCCCCTTTTCCGTTGTGTTCCTTGTGTTTCACAGTTTTTTGTAAAGAGACGGTTTTTTTCCTTCGAAACCCTTTGTAATCTTTTTCAATTTGTATCATTTCGAAATTTATTTAATTTTTCCCTAGGGGAAAAAATTTTTTTGTATGTTGTTTGCTTTTAAAAATGGAAAGTTGTAGAAGACTTTATTTTTCCCATTTTTGAGACCCTTTTAAATCTATGTTCTGTTTTTTTCCCCAACGGGACCCCGAAAGGTTTGGGAAATGAGAAGTTTTCACGTTTCCGATTGCTTGGGGGTTAAAAATTACCCAAAACCTTTTCCATTGGGTTAATTTAATGGTCCCCTTTTCCCCTTTAATATTTTTTAAGGAAGGGTTTTGTAAAGATTAATTTGTTTTTTTTAACAGTTTGGGCCCGGGAATTTTAAACCCCGTAAATTTTTAAATTTTTAAAAAATTTAGAGGGTTGGTTTTGAATATAAAAAACCTTCCCTTTAAAAAGGACAGGAATTAATTTTGGTGGGAAAAAAAGGCCCTTTGGTCCCCATTAGGGTTTCCCAAACCCTAAGAAGAATGCCAGTTCCCATTACACCCAAAAGGTTTTGGGGGAAAACCAAAAGATCCCCTTCTGTTTTTTTGTTTAAAAAATTTTAAAAAACGGATTACGAAAAAACCAAAAACAAAAAAATTTCTGACGAATCTGAGCCCTGTTTCAATAAAAGAAGAATTGCCCATCCCAAAAGCCTCCAGAACATGTGACATTAGATGAGACTGATTCCCATGGAAGGGGAAAAAAAATTTTTTTGATATACAATTTTAAACAAACCCCCACCATCTGACCCTCATTTGTTGATTTCGGAAGATTTTTAAGATCCACCCCGAGAAAAAATTACCCAAAATCCAGTCTAAAATGCTTGTGCCCCGGCTAAAAGGATGGGAATTTTCAAAAGAATAAAAATTTTGATTTATCGTAGTCTTCTTTTCTCTTTTTAAAAGAAAATTTTTTCGGAAGAAAACCGGGCCTTTCTCCTTTTGGGAATTTTTGGGATTGAAATAAACTAAAAGGGAATTTGGGCTTGTTAATTGTTTCCCTCCAAAGAAAGTTTAAAAGCAGTTTTCAAAAGGAAACAAATTTCCATCATTTCCCCCCAAATTCAGTATGAAAGAAACAAAAGGAAAACTTTTAAATTTTTATTACAAAATTTTAATATGGTAAAAGGGAAAGGAATATTTGTATGATTTGAAGGGAATTGCACTTATTCTTTGGGCTTTCAGCCTTTTCATTGGGACTGCTTTTTTTTCTTTGGGGTGTGGGGGAGAAAAAAACCCTTCACCAGAAAAGAAAAGGGCCCCCAAAGCGAATCATTTTTCTTGGCAGAAAAGAAAAATGACTAATTTTAAAATTTTAAAAAAGTGTACCCTTTCATAAAAAATTTGTATTAAAAAGAATTTTAAAGATGAGTACCTCTGGGGTTTCCCCTGAACCTAAAAAAAAGTTTCAAAAATTAGGGAAAGGGAAAAAGAAAATTTTGGGGGCCACAAATAATGATAACTAATGTAAAGAGAAGTTTTGGAAAAATTGAATCCACTGGGGAAAAAGCTTTGGGAATCAAAGAAAAAATTTCCCTTTTAAATCGAGGGGAGAAAATGACCTTTTTTATTGTCAATGAGGGTTTTAACATTTAAAAAAATTTTTTGGGGCCTTAAAATACACTTCCCCAAAATTAAACCCCGATTTTTTTTCCCGAAAATCTTCGCAGGGGTTGATGAGTTTTGGGGAAAGCTTTTATCAGGGGATTTGATAGAAAAAAGATACATGGGAAATTTAACCAAAATGTTGGGATTTTTTGTTGACCCTCAAGAGGATGCTCCCCAAAAAATAAAAAGAAAAACGTCATTTTGACTTTTTTGGGAGTCCGAATGTTCAAAAGTAGTACCAAGAAAAGTAGGAAAAGTATTTGGGAAATATAATTGCCTGTTTTCGGGAAAATTTTTGGATGGAAAAACCCATATCATATTTGAAAATTTGGGGGAAAAATCACCAGAATCGGATATTTTTTTTGAGAAAAAAATGTTGTTCTTTTTTTCGACCAGTGTAATTGCAAAATTTTTCAGCGACTTCAATTTTTAAAAAATTAAAAAAAGAGGTTTTTCTTCAAAAAAATTTTTTTTCCAATTATTCTTTTAGTGAGGCATACATTTTTTTTAAAAGAACATAGTTTTTTGGTAGTGCAATTGGGAAATTTGGGAAAAATTTTAAAAAACAGAATTTTTTAAAACGCTCCAAATATTTTCTTAAGCTTCTTTTTGGGGGTATAAAGGGGTATGTAATCAAGGATGAAAATTTTGCCAAATTTTTCTATTCTTTTGGGTTTCAACTTTCATTTAAAATTTAAATTTTTTTCCCCCTCTCCCCACGTCGTGGCTTTTTTGTTCACATTTTTTGCATTTAAGGAAAAAAATTTCCTAAATTATGTCATAATGTTTCAAAACCAAAAATTTTCAGAAAAAAGAGCCCGTACCAGAATTTTTTGAAGTCAACGCCATTTTTTTAAACATGGTTTTAATTTTTCTTCAAAATTTTGTTGGGTGGGTTTTAACACCGTTTAAGATGACAAAAAATTTTTATGTAATTATCGATTTTGTTTTTTTTTCAAAAATTACACAAATGCATTTTTAAATATCACGAGAACTTTTAAAATCCATATTTCCAAAGATTTGTATTATTCAAAACAAAAATGGGAAATTTTTATTTTTTATTAATTAAATTTTTATTATTATTATTATTATTGCATAAACAAAACAAATTGCAGATATAGTATTGATTTGGGGGAGTTTGGGAAAATTTCAAAAGACTTCCAAAAGTTTTTAAATATTTGGGAAAAAATTTCAAAAAGATAGTAAAGGTTAAAAAATTAATTCATTTTTTTAAAAAGGTTTAAAGTTTTTAAAAAAATTTTTTCTAGCATCGGATTTTTCTTATACTTTAATATTCTTTAAAAAATAATTTAGAAACCCAAAATTGAGAAAATTTTTTAAAAAAAAATTTCCCAAGGGGGTAGTTGGCAGCTGGCAAGAGAATAACAAGATTTAAAGTTTAAAAAAATAAATAAAAAGAAACAAATAGTACGAGCCATTTTTGAGCACTAGTTTTTTCTGAGCGAAATTATAAATGAAAAAATTTTCCAAAACCCCCTTCAAGTCGAAATTTACTTTAAAAAAACTTTTTAAAAAGGCTGCAGATTTTTTAATTTTTTTTATATTTATTATAAAATTTAAAAAGAAAATTTTCTAGTCCAAAAAAATTAATTTTTTGGGTTTTTTAAAAAATATTTTGGGGTTAAAAACAAGATTTTCTTAACAAAAGAAAAAAAACATTGAAAAAAATTTGTAAAAAAATATTCAGTTGAGATAATAGGGTTCGATTTTTTGTTTAGTGTATTCTTCCCTCAAAAAAAACATCATGCATTAGTTACATTAACGTTATATTATAATCGAAAAAATAAAATATAAATAATAAACTGTTTTTCACAAATAATTTTGTATTTTTCAGTTTCACTTTTAAAAAATTTTAAAGCAGTTTGTGGTCCAATTTTACATTTTCACGCTTTGAACCAAAAAGGGTTTTGTCGTCGGGCTTTTTTTAATTGACATTTCAAAACGTAGAAAATTTTTTCTTTCTTTTTGGGTCCAAAAGAAAATCGTTTTTTACATAAAACGCCAAAGTTTTCAGTTTTGGGGGCCGCCCCCAGATTCAGGGAATTTTAAAACAGATAATTTTTATCAACCATGGGCCAATGGGAAAAAAGTTATTTTGTGAGAAGGGAAAAATTTTCAGGATTTGAAATATTTTAAAAACGCTAGAAATTTGTAAAAATAATTTATTTAATTATAATATATCTGAATGTTATGGGCTGTGAGTTTCAGAACTGTTAAATTTTAAGGGAAAATGGGACGTTTAAAAGAAATATAATTGGGGATGATCTTTCAAAAGGGAAAACAGGATATTGACAGTAACACTGTGAATTTGATATTTAACAAAATTTTTTCAATTTATTAATGTATCAATTTAGATTAAAAATGATTTTCCCCCTTAAAAATTAAATTTTTCTCAAACTAACAAAAAGTAAACCGTTTTGATAAAAAATTTAAGATCCGGAAACAATGTTTTTTAAAAAACTTGTCCCAACATGGGGGAGGTTTCCCCCTTTTCCCCTCCCCTTGAATTTTCCAATTTTCCCCCTTTTTATACCATAGTTTTTTAAACTTTGGGGAATTTAATCAAAAGTTTTTTCAATGCAAAAAAACGAAAAACGAATGTTTTGTGGAAATATACTAAGTATTCTAATTTAAAAAATAATAAAACAATTTAATAAACTTTAAAAATTTGAAGGTAAAACAAATTGGGTTTTGAAGGGAAGGGAATTGAAATGAAAAAAAAGGAAGGAAAAAGGAAAAAAGAATAAAGGGAAAAATTTTAAGAAGGAAGGAAGGGGAAAAAAGGAAAGGAAGGAAGGAAGGGAAGGGAAAATGAATAATAAAATGGGAAGGGAAAAAAAGGAAGGGAAGGGGAAGGGAAAAAAATAAAGAAGGGAAGAAGGGAAGGAAGGAAAAAATGAAAAAGAAGAAGGGAAAGAAGGGAAAAAGGAAGGAAAGGAAAAAGGGAAGGAGGGGGAAAGGGAAAAGGAATAAAGGGAAAGGGAAGGGAAGAACAAAAGAAGAAGGGGAAAAAAATAAATAATAAAAAATGGGAAATTAAGGAATGAAAATAAAGAATACAATAATAAGGGAAAGGGGAAGGGAAGAAGAATGAATAAATAATTGGGAAGAAGGGAAGAAGAATGGAAGAAGAATAAAGGGAAGGGAAGAAGAATAAAAAACTGAAGGAATGTGGTTTTAAAAAAGGTAATTTAAAAAAGGAATAAAGAATAAGGGAAGGGAAAAGAAAAGAAAAAGGGAAAAAGGAAAGGAAGGGAAGGGAAAAAGGGAAGGGAAGAAGAAGAAGAAGAAGAAGGGAAAGGGAAGGGAAAAAAAAAGAAGGAAGGAATGAATAAAAGGTGAAGGGAAGGGGAAGAAAAAAAATGGGAAAGAAGGAAGGTCACAAAATAAAGAAGGAAGAAGGAAAAAATAAATTTAAAAATAAATGGGTTTAAGGAAGGGAAAAAAGGGAAGGGAAAAAATGAAGGGAAGAAGAAGAAGAAGGAAGAAGAAAGGAAAGAAAACAAGGGAAAAATAAAGGGAAGGGAAAAAGGGGGTTAAAAAGGGAAAAGTGAAGGAAGGAAGGGAAGGGAAAAGGGAAAAAGAAGCAAAATAAAAAAAGGGAAAAATAGTTGGGAAAAGTAATAAAAGGAAAAAAAAAGGGAAAAGAATGAATAGGGAAGGGAAAAGAAAAAAAGGGAAAAAGAAAGGGGAAATTTAAGAATAAAAAATAAAGGAAAAATAAAAAAATGAAGGGAAAAAATAATAAAAAATAAAGGGAAAAGGGAAAAATAAAAAGAAAATAAAAAATAAAAAGTTGGAAAAAAAGGGAAAAAATAATAAAAAAAGGGAAAAATAAAGGAATACAATTAAAAGGGAAAAATAAAAAAGAAGGAAGGAAGGGAAAAAAGGGAAAAATAAAAGAAGAAGGAAAAAAAAAAAATTAAAAAATAAAGTTTAAAATAAAGGAATGAAGAAGGAAGGAAAAAGAATAAAAAGGGAAGAAGAAAAAATGAAGGGGAAAAGGGAAGGGAAAGAAGGAAGAATGTTTAAGAAAAGAAGGAAGGAAAATGAATAAAGGGAATGAAAGAAGGAAGGGAAGGGAAAGGGAAGGAAGGAAAAAGTAAATAGTGGAAAAAGAAAAAAAATGAATGAATGAATGGGAAAAAAGAAAAAAAATGGAATGAAATAAAAATGAATGAAGGGAAAAGGGAAAAAGAAAGAAAAATAAAGGAAGGAAGGAAAGAAAAAGGAATGAATAATGGGAAAGAAGAAAAAGGGAAAAATGAAAAAAATATTAAAAAAGGAAGGGAAAATTTCAAACCAAAATAAAGGAAGGAAAAAAGAATAAATAAGTAAAAAAGAATGAATGGAAATGAATGAAAAATGAATGAATGAAAGAAGGGGTAAAAAATAAAAGGAATAAATGAAAAAAAAAAGGAAGAATGAATGAATAAAAGGAATAAAAGAAAGAAGGGAAAAATAATAAAAAAAAGCGAATGAATGGGAAAAATAAAATGAATGGGAAAGGGAAAAAAATTAAAAAATAAGGGAAGAATAAAATGAATGAAGGAATTTAAGGAAAGGAAGGAAAGGGAAGAATGAAGGAAAGGGAAAAAAGAAGGGAAAAAATGGGAAGGGAAGGGAAAAAGGGAAGGGAAAAGGAAAATAATGAAGGAATAATGGGAAAAAATGAAGGGAAAAAATAAAGGAAAAAGGGAAAGGGAAGGGGAAAAAAAGGAAAGGAAAAAGCTGAAAAGGGGGTTGGGAAAGGAAGAAGGGAAGGGAAGGGAAAGGGAAAGAATGGGGAAGGGAAAGAAAAAAATGAATAAAAAGGGAAAAGGAATAATGAAAAAATAAATAAAATAATGAAAATGAAGAATGAATAAAAGAATGAATGGAAAATGGGAAAAAATAAAAATAATAAAAGAATAAAAGAATGGTAAATAAAAAATGAAAAAAATGAAAAAAAAAATAGCTGAATGGGAAAAAATAAAAGAAGGGAAAAAAAATAAATGGGAAAAAAAATAAATGGAATAATAAAAAATAAAAAAATGAAAAAGGAATAAAAATGAATAAAAGAATAAAGAATAAAAAAAATAATAAATAAAAGGGAAAATAATGAATAAAAGAAAGAATAAAAATAAAAAGGGAAAATAAAAGAAAAGAAAAATAATGAATAAAAAAGAATGAAAAAAATGAATGGGAAGGGAAGGGAAGAATGGGAAGGGAAGGAAAAGAAAAAATGGGGTTAAAAGGGAAAAAGGGAAAGAAAAAAAAGGGAAGGAAAAAAAAAGAAGGGAAAAAAGAAAAAAATAATAATGGGAAAGAATGAAGGAATAAATAAAGGAAAAAAAAATTTAAGGGAAGGGAAGGAATAAGGGAAAAAGGGAAAAAGGGAAAGGGAAAAAATAAGAAGAATAAAATTGAATAAAGGGAAGGGAAGGGGAAAAATGAAGGGAAAAAAAAGGGAAGAATGAATAAAGGAAAGGAATAAAAGAATGGAAGGAATAAAAATGGGAAGGAAGGGAAAAAAAGGAAGGGAAGGAAAAGGAATAAAATAAAAAAAGAAGAATAATAAAATAATAAATAAAAGGGAAGGAAAAGGGAAGGAAAAATGAATAATTTAATAAAAAAAAAGAATAAGAAGGAATAGGAAAGGGAAAAAGCAAAATAAATAAGAATAAAAAAATGGGAAAGGGAAAAAATAATGGAAATGAAAATAATAATAAAAAAATAAATAATTTTGAATGAAGGGAAAAAATAGGAAAAAAAAATAAAAGGGAAAAAATGAAGAAGAAAAAAGGGAAAATAAATAATTTAAGGAATAATAATGAAAAAGAATACAAAAGCAAGAATGAAGAAGAAAAAATAAAGAAGGGAAGGGAAAGGGGAAGGAAGAAGGGAAAGGGAAAGGGAATAAAAAAGAAAGTTAAGGAAGGAAGGAAGGAAGGGAAAAAGAAGAAAAAAAGAAAGAAGGAAAAAAGGAAGAAGGGAAGGAAAAAGGGAAGAAAAAAAAAAGAAAAGGAAGAAAGAAAGGAAGAAGGGAAGTTTAAAAAGAAGAAGGAAGGGGAAGGGAAAAAAAGGAAGGAAAAAAGAAGGGAAAAAGGAAAAAAAAAAGAAGAAAAGAAGGGAAGGAAAGTTAAAAAAAAAGGAAGAAAAGAAAAAAGGAAGGAAGGAAAAAATAAAGAATAAAAAAGAAGGGAAAAAAAGGGAAAAAGGGAAGGGAAAAGTTTAAAGGGAAAAAGAAAAGAGAAGGAATTTTGAGATCTTGAATTTAAAAATCAGGTGTATACAGAAAAAAACCCAGAAAGGTTTTGACATTGGGAATCAAATAAATTTTTGTAATGTTAGTGCCCTACTTTTTTTAGTAGCAACTCATTCGTTGACTAAGGGATGTATAGGTGTTGTTTTCCATTACTTAACCCTTTAAATGGTCAAAAATTTTGGGAAAAGGGGGGTTTGGGGAAATTTTAATAAATTTCCCCAAAAAAAAATTAAATTTTTAACCTAAAGAAAAAAAAATGGGCATGCCTTTATACCTCGAATTAAGGTTTTTACAAAGGCTGGGATAAAGTGAAAACGGGAAAAACCACGCCCCCACACACACACACCCTTCCGCCACGAGTTGTCAAATTTAACCCCTTTTGGGGTCCCCCGATGGGTTTTGGAACCGGAAGGGGGGAGGCCGTTTCAGGCAGGGGAGCCTTTTTGGTTTGTCCTTTTTAAACCCCAAATATTTTTTTTCCACTTATCAAAAATAGTATGGGGCCCAACCAAGGGATCACATCATTAAAAGAAAAAATAAATTTGTTTTACATATTTGTTTTTCCTTAATAATTTCAAAGTTATTTAAGGGAAAACCAAAAACAATTTTGATTTGAAACTGATTTCAAAAGAAAATTAACTAATTGTGAATACCAAAATTTTTGTCCAACATTTTTTTTTAACAAATTTTCTTTGACTTCCCTTTTATTCCATAAAAAATAAGCTTTAATTACCTGGTTTTTTCCAATGACTGATTTTGATTTCAAAACGGCGTTTTTCCTTGATAGACTTCACCTGATGAATCTGTTTTCCCAGCTAAAATTTTAAAACGTACGTATGTCCTACCGTACGCAGAGAGGCGGCCAACGCAAGCACTGTAGGTGCAAGGTCTCTCGCCGACCTTCCTGTACCCATTTGAGGAAGTTGTGACTCCATAAGATGACCCTGGGCGATAGTTTTCAGGCTTAGTTTCGCTGTTATTCTTTTACTTTCTTTTGCCGTTTTGTCTAAATAGTAATTACAAATGAACAATCACGGCCACTGTCAAAACAAATTATCTTCCGCACGAACTTGATCGATGTTTCTAAACCAGGTTTTTGAAAGATGGTTTTAATTTTGAACATTGATATTTGCATTTGTATTACTTGAGCATCATTCCTTCGCTTTTCTTGCTATCCGAAACTCGGAGGGGACGCGCCTATAATTCAGCGAGTTCTTCCCTAATAATGGCAGAAAGTACGCATGAAAGACTGCAAAGTACGCATCAAACACGCTGTTCAGTGCGATGATGTCTATTTGTCGGCTCCAGTCCCGGTCAAGCAGCGGCTGTGAGCATCTCTTTCATCTGCAGGTCCCACTTCGGGGTCTGAACGCGCAGAGAAATAGTACTAGAACATAGATCGCAAGCCATCCCTTGTTAGAACTATCTGATATACAGCAATAGGATGCTAGCAATTTGTTCATTGCTCAGTCGGACTGAACTGCCTTTTCCTTTGTTTGTGATATTGTATTAGTTATTCAATTGTGCCATTTACACCTCTTTCTTCCGCTTCATTCCATCATTCCAAGCATAATATCCTTTCTGAGATTTTGTTCGACCATAGTATGTCAAAATATTTTATTTTCCATTTTGGCTTTGGCTGTTAGAGAAAGGTGTGTTTTCTTTTCAAAATTTCGGCATTTATCTTTTTGCCCTCCCATTGTACGTTTAATATTTTCCTCCGTGTCGATACTTCAAAAGCATCTTCCTTTTTTCGGCCTATCTCAATGTTCAGCTTTTACACCACACAACAGGATTAGAAAACCATTTTCTGATTATTTGATTTTTGTCTTACGCAGGCTTGATTTCTGATGAACACGACGGAACGGCGTTCCTGTATCTCGCTGATAATTATTACAATATATTATGAATATATAATAATTTCTATGAAATTAATAAATCATTTGAGGCGTTCCGGATCTAAAATTTTAGAAATCAATCACTGATATGCCTGCATATTTTATGTATTTGTAATTTTTTCCGCTGCTTTTTCTAAAATTATTCCTCTCTTTAGTTTTCTGTACAGTATCCAGAATTTGTTATTGTAATTCATAAGTATTTAACTCGCTGTCAGGTATCACTTCCGTTGATGTTCAGGCTTCCTTTTTACCAGTTGACATAAATGTTGTTTCTTTAAATGTAAGTTCATAGAATATTTAAATTTTATATTAATATATTTAGCTATCCTTATTACATAATTCAGAATTAAGTACAGATAAAACATCTGCATAATTTTGATGACATGACATGTTTGCGTTTTCTCGAAAAGGAGTAAAGTGGACATGTCACATTTTGAATATTTGCTCCTCATTTCGCGCTCCTTTCTATCCAAGCCCAGCGCAGCCAGGGCACGCGCTCAAGTAGTCACCTCTGAGCTGAAGCAGGGTCGCACCTCTGGCACACTGCTGTTCTGATAGCGTGATTTTCTGACCTCGTAGACATCTCGCCGCGTTCTTCGGCGTGCGTGCTCACTAGGCAATGGATAGCCCAAGGCACGAAGATGGCGGGAGCAGTTTGCAGTGGCGAGAACATTGCAATGACGAAGTGGAGATTATATTTACTCTATAAGAATTAGTGGAATCATTCGCATTTCCTTTATTATTATCAACCGAGTGTATATATAAACAAAATTATAAATTAATAACAATTATGAAAGTATATTTGATTAATAAAATTTTTGTGAGATATTATTTACTAAAGTAACTTATTTTGTCAAGATGTATGGATGGTAAGCTATTGTTTTTCATTGAAAATACCGGTATAACGTTTATTGACGTCCATACCGGTGAAGACGTTCAATAGAGGTATTTTACTAGTATAAACAATAAGGTATTTGAGAAAGGTATAAAAATACTGGTATTTTACCGGATTCAATACCTTTCGGTCGCTGTTCACTAGCAGAATCAAGAAAAACAAACTATCCTTGCTATCTTCTTCATTTGTATTTACAGTATTTGAAGTATTTCTTTTTTTAAAAACGTCTATTTCATGTATTGAAATATATCTCCAAAATACATGCTCAAAAAAAACTGAAAATTAGAGTTCTATCTCAGTTCCCAGCTTGAGCGTAGTACTAATACATATGCCACGAGTAAGTCCGGAAAAATTTGTAGAATGAAATTGCAAAATATAGACATAAATATATAAGGAAAACGCTAAATAAACGAATATGCAAAGTCAGATTTTCCTGCAATATGTAACATCAAATTTCATTAGAAATAATTTAGTACAATTACACTGTATAAGTATCCTTACAATACAATTTCAAATAAAATCTAGTGATGATACAACATCACACACTTTCTGGCATTTTCTAAATTTGTAATTTTCGAAAATTGATAGAGTTCAACGAAATGGTAACTTTTAAGCGTCCTTCATCCGTGGAAAAATTGTTGTGATTTTTAGATTTTTTAAAATATATACATAAAATTCATTCTTAAATTACTCTAAAACTACGCGGTTTTGCAATAAACTTACATGACGTATGCAATCTTCGAAAATACGGTGGGGTGGGCGAAAATGAGACCACCATCATATTTTATATCGTCTTTAAACAAAAAAATTGGAGCTCTTTTTGAGAAAAAGTTACAATTGTTTTAATTGCCTATACTTCGCCCCAAATTGCACGAAAACTACTCAAATGTTTCAAAAATTAAACTTGATTTTATTTTCAGACCTGTCAGAACAGATTTAGTAAGGAAAAAAATAGATCATCAAATTATAGTCCAAAAATTGCACGTTAGCAATTTTCTAAAAATAAGTGACGTCAACAAACACCATTAATCAGATTTCTCTTGCGTTCTGTACGGAACACGAGGACAAAATTTAGTCAGATAATTTGGTGACGGTTTGAGAAGATTTTGAAAATGATTTTGAGGCTTAATGTAAAGTATCCTCAAAAATCAAAATATCCGTTTGAAACTCCCAAGGATCGAGTTCTTTCAGGTAGATTCAAAGATCAATTTGAGAAAATTACAGAGCGGTTTGGGCGTTAGCGTTGACCATAAACGGACAGACATGTTTTGGCGTCAATCGATTTTTAGGTATCAAGGACACATGTATTGTATATTTTCGCTAGACCACGAGTTAGAAGAAGTAATGTAATATTTAGCAAGAGGATTTATCCACTTGTGTATATTAATGGTGTGAGAAATTTGAATAAAATTACATTTGTGTAATTGAAAAAAAATACAACAAAACGAATTGTACGTCGTGTTAAAGAGAACAATAAGCACTATGCGTACGAAAAGATGAAAGCCAAAAAATGTGAGCAGTGTTTGAGAAAAAGGCTTTGGAAAAGGAGGAATTTGTAGCTCAGTTTCACAGAAAACTATAGAATTTTTGAAAAATTGTATCTAAAATGAATTAAAAACATGTACTCATAAATACGATATTGTTAAGAAATCGCCAGTAATGTGAATTTTAAGGATGTGAGGTAAGCCAATGAAATAATTTTTGGTTATTTTACGTCAAAAAACGGTTAAAACTGCGTATGATGTGTCATGGGGAAAAGTGAATTGTGTGCATTTTGAAAATTCTGTGATCCCTACACTAAGTCATATACTATTTGACTTTTGATTAAAAAAAATGTCCCATGTAATAAAATGTATTTTCAAGGATAAATGAGCAATTAATTTTGGGGTCTAATCTATGCTGTCCATCGGAATACTTGTGCCGCGACAACATGGAAACGATAATTGGAATAACTGTATTTCCCACTGAATTTTAGACGATTTGCCCAGACAATGAAGTTACATTTATGTCCAAAAGCAAAACGATGGGCCATCTGAGCATTTGCTCAATGGATCAGTGAAACTGGACGAAAAACTTGATCGAGATGGGTCATTGACCCGGAGGCTGTAATACAATAGTTGTTACAGGTTGTTTATACACATTTATACAGTTGAAACGGTAAATAATGCATTATGTATCATTGTTAAAATTAATGTTACTTTTCTTGTGATGCTCAATATAGTCTGTAATTGTATAGAAACAGTTATGCAGCAGAAACGATTTCACTTGAGATTTAAACTTTTCCATTGAATTTAATCGTTTAATGTCATCTGGCAAAGTGTTGTAAAATAATGTACATGTATTGTATGTGCATTTTTTGTAATGAGCTGTTGATACCGTCACCTGATGAATATGATTTCTACGTGGTTATAGCAGAAACGATTTCACTTGTTATGATTGTAATAGACTTCGGCATTTTCTGAAAAAATATTCCCGCCCTTGAGCAAGTCATTTTTACAAAAACCACTGATTCGTAAATAAAAGACACGGTAATGGTAGAATTCTAGATTAATGAAGAGAGGCTTAATGAATCACGTGGGTGGGATTTGGTTATTATTCGTACAATTCGTTTTTGTAATCTAAAAGTCTGGGAGCTATAAGATGTATTTCCCCAGAATATTATGCCATATCTCAGGCGGGAATGAACATTCGCGAAATATACACGAGCAGTAATAATTTATCAATAATAATTTAAGCAATAATTTATCAACTTTTTTATGAATTACATTATTATTATTATTATTATTATTATTATTATTATTATTATTACAAGTACTTAAACCTACTATTGAAAAATAATTAGTGTTCCTAACCCATTACCTACAAACTATTTTACACTTCAGTACGTATCCGAAATGAGTATCAAAATTTGTTGTTGAAAAATGTACTTCTCTTGAATCTGAAGACGTGGAAACATTTTTAAAAAAATTTTGTCTTTTTAATGAAAAATAATGGAGGATGACCAGAATTCTATTTACCTTCAACTGACGCAACGTTTCGAGTTTGATGTTATTTTCTACAAGGAACTGACCTTGATTTGCAATATGCAGTACATATCACGAAGAAAGAAATTTGAAATATTACAGAATTAATTGGTTGTGTATATAACGATGCGTGTAACTTGTCTTAAAGTTTATATTTGAAAATGCGTAACCACTGGACGAATATGGAATGATATATACATCTTTATTCCTTGGTGCATTTCGCTTTCATCGATGTGTCTTCCCGTTCCCGCTGCGCGCTGCGTGCACTGGATTGGGTTGGTTGGAGGCTATGGCTTGTGTCGTTGCGTTTGCGGTGCAAGGATTAGGGATAGTTTGGAAGGTGATTGAAAAATATCGGGGGCAGAGATATTGTATTTGTAAATATTGAAACCTGCCTTTAGTTGATATGCGATTTGAAGTAGTGTGCATCATTAATTTTATTTATTTTAATCATTTTGTCTAATTTTCTCTACCAATTAGTTGCACGGGAGTGAGTGGAATCAACGGTAGACGGATCTACAGAGGGTAGGAAGGCGGTGAATGCGCTTCTCGTGTGGTGGTGACGCTAAACATGGCTGGTGGGCAGAGAATGTATTGTTGACAGTACATTTATTTGTTTCATACTGTGATTATCCAGTCCTCCTGCTGTATTCGTTGCTGTGAAAATATTGCAGGTCGGAGGGATACATGATAAATATCTCGATTCGCGCGCTTGTGGCGTAGTGGACGTACGATGTCACGCGGCGGTTGTGTTTGTGAAGTTTGCTTGAAAAAGGTGAAGTTCGTCAAGGCAGAGAACACAATATTTTCTATTTGTCTATTCGACAACTCGTAGTATGTAATGTGGAAGAGTTCAGTCGTATTATTTTGCATGAAATATGAATATACTAAAGATACCGGTTTTCTAGTATGCGTTAGTTGTCAGATGCGAGTTTGGATACTACCAGCTTGTGACAAGTGTTATGAAGGTTTACGAAAGTATGTGCCCGTTATAGCGTATTTTTAAATAACAATATGTATGTTTGCTTATTTTCAGTAGCATCATCTGTAAATACCGAGCAAAGCGCAAAATGTCTGGTCCTCAAGGAAGAGTTAGAGGTAATTGCCAAATGGAGAAACAATTCGTGCTTTATATCCTAAAAAGTGTATATGGAGACTGTAAATTAATTAAATTATTTGAACTAATAGACATATTTTGTGTCTATTGTCAGAGTGTGACATAACATGATAATAACTTTCAGTTTAACAAAAATACTACTTTCAAAACTTATTTTTGAAGTACAACTGGTTGTCTGCAGTTGAATTCAAAACATTTCAAGTATGAAAATAAATGAGGCATGAACTTATGAGGTTTACTCTAATAATAACGTATTAGTTACAATGCTGCTTCAATAGTTTCATCAGAGTATGATAATCTATTTTTAACACAAAAGCTGTTTATCAGATAGCAGTTGCATATTAATTGTAACCCAGCTGTACAGGCATACATTTAACAATTGCAATGTTCCATTTAAGGAATTTTGTTAAAGGTCGTTGTGAAAATAATGAGGTATTGAGATTAAACTACAAAACAGTATGAAAAGGTATTTCATCATATAATTAAATAAGTAGGTTCCCTGCTTCCCTTTCAAGTTGTAAATCCCATTTGTGCTGTGAATAATAATTTTAATTTGATATTGATTGTCAACAAGTGTAGGGAAGAAAATAAAAACTGATTATTATTAGTTCAAACTGTGTTGTAAATAGGTGTTTTTTGATTGTATGAACGAGGAACTACATAAATTTCTCATACAAATGACAAAAGTCTCCTCTTAGATAAAGATAAGCGATGAAGTGAATTTAGATTGTATGAATTAAAGTAGGAGGTAATGAATGAGCTGGTGATACTGTACATTTTACTGGAGTGATTTTCTGACATTAAGCAATACAAATAGAAATTCATAGCTTATTTGACAGTTTGCGGCATTTGCAATCAATATTGATATAGTATTTGAAGGCAATGTATTATTCAGAATCATGGTTAAATTAGATATAATTTTGTATTATCAGTACTGATGAAGGCTCTAAAATTACAAATGTTTTAATATTTCTGTAACTAGTGATTGTATTGTTGTTTATTGAATTTAACCTTCGATATTTTTTTAATGTGTGCGTATTGCAAATGTTACAGGTCCTGGAAGGCCACCTAAGAAAACTTCTTGTACATGGTGTGGTGAAAACAAACAACAATTAAAATATGTGTTACCTACACAACATGGAAAGAAAGAATTCTGTTCTGAAACATGCCTCTCAGAATTCCGAAAGGCATATATTAAGGTAATTTGTATTTTGCTGCTAATCATTTCATTTTACAAACCTCATTTGTGGCTATATACTGCAAATTCATGATGGTGTGTGCTGAATACTATAAAAAAATGAAACAATTTATTTTCTTAGGGTGCCTGCTTACAATGTGACAATGTAATCAGAGGTTCTCCCGTACGTCTGGAGCAACAAGATGGTGCCACCAAGGACTTTTGCAGTACATTTTGTTTAAATAAACATGCTAAGAAGGAGCAAGCTGAACAGAAGAGAGGTGTGGATAGTCTCTCTTTATTAATTATTGAATAAATTAAAAAATATGCTCTTAACTTTATTTTTAAAATGTCTGAGAAATCTTGCAGGGCAAATCAGGGAAGAATTTGAAGAGTTTAGGGCAGAATGTAAAAGTAAATTATTTGTAAATGAAATATTGATAGGTTAATTATTGTTCATGAATTTTATGGAAAGTTACACGAAAAATATTAGTTCAATATTTTCAAATCTTACCCAAGCCCAATATTACTTCCAAAATTTTTTTTTTTTTTTTTTTTCAGTGGCAAATACAGACCAAAGGTCTGTTGGATCTACTTCTGCATCTACAGCAGTATCTGCATCTCCATCTGTTATGCAATATGACCACTTCAACAGTACATTTGATTGGGATTCTTATTTAAAAGAAACTAACAGTATTGCTGCACCTCCTGACATATTCAAACAGGTTTGTAGTGTGTATGTTACCAAAAAAATACTAAAACCCTGTTGCATTTTTAGTTTGTTTTCCTGTAGTTATTCACAATATTTTCTATCTAAATATTGAAAAGTAACTTGTTAATAGAAGTAAATATTGTTCAAGGTAAAATTGTATTAAATCAAGTTTAACATTATTTGATTGTAAAAAGGATTTAATGGTCTAGTGTTTGATAATGTACAAACATTTACTATTTTGAAGTAATTATCGATTGCTTTTTTTTCCAGCACATCATTCCGCCTACGAACGAGTTTAAAATTGGTATGAAATTGGAAGCTCTAGATCCAAGAAACTTAACATCTACTTGCATTGCATCCGTTGTAGGTATTTTGGGCCCTCGACTTAGACTACGACTAGATGGAAGTGATAACAAGAATGACTTTTGGAGGCTAGTAGATTCCAACGAAATACATCCCATTGGACATTGTGAGAAACATGGAGGAATGTTGCAACCTCCTTTAGGTAAAAGTTTTGTTCAAGAAGTTATTGATAATTCTGTGGTGGAATCTTCAGTGACAAAAGGAAAGTTGTGTTGTTTGTGACCCTGTAGGTAGTCTATATCAGAAGTTCACAACAATACTAAGCTCGAGAACCGAACATTTATTTACAGTATCTGGTGGATCAATGATTATTTTTCTCATTGCCAGAATGAAAAGGACTTTATACTATCTTGAGCTTTCTCGTTTTATACAAATGGAGGAAATTGTGGAAATGCTTAAAGAAAACTTTACTACCATTTTAAAACGCACAATCAAGTTTTGTTTATTTCTCCTGAGAAGATCTTCTGCTAAGACTTGCTCTTTGTTTGAAGCATTAATCAACCAACCACTACCCTGACATGAACATCAAATATCTACCTCACTTATTACTATGCCACAAATGAGTAAATTTGCACTTCAAACAAACATTCACAAGAGCAATATTCTGATTTGCTGGCATGGCCTGATATGGCAAGTCAAATTGCTGCTCATTTTCCTTGATTGAATATAGTGAGAAACATCAGGCATCCTGTGCCAATGATCTTTGTTACTTAACACAATCAGGTGGTTCCTGTTGTCAGAATTTCTCATTCACAGTACTTAGATGTTCATGAGCATTCTCTGAAGAAATGTAGAAGTCAAAAGATCAACTGTAATTTCCAAAATCCTTTAAGGTAGAACGTTCATGCCAGTCGCTAATCAATACTCAACCATTTATTGCATGTAAAGATTAACTATAGCTGTTAGTAGTGTAAATGGAGCTTTTAAATAATTATTTGTAAGAAGTTAAGAGGAATATGGAATTGTTGCTCTATAAAAACAATTTTTAATATTATATTTAGTGTATGATTTTTCATAAGTTGGCAATACCTAATATAGGTTGACTTTCAATGCCCACACTTTTCATTCTTTCTGTATTGAATATTAGTTCACATTGTTTACATAGAAAGTGAATTATCATCAAATAGTTTGTGATACAAAATTTTGAAGTTAGCGTGGTTTGCAATGGTGCTGACAGTAGCATTATTTATACAGCATAACTCCTTGGCTGAGAGCCGTTACTTCCAGTTTTTGTTCATTTTGCAGCAGGTTTTTTTTTTTTTTTTTAAATCATTTACTCATCAAAATGCCCAGTGAGGTATGTTACAATTAATGTCCGATTCCTCAAAAAATTTACTAGGAATTGAAGGAAAGAACATGGTACTTAGCCCATATAAATTCTTAAGTAAATTAAAACCTTAGTCTGTGAAGTTTTTCCATAAGACCCTTTATCAATGAAAACTTTTTTATTAAAAAATCAGGCTGGAAAGGGCCAAATTTTTCCTTGTCTTGATCAGAGATTTGACTTCCATTTAAAGTATTTGCTAGGTTCTTCATTGTGGTCAATCAAACTAACATACTACTTTCAGTATTAGTGTGAAATCCATAGTAAATGCTTGGGTCATGGGGCCTGTAGGATCCATGGTGTTCAGCTGTTTTACATAATTAAATATTACAAATGATATTAATTTTGTTTCAATTTTTGTAAGCTAATATCCTTAAAGTGAGTTTTCCACTACCAAAGTCTTATGGCCCCTGCATATGAGCGTTGTGTTGTACTGCGTTAAGTAATGCATGTCATAGAGTAACACTGTATTGTATGCAAAATAGCCCACAAGTGCTCTAGCTGTTCTGCTTAAGATATAATGTAAATCTGACACACATCAACACAAAGGCTTGTTTGTCAGGCCTTACAGCTCATACAATTGGATGCTTATCAAAGTTTGTTATTAAAGAATATTATTAAATCAAATAAATTAAATACACACAATTTCTTTCAATGAGTTTGAGAAAAAAAAATTGTTGAAGTTATTACTTTGTTCTGACGTTTTTCTTGGAACAGTAAAGAGATCTCTAAGAGATAAAAGATGTATGTGAATAAATTGATTATTTAATGTGTTTTCTTAGTGGTATTGTTAAAAAGTGTTTTATTGCTTTCCTCCAGGCTTCAGGATGAATGCGTCCTCATGGCCAATGTTTCTTCTAAAAACACTGAATGGTGCTGAAATGGCACCATCTAAAGTATTCAAAAAGGAACCGCCTACGCCACGCTGTAATTCATTTCAAGTTGGCATGAAATTGGAAGCTATTGATAAAAAGAATCCTCTTCTTATATGTGCAGCTACTGTGGGTATGTTATTTGTTTGTTTTTCTATATTCTACTGCAGATGTACATTCTTTATTTGTGAAAATGACAGCTAATTGTTTTATAATGCTTATTGCAGGAGCGGTGAAAGGAGAAATGATTCATGTTACATTTGATGGATGGAGAGGTGCATTCGATTATTGGTGTCGCTTTGACTCTAGAGATATTTTTCCTGTCGGGTGGTGTGCTAAAAGTGGTCATCCTCTACAACCTCCTGGCCAGAAAAGTAAATTGCTCCTTATTTCTGTAGTCTTTGTGAATAAAATATGAACTTATTTACCAAATTTCAAATAATCAAAATGTTCTCACTTTCAGCAGCCCATGGGTCGAGTCGATTTAAAGCCCGTGTCTGCAACATTCCTCCTCCATTGGCAGGAGGAGTAGGTTCAGGTGGGGGGAGTGAGACATCACAGTTGTCTCCGAACAGCAATGGTACCAACAGAGGTGTAGCAGAACATGAAGCTTCATCTGGTACTCATATTACTGTCACAGAACCTGATACTTCAAGTATGCAGAAGCAACCCTCAGCAGGTTTGGGACTTTAAATTTCTTATGGTATTCTATGAATTGACATTTTTCTATTATGACTGCCAAGGACTTAGTTGCATGAATCCTCTCTGACCTCCAAACAAATACCATATTTACCCGAATATAAGTCAACTCTGAATATAAGACAACCCCCTAATTTTGAAGAGACCTTCTGAGAATTATTTGAATTTTGACTAATTCTTACTATTTAGTCCAAATAAATTTCCAAATTGTCTTATACACTAGAAAATTGCCTTGATGTGAACATTAACTTATTGCTGAAGTATTTTCTTCTTACTTAAAATCGTCATAATCATGGTTTTGGCACTACCCTAATCGTCTTTACGTGTATCAATGTTATTTCTTTTTGGTCCTCCTTCCATTCTTCGTATAACTTAGGTCTGCATTAAAGTTTTGCACATTGAATGTGCGTTGCACTAAGTCTTGCATCAGACCTCGCCTAAGAACAGTCCCTGAGTCACCAGACTTTCTGTCTGTCCTGCACTTGCTTTTTGATGGCCTCTGGTTTTTTAACTATTCAAAACACAGATTAACACTCGCCAGGCGATATCATGTGGCGTTGATGAACACGCAACAAAATTTCAGCAATCATTTTCACGTTACGTTTCGTTTGATACAATGCCATTTGTTTCAGATTTTATCTTTACCAGCTCATTTAAAAATATCTGTCTGAATTACTCCATAAATCTGCAATTATAACAACACTGCAATGCAACACTCATCGTAGATACGTGTGATCTTTTTACCATTTTCACAGTTTATTGTTGCGTAAACATTAGCATTTTTTGTGGTGGAATGGCAGTTTCAAAACTACCCTAACTGACAAGGCTTAATCTGCAAATATAAGACAACCCCACATTTTTCTTCTGAGATAATTAGGAAAGAACCTTGTGTTTTATTTGGGTAAAAACTGTACTTTCTCATTGTAACTTCAAACACATTACAAAGAAATTATTTTTCATTCGAAGGCATCGGTTAAAACCTCGTAACCAACAAGATAAGCATGTTATCTGTTGGTGAAAATAGAAATAAATGCACATACAAAGTTGCCATTAGCTCGTATTTGTAAATGGTGCATTGGCTTTTGGCAGAGCAAGGGTTAAAATGCGTCTTGGGAAACAATGAAGGGGAAAATTGAAGGACTCAAATTACTTCTGCAGTCTAAAGATAGTCTGTACAAGCATAGTTTTATGTTTTGGAAATTCATTAGAGTTGTCGTCAAATGGCTGAAGAACACTACGTTAGAACATAGAAAATAGAACATGTTCTAGAACTGAAAAGGAAAAGAAAATGATTTTTCCATGTAAGTTTAATTTCAGTTTATATTATATTTACATATGAAAGCAGGACTGAAGTAGTACCATGTAATAACAAGAGACTATGCGAGTTTGTGCATTAACCCTTCAGTGTGGTATGCTGTCTACAGATGGCAATTTCCTTTCTCTTCTAAATGCATTATGCCATACCTGGATGGCATGGATTTTCCTTTCCTTTCGCGGTAAACCGTCTCAGGATGGAAGGGACATTTACCTGTTTCTCCTCTGATTTGCGGTGTGCCGTCTACAGACGCTGGTCGCTTGTCGGTTCTGTGAAGACACTGGCTGTGTGTTAGAGAATTTTCTGTTTCTTTCCGAGTGATTTTCCATACAAATAGTTTAATATCGATTAAAGGGTTTCTATTTCTGTTTTTATGAAAACAATTATTTTACAATACTTTGCCTTATGTATCACATAAAATTATTGCAACTGTCAGACATACGTGGTATTAGTTATCTGAAAATATTTGTTGATACAAGTGTGTATGTCGTATTTATAATAAATTATCATCATAATTTTATATTTGATATTGTTATTAATATTATTGTTATTATTTTTCATTGTGATCATTGTCATCATTGTGATCATTGTCATCATTGTGATCATTGTCATCATTGTGATCATTGTCATCATTGTGATCATTGTGATCATTGTCATCATTGTCATCATTGTCATCATTGGTGTGATGCAATGCATTCTCAGGGTAGAGCACTCAGAAGTGCAATACTGCCTGAGCTGAGATGCTCCCGCAGGAGGCCTCGCCGGATGCGCTCAGATGGCTACCTGCTTCCGCGGTGCTGCTGACCCTACATTTCACATAAAGCCGCCTTCAAATGCTCCCATGCAGACCCTCGCTACCGTGTTGAAGTGTTAATTACTGCAATGGTAGCTGTTTTTACTTTCTTGCCCTTACTTCATAAGAAGAGAAAATACTATAATCGTGCGCCGGAAAATGGCTAATTTTCAACATAAAAACTTATTGACAGGCCCTGGTTATGAAAAAGTGGATAAATCATGGTCCTGTGTATATAGTGAAATTCCATTTATACTTTTTGCACACATTTTTCACATTTGTTTTTTTCTATAGTCCCAGATAAATTTCTATTCTTCCCATGCTAAATTATTTCAGATATGTGTTTGATGTTTATAAGTTTTTTATGCTTACACATTCATAATGAAAGTCCATTTAAGGACATATAAGGCCGAAAACGACATAGGTGACCAATAAATGAGAAAATGTTTGTTAACTTAGAGGAAACCACAGGATTTTTGTGTTGAACTCTGTATTCCAGTTGTTTAATTTCATCACTATGAAGGTGGTTTCCACTCTCCAATTTGGAATTTTCGACAAAACTAGAGCATGATAAACAAATAGGGAAGCTAGTGTCATCCAGTGCAATGTTGCATAATGTTCACCAATATTGCGTGTTAAAAATTCGGCACATTTAAAGGAAATATTGAAACTTAAGGGAATCAAAGATTTATAATGACTATTTGGCCTGTGTCACATGAGAATTGCATTGATGCAGGTCACCTAATGGTGATGATGTCAGGGGCATTGATATGATTAATGTAACTTATGCAAAACGGGCACATAAGTGCTCTTGCCCCATTCGTCACCTAGCGGTCCGTGTTGAAAACTAGAAAACCTGTTTTATCATGACTTATGTTGAGGCTTAAGCTGTGGTCAAAACACAAGTTACAAACACCGCTCGTGTGCCATTTTGCATAAGATTCAGAGGTGATCTAAGATATATGATAAGCGACTCATGGGCACAAGCATCGACATGCATCAACACAGCTAACGACATTGGCATTAGGCAACATGCGTAAACGCAATGCATCTGTGACAAAGACCTAAAGGATTGGCTGCATGAAGTGCAGATATTAGTGCTATCTTTTCCACCAGGCATTTCCATGCCTGGCGTGCATGTCTCCTAAGTACAGTAACAAGTAATGTACTTCAGCTTCGGCTCTCGATCAAGTTTTTGTCTAGTTTCCATGATCCACTAAACAAATCCTGAGATGGCCCCTTGTTTTGCTTTTGGACATAAATGTAGCTATACTTCTGGCTTGTAGTGGCAGGAGTAGAGGTTGGGGGGTTACTGTTTTGTTAGCAATACAAAAATGAAATAAAATCTGCGGTTTGTTTATTAATGCAAATAAGTTTTCTGTAACTTGGGAGTGATAAAGTCTAGTTTTCAAAAGTTGCTAACTTTGCTTCTTTTGATATTTTTATTCATTATTCCACTATTTATTGGAATGTCTATTTGTCTATCTGGTCAACGCTAGCGCCAAAACGATTCCGCTGATCTTCTCCAGAATTGATATTCCCTGATCAATCTGTACTACCTCAAGGCTCTGCGAGTTTGCTGTGTACATATGTAGCTGATATGTATTAATGTACTACATATTGGAGCAGGATTTATCCACTTTCTCTGTATCAGTACGAGTTTTCATGTCAAAAAAATTACCATTTTTACTGCAGTATTACATACTTTCTCTGCAATACATACATTTCTTCATATCATGTGCACATATAGAATGTGCATGTATATGAAAAAGAAAAAAATTATATAAAAGACGGAGAGCATTCTTCGTTTCACTTCATGTAAATTGCAGGGAGAGAATGCATAGAAACTATAGGCTTTACAATAGGATCAATGAAAAATTACATAAGATGTGGGAATGTAAAAACCAAGGTTTTTCTGTCTTCTGATTTGATTTCCTCAGTTTCATTTCATGTCCTAAGTGTGGATTTGTTGGTCATTGAAAGAGGACGGGTAGACGTGCATGTTGTGCCTGTACAGGATTTATCTGGTCACCACATTGCATCCTTATTGTTAATGGATGAAGAACAAGTTCCTTAAATCAGTGTTCAAAGCTGGGGCAGTACCTTGCAAAATACCTCGGTGCCCATGCTCAGAAAGACGTAGAAAAAAATTATGTAACTTAAACAGAATCAATGAAAAGACACTTAGGCATGGACCTAGAATGAAAATTGAAACCACAGAATATAGCTGCTTAACTAAAGTCATCATGGCTTTTAAACATGTGTAACGATAGAGAAGGACAAACAAAACTACAGACAGGACTTAGGAGATTCTTGGACGCTCTACGGGCATTGCAAGATTGAAGAATGAAGCTGTGAAAAAGAATTTGATAACCACCAAAGATTTAATAGAAGAAGAGAACATTAACTGGAAAGATCACCTGATGAGAATGTGCAACAGACTCTCAAAACTGACCAATAAAAACATACATTAGAAGACCACAAAAGAAAGAGCTACATTAAGAACCCTTTGAAAATTAAATGTACCGGGAATACTGCAACAAACCCATGAAAACAATCTGTAAAACCCAATTCTCCGGTAATTATTTATTAAAGACGTTTATTATATTTCGGTAGTTCATGATGATTATGATGATATATTTGATAATTTTAATAATTGTAATAAGTTAATAGCAACTACACGACAAAATGTTTTTCTATTGAAAAATCGCTTTTTGTTGCAGAATCATTACAATACTTTCTTTATACTGTATAAGTAGTATATGAGAAAGTATAAAAGATGAAATTGGTTAATGAAACTTTGTGTTTTTAATGAAACTTTGTGTAATGAAACTTCGTGTTTTTGTGTTATACATTTTAAAATGATGTACAATAAAACCCGCTCTTTTACACTTTTCATGGGACCCTAGAGAAAATGGGGTAAATAAGGGGATTTTTTTTCCCCCTCGAAAATATGAGTACGGTATAAAGTATTTACGTACATACAATCAATAAGGATTGTAAGATGCTTTAATATGCTGTATTGGTTACATGATAAACAATATTACAAGCTCATATAGAAATTGACTGAAATTGACATCAGAAATCGAAGGTGTAATTAACACCAAAGCATAGTGAATTTTAAATGTCGCAACGACGCTTCCAGGAGTCCCCATAATTCACTGCTGGTAGCCTTTGACTATGCAACAATGTACTCCTTTGTTGGATTTGTGGGGGGTGGGGGGGTATTTCTTGTGTAAGAAAAAAAATGAGTTTTCATTTTCCCAAACTCAATAAAATGTTTGTAATTTCCAAGTAGTCATTTTTTAAATTTATTTATGAAATAATAGAAAGTGTTCATGAAACGAATTTACACTTAAAAACATACAGAGAATTCCATACTTTGATGTTTGAAGTGTTACAATTTGATAAAAGTTACGTTTATTTTAGAAAGAGAAAGTGTGAAGTGTGGTGGAAATAAACAAATTATTGTGAGCTACCTCTCTTAGGCCTGTGTCTCACGAGTGTTGTGTTGCGATGATGCGTGTCACCTAATGTTGATAACGTCATCTGTGTCGATGCCTATGCATACGTCACGTAACGCGCATCAAAGATTAACACTCATGCGAAACGGCACATGAGCTCTCTTGGCAACGCGCGTTGTGCTCACAGCCCAAGCAAGACGCGACAAGAACGTTGGTAACAACGCAAGTCGCGAAGAGCACTCATGTGTTGTTTAGCATAAGATAGTGTTAATCAACCACACCCGTTAAGTAACTCGTATGTGCAGGCATCAACGCAGCTGTAATCCTCAGCATTGGAGGTGACATGCGTCAATCCAACCCTCGTGTGAAACTTGAGTTTATATTCTTCAACCATTGCCCTTTGGTCATTTTTTCTACCATTTTAAATACCTCTGTAATGCCATAAAATGAAAATTTGTGTAGGCCTAGCTGGTCAAGAATTTTCACTGTATTTAAATCTTCTGGTCTTCGCATAACATTTCATAACTGTTTATAATATTGTGCCATTTCAATATTCTTTCTGTTATGGCCATTTTTAACGTGGCAAGATGGTGGGAAAGTGCAGTCACAGTGCCCATAACGTTATGAATATACGAAAACTGATGGGACCGATAAGAAATGTAAATGCTAGGAAAACATAAATTGCAGGAATGTAAAAGCGGGGTTTTACTGTAGTTAGCTTCAGAAAAGGCTTTAATTTTATTAAGTAGGTTCTTTTGATTGTTATTGGAAATGTAAAATTTAAAAATTCTTAATATTTTATTTATTTTTACAACAGGCTTATTTGCCCCATGAAATTATAGGTTACACATAGTTGATGTACATAATAATATGAAAATTTATAACATTAACAAAAACAATATAAACTAAATGCAATTAATAAAGTTACAACACTAGTGATAAATAATTTTAATTAGTTAAAGTCTAATATTCTTTGTTTCTAATATCTCACAAAACTCACCTCACTCATACCTATTTCTTCATTATTCAAAAATTAATTACAATATCTTCTTAATCGAGGTATTGATGATCAGTAGTAACTGTGATTTACAAAACCTTTCCTTAAAGAAGATATTTTTTATTTTGCAGTGAACAAATAATTGTTTTAATTCTGGACAATCATTCATTTATTGAAATAATGGTGGCAGCAACAAGCTGTTAAACATATCTTACAATATTGTTTAAGTATCTTAAATCATGTTCTATATTATATAAATCTATAAATCACATATATAGCATCTGTGTAATATATTTCTCAGTATATAAATCTATAATTCAGTACGATGGCATGTATTAATCACATTTCTAGTTAGTCCATCACCCATCTTTCACTTAGTTATCTCATGTTTGGATCGTGAACTTCACTTTGTCTGCACTGATTTTGAAGGCATTTAAGGTTGCTTTTCTGATGCATTTTGCAGGCACATTCCATATTGGTGTTGACGACCAAATTGGTGATGAAGTGTGCTCTCTGTCTTATCCTTGTTTTTTCTTTCTTCAGTTTCATTGTGTGTCCTCATAGTATGTCATCTGTAGATCTTGTGAAGATATCTACGTATTGTGGAACCTTATTGTGGCCATTCGTAATTTTATGTGTCTCAATTATGTCAGTTCTATATCTTCTCTGTTCCAATGTGAGTATCGACATTTTTTGGCATTTCTGTTGGTAGTGTTTTCTGTGGCATTCTCTTGGGATCCTTATGATTTTCCTTTGTACTTTCTCTAGTTGTCATTTATCTTTTTCATAAAATGGGGACCAGGCCATGATTGCATGTATTCAAGCACAGGTCTGATGTAGGTGTATAGATTCTCTTAATCCTTGTTTTGTGCAGTTTAGAGAAAGCCTTCCTCATCATACATAGAATGATATTTGTTTGTTTGGTGACCTTAGAGACCTGACTTCCCCATTTCAAATTTTGCGAAATTAGTACACAGGTTATTTTGTTGTGCTATGGTTTCAAAGTTGTGACTTGAAATCATAGGGAAGTTTCTCTTTTTTTTACCGATGTGAAGTACTTCTTCCCCTACCTTCATGAGGAAAAAAGAGATCCAGAAGATCAGAGCCACTGAGGTCCTTTCCTGAAGCCAAACATCGGTTCCAAGCGAGGAACCCTGTTGATCTTTCTCTTTCCTTTTCCAGCACCCTGAAAGACAAGTCTTTGAAGGTAGCAGTGAGCTGCCCCTCAGGTCAGCGGTCTCCAGTTCTGAAAAATATTTGAAGGAAATATTTTTATATTTATTCATTTACTTTTCCACAGTTATCAGTTCTAATGTTTCCGTTCATTTTCTTGTTGCTTTGTGATTGAAAGTGGTATCATGATGACACTGAAAATATCTTTTGCACTGGGTCCATACCAACTTGATAGTATTTATAGTGACAATAAGGGGGAGGGGAGTCCCTAAACTTGATGACCAACTTCTTCTATCATTTCATCTTCCCACATTAACTGATAGGATTTATCGAATAGTAAGAATATTGACAAACCTTATATATATATATATATATATATATATATATATATATATATATATATATATATATATATATATATATATATATATATATATATATATATGTATATATATGTATATATATGTGTATATATATGAACATAAAATTGTGTTGCTCTACAATTTTATTCAACAAATCTTAGGCTTATTTCAGTGAGAAACATTTTCTGTACAACAGTCTCAGAAACTTTTATACATTCTATTTGCAAACTTTGTTCTAAAATTCTGCACCTTTGATGAAATCACCTATATGTAAGAATATATATTTTTCCTTTGTCTAAACTTTTGCTCAAGCAGCACTCTCTTCTCTTATCTAGTCATGGCCAAGAGGCAAAAACTAATAGGTAGATTTTTAAAAACAATATATAAAATGATATATCAAAATAAAACAATATTAAACCACAATATAGGTGCTTCCAGCCAGACAAGGAGAATTCAAAATCCAAGCAAGTCTTTACACATGCTGATCTAACTCCAATTTCACAAATTTAAACATACTTCATTACATGCAAACCATGCCTTATTCATTTACTTTGTCCCATTTCATATCTTTCAATCATAAAGAATTCGGTGGAGATTTTGCTTACCTTGCGAATATAACCATGTCACGAAGCAGACAACAGGCCTGTCAAATAAACACAATTCCTGTTTGTTTAACTTCTCATTTCTGTAGCGAAGTCTCCAAATATTAACTACGTACAGCGTACAGAAAATATTAACTTTTATCTTGAACATAGTTCCAAAATATTTTTACTCTATTCTAGGACTATAACAAATTTTTTTATTAACGTTTTGCTTTAGCGGAATGACAACACAATAGGTGGTCCCACGACTCTAAGACAAGTTAACCAACGTTCATGAAATGAACATGAAAAAAAATGTTTCATGCTAATCATTGACCATATCTGGCACAATCCCTGTGGTTTGGCAACAACAGCTGTCAAAAAGTGGTCACATGACTGAACGCTCTGTATAGAATGAACAGCATCTGTCCCAAAACAGATCCCTGAGGAACCCCTGCTTGTAACTGATCAGTATGTCGATGCTGTGTCCAACATGTCCTTGAAAAGTTCTGTTTGAGAGGTATTCCCTGATCATGCTAATAATTAGCCTCGTATTCTCGTTGCTTCTAGTTTATAAATCAGTCACTTGTGAGGGTCTTTGTTGAAAGCTTTAGTATAGTCCAGGTAAATTATTTCCATAGGTTGTCCTTGATCTAATATTTTGGTCCACACATCAAGTGAACTGATCAGGTTGGTGATGGTTCATCTTCCTGGTACAAATCTTTGTTGCTCTCTGGGGATTAGATTTTTGCTTTGTGTGTGGTTGTGGAATTTTTGGACTATCAGTCAATCCATCATTTTCCCAACTGTATTTGTCAGACTTATTGGCCTGTAATTTTGTGTTAGCCATGTGTCACCTTTTTTTAAAAATAGGTGTAACCTCATCTCTTTTCCATGCAGAAGGAAGTTTCACTGTATCGAGCGACTGCAGAGTTGACAGAGTTGGGGCCAGTTGTGTTGCACAATTTTTTAAATGGTCAGGGCCACTAGAAGAGCTTTTGTCCAGTCCAAGGAGAGTTTAAGCTATCTCCTACATTTGTAAATTCAATATTTTCTATTGTTTCTGTGCATCTGTTTCTAATGTTTGGTAGTTGATTCAGTGGTTCCAACTTCTTCAAAGTAGTCTACGAAATGTTCTGCAATTTCCAGAGGGTCAGTTACTGTGAGCTCCTCTGCATTGCATTATTTTAGGCGGTACTGTCTTGTACAAAGTCTGCTTCCTGATATAAGAATAGAAACTCTTGGCTCCTTTTTGTACCACTTGCTTCTTATATTCCTCACCTTTCATCTGTACGTCTGATGTGAGCCTGTTGGAATTTCTTCTATTGACCTCATAATGTTCATCCGCTGTAGTTTTTCTATACTTGTACCATGCCCTGCAATTAGCTCGATTGATTCGCTTTTTCATCTTGAGGTTGATCCATGGTTTAAGTTTTTTTATTCTTCCTGTATTTTGGTGAATAGATAGATAATAATTTCTGGGATATGCCACAGAATTTTCTGTAGTTCATAATCTTCAACTCCAGCTTTCTCATTTTCTTCTTCATTTCCCACGGTTATGGATTCTCAGTGTTCTGTAAAGTATTTTGTTATTGCCTCAAAGTTTGCTTTAAAAAAGTTTTACATTTCATTAGGATTATAGGAAATGTCTCCAGTTTCTGGTGTTTCTAATTGCAAAGTAGTTACAATTACCAGATGATCACTTTGTCCTATGTTTGGTCACAGAGTTTGGGGAGTAATAAGTCTTCATTACCAGGTCCCTTCAAGTACCAGGTCTAGAATTGCAGGGCTTTGGTTCCCTCTATATCTCGTGGGTTCATTGATTTTCTGATCAAGGTTTGAGTCTGTTCATTGTTGTAGGAATTCCCAATCTACTTCAGTCTTGGATGTAGCTCCGTCTTCAGTCCATGTGATAGAGGGGACATTGAAGTTGCCCATAATTATGACAGGTTCACATAATTCTGAAACCGCGCTTATCCGTTCAAAGATTTTGGTGTCCGTTTGTGAGGGTGGTCTATAAATTTCTCCAATGATTAACTCTACTCATCTGCACTTTCAGCCATAGTTTGTTTCAGGATCTTAAAGATTGTGGGTCTTCGATGCTCTCACTGTGGTTGTTCTGATTTTACGTTGCACGTAGATCAAGACTCCTCCAGCTCTTGTTTACCATGTCTTCGGTGGATAGAAAAATCTGGGATATGTATCAGGCTGTCAGGAATGTTGGTATTAAGCCAGGATTCCTTGATTACTATTATGTCAGGTCTCACAGTATTGACTTCCTCCAAAAATTGATCGAACTTAGGACAAGATATTGGTACACAAAATTATTGGGTTGATTGTTCTTATTGCTGCCCATCCTAGTTTTCCTTTTTATCAACAATCCTCGGGTTACCCCTGATATACTTGATAATAGGGTTAGGGTTCACTTTCTGTGTAATTGCCAGTTGTTCCATAAGTTCTTTTAGCTCTTTTCTTTGTAATGGGGCGAGATCATTGTTGACCTTGATTCCTGTGGTTTTGGCCTTGGTTTTCGTAATAGGTCTGGGTTTTGAATTTTCCTGTCTGTTTCCCCAGTTGCGTTGTGTACATCACACGTCCCTGAATATCGTATCCAAATTACTTGGAATGCTCACAATGGTTGTTTGATCTTGGGTTTGATGCTCCTTCGCATCAACATTATCTGCTTCACCTATTCCATGAAGGATTACTTTTCTCTTCCACATATTGCATTCCTCTATCTCTCTAAGGAGTTCAAGATTCAACTTTGGAACTGTGCCAGCCAATTTAATATCAATTTTAATATTTAAAAGTTTGTACATAAATTTAATATCTTGTAATATATGTGAAGACTGTAGGGATGGTAAATTAGTTTTCGGAGAAATATCTGAATGGGATGGGAATAAATTGACATTGGAATTTTTTATTTCAAAATAAGCATACCTGAAAAATTTATGTTGTACACTCTCTAATTTTTTTATTACATAATTCACACTTTGAAGCTATACCGAGTAGTATATCAATTTTGATTTTACTAATGAATATACAAATTCAGTATTGTATCAAGTTGTTTAAAGTGTGATTTTTGTCTTCTTATAAAACAGTTTTAAAAATTCATTAACTATATTATGAACATGATCATAAAATAGCATTTTGAATCCATCACTACTCCTAAATCTTTAATTTGATTAATTTCTTCAATCATGACATCTCCCATCAAATAGAAATTCTGGAATTTATTATTAACTTTAGCACAGCTTAGTAATTTACATTTATTATAATTCACTTTGAGCTTATTTTCTGTACACCATAAGAAAAATGTGACAATGTCTTCCTGTAGAAGTCTAGAATCCCCTTCCTCATTTGCCAAAATTTATAATCGTCTGCATATGATAAAAAAAAAGTTTTCATAAACATTTATTATATCATTTATGAAAATTATAAACAAAATTGGCTCCAAGTGAGGCCCTTGTTGATTTTTTAAAAACATTTTTGGCATTAACATTTTATTGAATATTATCAATTATTTATTTTCATTTTAAATCTTGCAACCTAAATCGTTACTGTATTATTGACCTCAGTAATCCAACTTTAAAAACTTATTGATTTCATTAAGTGTTCTGTATTAAATCCAATTTACATCAGGAAACTGATCAATTTTCATTCAGAATTGGTCATTAAAAAAATATTTATGTAAAGTTTACTGTACAAGTCGAGTATCAATTCCTTTTCCTATCAATTCCATGCCAGTTTGTTCCATTTTGAGAAAGATGAAATTCTGAGAAATAAAAACCAGGACAATGACACTTGCTGAAATTTGCCTCCAAGGAAGGCTGGTCCCTTTAGACATGAAAGTCAGCCGGAGGATGGGAAGGTAGTGGACTAGAAGTGGTACCTAAAGATGGCAGCCCCAGGACACATCTGTCCTGGAATACGTAACTTATTCTAGGGAGAATTTATTAATTAAAAGGAAAATTGGACAGACTAAATACTGACAGTGTTTGACAGGAGAGAATGACTTGAAATAGCGAAGCAACTCAAAATTGGCCTTTGGAATGTAAGAGATATTTTGCACAAAGAGGTTTAATTTCAGAAACCTCGACAAGTGAAGACAAATGTTGCTCATAACTATGAGATAATTCACATCCCCAGTAGCCAAATGCAATTTGAAAGATGGCGGAAGAGATTTTTCCAAAAATTTCTCTAAAAAGTTACAGAAATGTGTAAATGCTGTAAACACAAAATATTTTATATTATTGCAGGAAACTGCCATTCCTGCATTGGTAATTCTCATAATTATAATAGGAAAGCATGGAGTACAACTGTTAATGGAATGGGTTTTCAAAGATTTTGCTGCTTTTATTCACTTCATAATAACATCTACCTTTTCTCATATAAAGGTATTCAAAAACACACTTGGCCTGCCAGAAGTTCTTGATGTATCATTAAGATTCGGATTTCAGTGCAAGTGCATATTTTGTCCCTATAGTCAGAATGTATGCTCACTTGATAAGTGCATTAAACATCCAATTTCCAGGTATTTAAATGTGTTTGTGTGATGCACTGCCCGTCTTGCATATTTTTCCTCTTTTCTTAATATGCATCATGTTTCTGCAAATTGAAGTGTATGACATCATTTAAAGATTTAAAATTGAGGGTTAAAATTGCATTGAGAAAGATGAATAGGCATTTTCACCTCAGAAGGTGTTTTACTTATTACTGAAGAGAAAATATGTTTTGGTTATAGGTCCAAAGTTGATTTTAGAGTTGTTTGTTCACTACTATTTTATTCTCTATGCAGTATATTCAAGTTTCTGTTGTGAAACGAATAATTATTGTGAGTCATCTTAAGATTGCAATAGTAAACCTTCACCATTAATTTTTGTGTTTGTTCCTGTGATGTAACTCTGATATTGAATTTTCATTGAATTTAGGAAGTTTACTGTTTGAAAATGTATTTGGAGGCTAATGCTGATGTTGTAATTTCTTCATAAAATATTCTAATGTTTGTTGGATTTCAAATGTTTTGCAGGTTGTGTTTTTGTGAATCATGGATGCATGTGTGGTCCGTATCTTGATCCACGAAAAGTTTCAGAGTTGCCAATGGTATATTCTGCTAAGAGCATTAATCGACTGGTGAGAGAATGTGTGCAAGCTCTTGTGGATGCTGCTTTGGACCAGAAACAAATTTTTGGACTTCTAAGACAAGGAGAAGGAAGAGTTATAATTACTGGTAAGGAGTAACAAAATGTTTGGGGTTCTTTAATTGTTAGACATAATTCATTTTACCTTCTTTAATTCTTCACCTTTGTCTACTTGATACAGCATTGTTGTTTTTTTGTTGACATTTTCCTGACAAACTCTTTCATAATGAGTTCCAATGAGATATCCGTTAATTTAGGAAAGCTAGCGATGTTGGTGTACCACGTTATTTTATTATCCAGTGTTCTGGAAAATTTAGTTTTCTTGATATTCACTATGGCCAAACACTATTTTAAATTCAGTGAATTGTGATCACATAAACTGAACCCAAATCTGCCCTTGTCTATCAGTTCAGCACACTTTAGAGATGTGTTATGCATTGATGTTCGATGGAAAGCTGATTCTTCGTAGAGTTGTTTGTTTGAACTCTTGGTTTGCATTTAAAAATTCATTAAAAAAAATTTGTAGAGGTAACTGTACATTTGCTAGGTAAACAATGTACGTAAATTGTTTGTCTTCTGTCTGTAAATCTGACTGTGGAGAGTGGACGCATTTAAACTATTCATTCTGAATGTGTGGGCAAATATTACGATTAATCTTGTTAATATTTTTTTGATAGCATCTTTTGACAGTAAGTCAGTTGATGTGCGATTACCAGTCATTGAGAAAATGTCTGATCTCTGGAGTTTCCTTGAAATTCTCTTTGAAGAATTGATGTGTTGTGAGAATTTTTATACAAGTCGACCGTTAAGTGGAGGATGCCCGAAATGTACAAAACATGTTCCAGTGGCCAACATCAAAAGAGGTATTTATTATTTCCTTATTAACACAAAGGAAATAGTGAGGCAATTTTCTAAGTGCTTTTTCAATGATTTTATGAACTCGTTGTTTGCAGAAGATTGTGAAGTGAGTGGAGGAAATGGTGTTGCTACAGAAAGCAGTAACTCTGGTGTTAAACGACGTTGGTCATCAGAAAGTTCTGATTCTCGAATAGGTTCTTGCACAGCTACTACCACTAGTGCGTCTAGTGCTGTTACCACTGCAACTACCTCCACATGCAGTGGTGGTGGCAGTAGTAGCAGTAGTAGTAGTAGCAGTAGTAGCAGCAGCAGCACCTGCAGTGGTGGTAGTAACAATGGAGGAACTGTTAATACTGCTACTGTTACAAATACCACTAGTTCTGCAACATCATTGCCTGCAAAGCACCCTCGGAAATCTGTTCCAGGTTAGAATTCATTTTAATATATTAAGAGGAGACATAAAACAAAAAACTTAGACATGTTTGGGGGATTTTTATGTTTTGTAAATATTTAGTTTTATGAATAAAATGATAAATACATCATTGTGAAATCCACACTTTTAACATAGTTTTTTTATTTTCTTATTTCAATGCTATTCAAGTCAAAATGTATTCATATGTCAAAATGGCAGTCATTTCGGTTAAACTCTCAAATTTAGGTTATATCTTTTGCATGACTTCGTCTAGAAGGCACTGGCTTTAACTAAATGCTAGAGAAGTCTTCACTATTGTTTGCATTGCACAGCTTCATCTTCAGTGATTATTTATGCAGCTAACGTATTTTGTTTACTTTTTACTGTGATAAGGTGACTAGTTTCACGTTCATTTAGAGGATTAACTTTGACACTGATTTCTGAAAAATGATATTTTGAACACATTGGTTCCATTGTCTCTGAAACTACTAACAAGATGATTTTCAATTTTTTATTGGTCAAAAATGTAATAATTAATTTATATATGTACACTAACACTCTGTTTGTTTTGCACTTACACATTTTTCGCGTTTATACATTGTTTTTTGTTAGTATTGGATAAATTTCTATACTTCCCATGCTAAATTATTTCAGATATGGGTTTTACATTTATAAGTTTTTTACTGTTATACATTTGTAATGCATTTTCCTTGAAGACCGTATAATATCCAAATGATAATGATATAGGTGACCAACAAGGGCGAATATTTGTTATGGTAGAGGAACCCGCTGAATTTTTTTGTTGAATTCAGTATTTGGGTTGTTTAATTTCTTAACTATACTAGGCATTTCAACAGTCTATTTTGGAATTTTAGACAACACTATAGGATGAAAGAATAGGGGGCATTAGTATCGTCCAATGTGGCTTTGCATAATGTTCTCCAACATTGCATAATAAAAATTCGGCGTATTTGAAAGAAATATTGAAACTCGAGGGTATCAAAGATCTGGGAAATTTATGCAAGCTTTTGGCCATGAAATATGCATGCCAATATGCCACAAAAATGTTGAAAAATGCTCGGAAATTGGTAAGATATGCAGTATTTGGTCACAAAAACCTATTTTACAATGACATTACATCTTTTTGCCACTTAGAGAAACAGGGAATATTAAAATTAAAAGCAGATTAGTATATTCTTCTGCTCATTTTATTTTGCATTAAGAGTGCAGAAAGTCACAAGAATTTTATTGAGATTACCTGTTGCTAAGGAGTGTTTCCTATAAGACAATAAAACTTGTACATAGAAAATGATCTTTCTTCATCACATGATGTTAATCTCATGTGTAATCACTTGGTGTGAACTTATGTTTTGACACTTTGAACTTGGTATGTTATCTGGAAGAGAAACACTCATTCCTTCCAAGAGATTACCCATTGTCTGTTAAGAATGAAATCCTGGATTATTTCCAAAAACTTCATTTATTTTCTTCCCAATTGTTTTCCTCATGTACAGGCATGTGCACAGCATGCCACATGTACTATATTAGGAAACAAGGTTTATAATGTTGTGAACGCTTTAATCAAGTATTACGCAGCATTAGTTACCATCCCTCTCGTTTCCCATCGGCTCACCATTTGGCCACAAAATTTGGATTTGCAAATCACTTTCTGTGCAGGGAAGAGTTGGCAAAGAGAGTGTCTTGTCACGCAAGGTCAAAGTGAGAATGCTGAAAGAATGCGAAGTGTCTTGGCGATAAACCGATCACTGCAGATACTATTACTTTAGGGATGTTGTGTGTTGGTAACCTGAAACTCATTGTACAAACGTATTTGAAGCCACTAATTTCATGCTTAGCATTAATAAATATTTTTTTAGTGGAAGTTAATATTTTAATATTATTGTAGGCAAAAAGGCGAAAAATATGCAAAACATTTCTGATCTTGTTTTAAATATTTTGTCATGAAACATACATAATTGAAGTTTTAGGAGGATACAACCATTAATAAAAGATGCAGTTGCATGAACTTCCCAGCTCTAATGACATTAGGCTTGTGTCATTAACACACATCACAAAACGCTGATGATTTTAGCTGCATTGATGTGTGTTGATACCTGGGTACAAGAGTCGTTTAACACAATCTAATGCAAACACAAGGGCTCTTGGCAGTGTGCATTGTTGCCAATGGACATGCGTGCGTTGAAAGCTAGAAAAGTCTGTTATTTTGACTTGCATTGTAACTTGAGCTATGGGCACAGGGCACATTGCTAAGACTGCTCATTGCCAAGACATATGCAGACATGGACACAGCTGACGTTATCAGTGTTAGGTGACATGCATCAATGCAACGTTGTGTTTTAGTTTTGAAACTGAAGCACTTAAATTTATGTTTTTCCTAATATCTTATGGAAATTGAATGAAGAAAACACTTGAACCTTGCAAATAGCTCTGGCCTGAACCAGGAGTAGGAAAAATGGGGGACTCAAAAAACAAACAGAAGGGTTATTTATAGTGGAGAAACAAGTTTTTACATATTTTATTGTCCACATGAGATCGTGCTGATTAGGATCAACACAATGGGGTGCTGAAAGATGTTAAAAATTACTTTCCTAAACTTTTGTAGCTTCAAATGTAATCATATTGAAAACAGTTTGAGAGAAGTTCCATTTCCAAAAATATAAAACATTTATGATTACAAATTTGGAAGCTTTAAATATTGCTGTTATTCCAATAATTGTTGAAAAACATTTTTATTTTGTTATTTTAGCTGAACAAGAGGCTGCCACATCAACAACACATTCAGAGGCTCCTCCAAAAACTCCAGCTGATCCTTCTGAATGGTCTATTGAAGATGTTATACAATATATTGCATTTGTTGATCCAGTTTTAGGAGCACATGCAGATCTGTTTAGAAAACATGTAAGTTTTACCATTTAATAAAAATATTGATCAATGGAGAACATTAAGAGCCGAACAGAAATTAATAAATAATTGTAAAACAACTCGTGGGTGTGAGAATTTGAAGTTTTGTTATCAGCCTTGTTGTAAGTGCCCACCAAATTGAGAAATTAATATAATGAAAAGAAACAAGGATAATAAAAGGTGTGAAAGCTACAAGATAGTGCTGACAATTGTATATCAAATTATTTTATGTGATAAAACATTTTGCATGGTAATTTCTTGTTATTTTTACAGGAGATTGATGGAAAGGCTTTGCTTTTACTCAATTCTGATATGATGATGAAGTACATGGGTCTGAAGCTTGGACCTGCTCTTAAGATCTGCAACTTGGTGAATAGGATTCGTGGTCGACGGCATCTACCATTATGACAGTGAGAGGCCTGGCACAGTTGAGGCACCCAGTCTACTGCAATGTAGCTGGCATTCAGTTGTTGTGCCTGTTGTGCCTTTGTGCTGTAAATCTCACTGATATTTGTTTGCCCAGGAGCAACTTTGTTGTGAAAATGAAGGGTAGTCTGGATTTTTGGGATCTGATTGATGTGACATCCTGCTCATATAGCTAGTCCAGTGCACCATGCACTTAAGTCACACGTATTAATTCCTTGAATCTTCCAGCTGCTGTTGCTATATTGCAAGGTTGTGGTGACACAAATGACTGAAAGAAGCATTTCCTGGTTGGCTGTGGTACTGATTTTGAGCAGATTAAGTAGTTGGAACAGTTGAGTGAACATTTTCATCACACCTATGTGAGGTGAAGATAAAACATTTTTGATATTTCTGACTATTCACAAAATTATTATAAGCATTAAGTGTAAATTATGTACAAAATGTTATAGAATCCTTCCAGAACACCCTAAACAAACACGGACGTTTCCTAACCATAGTACTTGTTCTTTCTGTTGGTATTACATAAAGTAAATGGACAGATGTTAGAGCCTCAAAATATAAATCATAACAATTGAGCCAGTCACTTTTTGGGGGTGGGATGTTTTTCTTCCCTCCCCCCTTTTTTTTGACTCTTCATCTTTAGACTGCAGAAGTAATTTGAGTCCTTCAATTTTCCCCTTCATTGTTTCCCAAGACGCATTTTAACCCTTGCTCTGCCAAAAGCCAATGCACCATTTACAAATACGAGCTAATGGCAGCTTTGTATGTGCATTTATTTCTATTTTCACCAACAGATAACATGCTTATCTTGTTGGTTACGAGGTTTTAACCGTTGCCTTCGAATGAAAAATAATTTCTTTGTAATGTGTTTGAAGTTACAAAGGGTATTTTAGGTAGAAGTAGTGCAAATAGCAGAACATACAATTTGACATTTGACAACGAACCTGAATGTGCTGACATTGTCAGGGTTAAGGAAAGTACCGTTTTTACCCGAATAAAACACAAGGTTCTTTCCTAAATATCTCAGAAGAAAAATGTGGGGTTGTCTTATATTTGCAGATTAAGCGTTGTCAGTTAGGGTAGTTTTAAAACTGCCATTCCACCACAAAAAATGCTAATGTTTACACAACAATAAACTGTGAAAATGGTAAAAAGATCACGCGTATCTACGATGAGTGTTGCATTGCAGTGTTGTTATAATTGCAGATTTATGGAGTAATTCAGACAGATATTTTTAAATGAGCTGGTAAAGATAAAATCTGAAACAAATGGCATTGTATCAAACGAAACGTAACGTGAAAATGATTGCTGAAATTTTGTTGCGTGTTCATCAACGCCACATGATATCGCCTGGCGAGTGTTAATCTGCGTTTTGAATAGTTAAAAAACCAGAGGCCATCAAAAAGCAAGTGCAGGACAGACAGAAAGTCTGGTGACTCAGGGACTGTTCTTAGGCGAGGTCTGATGCAAGACTTAGTGCAACGCACATTCAATGTGCAAAACTTTAATGCAGACCTAAGTTATACGAAGAATGGAAGGAGGACCAAAAAGAAATAACATTGATACACGTAAAGACGATTAGGGTAGTGCCAAAACCATGATTATGACGATTTTAAGTAAGAAGAAAATACTTCAGCAATAAGTTAATGTTCACATCAAGGCAATTTTCTAGTGTATAAGACAATTTGGAAATTTATTTGGACTAAATAGTAAGAATTAGTAAAAATTCAAATAATTCTCAGAAGGTCTCTTCAAAATTAGGGGGTTGTCTTATATTCAGAGTTGACTTATATTCGGGTAAATATGGTATTTGTTTGGAGGTCAGAGAGGATTCATGCAACTAAGTCCTTGGCAGTCATAATGGAAAAATGTCAATTCATAGAATACCATAAGAAATTTAAAGTCCCAAACCTGCTGAGGGTTGCTTCTGCATACTGGAAGTATCAGGTTCTGTGACAGTAATATGTTCTGCTACACCTCTGCTTCACGTTCTGCTACACCTCTGTTAGTACCATTGCTGTTCGGAGACAACTGTGATGTCTCACTCCCCCCACCTGAACCTACTCCTCCTGCCAACGGAGGAGGAATGTTGCAGACACGGGCTTTAAATCGACTCGACCCATGGGCTGTTTTCTGGCCAGGAACATTGATTTTTGTTTGAAATGTGTGAATATCAACAGAGCATGAAGTGATTTTAATTTTTGCAGTTTTGAAAGCAAGAAATCTCAGGTAATTTAGAGAAGACTTTATTGTATTTCTTCAGTGCTATATATTGTTTGCATTTATTTCTCTATCACGAATCATGTCTTGATCAGTTGTTAAATTGCGTTGTCAATTCCTTCCAACTGACCATTATCTGTAATATATTTGTGCAGCCTATGCAAGTTTCAACAGATAACCTGTTATTTATGTTTTATTCTTACAACAAAAGTTATGTTTGTAATTGCTGTGAAAAATGAGTGAAATTTGTGTTGTAGATATATTGGTTAGATTTGTTTTTGTGCCATCTTGTGAAGCACTTATATTTCACTGATATTTGTCATATTTCTAGCCTAGATATGTTAATTGTCTTCTGTACAAAATACCTGCCTGTATATTTCAGAAATTGAAAGCTAGCTAGTGTAAATAATGTTACCCAAGTTTGATAATGCTATAAAATCTACCATAGCAAGTTTCCTATCCTTTTCTTTCTTTTAATTTTTTAAATTTGGTCTTTGATTTATGATGGAAAATTTTGACAAAACATCTTGAATTATTATGGAAACTTTGGTTTAAACTAAGAGTAGGGCAGGTAACCCCTATTTGCTAGCAATGGGAATTCTATGCATATGAGAAGATTTTGCTTTTTGAATGTTGCTTTTAACTCACAAGAATATAGAGAATACGTGCACAACCTTTAGCACAATGAATAGCTGTTTAAATTGAAATAACTTAGATGAATTAGGAAAGTTTGGACCATCATAAATCTTTGGAAGTTAATATTTTTTTAATAGATATTGTCTCATACTTCTCAGTATATGTGTACATAATGAGTGAATGATTGCTTCAGGTTTTGGGCAAATATTGACTAGTAAATGTGGAGTGGTGGTTGGCCATTCATTCAATATAAATATTTGGCAGTTGCTTTAATTGCATAAAAGCATTGTACTTTTAGAAATGCTTAGCATTTCATGGCTTTATTAAGAGATGATAGCAGTTTTATTTTCCCTCCATAATTAAGTTATGGAACAGTATGTCTCAATAGTGCCAGCAGGATATTTAAATAAATTTGCTCTTGAAGAGTGCTGATGGTTTTGAACCTGATATTTCATATCTTGAATGTAAAGTACCTTCAGGGCTTGTTGAGAAGAAAGTGTTTCTCTTTCATATCATATTTAGTTGTCTTTGTGAGATTGAGTTTAAACTAAGGATATTGAGCATTCATTTTTAATTGCCTTTTCTATATTTCAGTTATGTTTTGATATGATTTAAGATACTGTATTATGTACATTTGTCTTCTTTCTTTCTGTAAATTCATTCTCGGCCTTCCTTTTCAACTGTAGATGTATTTGAGAGAATCAGCTAAGATCTATGTATATTTTCTTGTTAGAACGACGTTATCAGAATTTTATGCTTTAAATTGCATTGTGCTGCTGTTAGAATAATTTCTTCTTATTTTTATATTAGTCAACATGCAGAACAAAGTATTGAAAATGAACTCTGTGTCATTATGTATAATAAATATTTTTGTCAACATGTCAGAGAAACTATGTTTAACATAGCTGAATCAAGTGTGTATATTTCTGTTTACTGACCAGTTTTCAAATAATGTGATGTTTGAACTAATAGTATTTGATCAAGTATATTGAAGTTATAATGAAATAGTTCTTTTCTGTATTTAATTTGTGAAGTACACAAAAAATTACAATGATTCCCACTAAAAATTTAAATACATATTTTTGTTTGAAAGTGTGTGTTTGATTTACATCCATTTCAATTCTCATAACATCTTTCACTCCAGCAAATGCACGTTAGTGAATATTTTGCTGAAAAGACAAGTACTATAATACTGATTTCCCTTATTCATTCTCTACAGTTGTTTAAAGCAAAATTAAATTCCTTCAGGTAGCTGAGTAATGGGTCCTGGTGTATTTGTGAATGTCATAAATTTAATAAGATCACATTTTAACTAGTCTAATTATGATATAATTTGAGAGCATTGTCTAACAAAATATGTTGAGCTGTTCTAGAGTATTGAAGTTATAAATGTTTTTCTGTATTTGATTTGTGAAGTACCCCAAAATTACAATATGATTCCACAAGGAAGATTGGTTCAAATAATCCCAGGAGAGTAGAACATGTTCTGTAAAATTTAGAAAACTGGACAAGAAAAAAACAAACTTATGTAGATGCAGCCTGTTATGTTTCTTGTCTATTAGTATGTTCCATTTCACTGTCGTATTTTTGTAGTGTAAACTTTTTCTAAAATATTAACAATTCCGTAGTTGCCAATATTGATTGAATCATTTTATCAACTAGGATCAAGGAATTCCCTACCTAAGAATCGACGCCAATCGTGCTTAAAATTACTAATTTACTGTATCATTTCACACATGTATCCACCACAATGTTAAGTTCCTAAGTGAGAACATAGGAAACCCTTTGGGTGAAACAAAATAGAAATTTGAATAAACATATCACTCAGTACGATGATTCAACAACAAAAATTGTAAATCTGCTTGCAGTCGTTTGTGTATTCGAATCTATGCATCAGTGATGTCAGGTACATCAGCTTGTGAATTGGCTACTATGAAGAAAGTACTTTTACAAAGTTTTCATTTAACGAAAGAGGAAGAAAATACCATTGCAGTAATATATTAATTTTGTGAATATTGCATATTACGTGCAAATTACAAAACTGCTCAATATAGCCATATAGCTCAATTCTCAGCGATTTAAAATTAATTCCCCCCTTTAATTCAATTCCCAATTATCTTTGCTGATGTTACAAAAGAATAAGTAATTTCTATTGATGTAAACGAACATTCCCAAACAAAACCCTTTATAATCCAATTCCTTACAAAAGGCACATATTTTGAAAAATATATCAGTTCGGCCTATTATATTTAAATTTGTACTATATAATTTAAAACAATATAAAATAATGCTGTTCTATTTCACAATACCTCAATTACTTTCCATTTGCAAAACAGAACTAACATTATATTTAAAAAAAAGAATGTCTTGAAGAGTCAAAAAAGCAGGAATCAACAAAAGAGAAAAATTCCAACTTACAACAGGACCTTCCATTAAATTAAGATACAAGCATTATCTATGTATCACATTTTTTTAAAATGACAAGATGTTTGATCGTGTAGCATGAAGCAAAGCTTGCAGCATCTGGGAAGAAAACTACATTGAATTAAGGAATATAATTTTTAACTGAAAATTAGAAACTTGCATATAGGATTATAAAATATAGTGTAAAGATTACAAATTATCACAATTACATTTTTTAATGTGTTCAGGATTTAAACATGCAAAATAATTTTCTAAAACACTGAACATATACTAATACCTAACAGATAAATCAGTTGCATTTAACTAAATGTACACATATGAATGGCAAAATGCATATACAATTTCTTAAACATGCACACTTGACACTTGAGTTATCCCCATAAGGGATAAAAAAAACAGTATTACACAAATTCAAACTTATAAAGTGGTAAAACAGCATGATGACGTGGGCTTAGAACAACGATACAATATGATTATTAAAGCAAAGTACAACTGCTTTTTTCCCGGAAGGGATTGGCTTTCTGCGAACTAAATCCCACCAGAAGGCAGTCTTCTTGTTCATGTTCATTGATAAATTTCATGATATCCACGACCGCCTGAGAAACATTTATGCGTTTAATAGCCGCTTCTCGCCTCAACTGCTCTGTAATTTGCCGCTGTTGCTGCAAATTAGAAATCATCATGTCCATAACAGCAGTATCCGAGAGGCCTATTTTAAGGGCGTGGTTTGAACCTGTTCAAAAGTAAAAACAGGGCCAACGGATTGGCCTCCAACACTCTTTTCACTTCTCACAAAACGCCGATACACAAATTATGTATCGACCTTTCTCGTACGTCGATGCAGAAGCCAGCAATAATTATTAAATAAGTGGCGCACAAAACGTCACAGACCCAAAGAGCGAACGATAGATTACAACTATGGCGAATATGGCCGCTGACGGGCTTCGGCCAAGCTGGGCCAAGCTTCGGTACTATTTCGGCTTACTTCGGCCAACATCGGCCTCCCAATTGATTTGATCTCTCACTGTTCTTTCTCCATGACAAGTGCCATCCTTGTCGAACGTAGAACGAATCATCGTCGAACGTGAATAGTTCTGAATATCTAGTCCATAGACATATAGTACATATAGTCTAAACCTCTAGTGTATGAACCACATGCTTCTAGCCTAATTTTGCAAATTATGGTTGAAGTAGTAATTGAATTATGGTTAAGGTAGTCAATTTTTAGCTGATATTGAATTCTCAATGTTTAAAATTCGCCGTATTCAAGCAATGTTTTTTTTTATATACACATCCAGTACACATCGTGACTGAAGTGGTTGTCTCAATTTAAAATACTTGACCATGCACAAGACCAACGTCTCGAATAAGACCAAGACCCCGTCTTGAATAAACGAAATAATGATTTCATCAACTGACATCACGATTACTGAATATTATTGTGATATAAATTATTAATAATACTCATTAAACTCTTAATATTATGTAAAGATCAATGACAAGTGCATTCTATTGTCATGTACATCATGGAATAAGTTTTTTCCATGAACATATCTTGCATTTTGTTAATAATTATATTGCCGATAGCTCGAAGTGTAAAAAAATCCACGAAGACTTTAAGGAGATTCAATTGTAGATTAACACCAACGTTAATCCATGATTCAACCCCAGTGGACGGCAGTTAATCGGCTAAACTGAACTTCAGTGTCATCACGCGATTAGTAGGAGAACCTTAGGCCAGCATTTTCGAATTCGAACAATGACCGCCAAGCTCGTGCATCAAGCCCAAGCCTTCGTGATTTAATGAAGACTTTGGGCAAGTCCACGGCCAACGTTACTAGGGTCGGCGGTGGTCAAGTCACTGTAGTACAAACGCCGTCATCGTCAGTCTCGCTGCTGTCGGCACAGTCGTCCGACTTTTGCCGACAGCAGCGAGACTGACGATGACGGCAAAGCCGTCGAAAGCCGGCTATCTTAATAAAGATAATACGTTGACGAAGATGACCTCTTTTATTTCTTCTTATTTAACTATTGTTACTATTGTATAATGTATTATGTACTGTTATTATCCTATTGTTATTACTATTATTATTATTATTATTGTTGTTGTTGTTGTTGTTATAAGTAGTGGCAGTAAAATCATTATACCACATAAATGTTATTTAAAAAAATGAAACAGTACAAATCTTAAAATGTTAAATTATTTTAAATTAAATTATTCGAATTCTTACATTTGGACAGATTTTATATATTTCCTGTACTTTGTTTAGCCATTTGTGAGGAACGGAGTCTAACACAGAATCAATGATGACTTGATGTTTACATCCCATAGCTCCCTTAATACAACCTTTCTGTTCTTCTTCAAAGATATTATTATTTGCACAGTTTTCTCACCAATAACAGAGGTGAAGAGCTTGTATACGGTTGATAAGCATGTTATTGGTCTATAATTCATTGGAGTTTGTTCATTTCCCTTTCTGAAGATTAGAAAAGTGTCTCCTTCACTCATATAGGCATTTTATCGGTTTCTTTTATTTTTTAAAAATTTGCTGCGTCTACTTTGACGCAACGCGTCTCCGAGCTCCTTGGGGGGCGTTGAGCGCTTTGCGCTTTACGGAGTAATCCTCCATTACAAACAGCGCTTTTTGGAGTAATCCTCCGTTAATATTATGTCTGTCGCGTCTCGTCGCAGTCAGTTGTCAAGAGGACCGCCAGGTAGCATCTCCGCGTACGCGCCTCCCACTACGTGCTCCTGCGTCACTACCCTGCTGGGTTATTGAGCACCTCAGTAAAACAGCGTGCAATGCTTTCATGAGCATGAGTAAAGTACTTCAACAAGAAATTTTGGATCCTATCTGGTCCAGGAGATTTCCAATTTTGAGTCTTTCCTATGGCACTCGCAAATGTCTTTAGCTGTTATTTTTTTTAAAATTCATTTGGGCAGATTCTCGTGTTGTTTCTTAATACTCTTAATCCATGATCCAGATTCATCGAATCCACTGGTTTTAGCCCATTTGTTTGTCCAGTATGATTTAAAATCAGCATTTATGTTGACTCGCTGCTTGTTTGAATCAGGGTTCAACTTTCTCAGAAATTCTTTTTGACGGCGTCTGAATTCTGCGTTTTGTGCCTTCCTTTTTGTGATTTCATTGTATCTACGAAGTCGGGCACATTTCACTTTCATCTTTTGTCTGATGTTATCTTTCAAGTCAACGATTTCTTGCTTATTATGACGGTGTATATCAATTTTATTTTTAGCTGCAATAGCGTTTACTTTTCGGAGGACCTTTTTTGGGTTTGATATTAAATATTGCGAGAGAACATTACCTTTCTCCAATTCATCAATATTGTTTTCAAGTCGTCTTTTCCAGGCGGGTTTTCTCTCGTGTTGACATCGGCATGATTGTCTGGGATGGTAAGTCCTCTGACCGTTGGTATCAATTGCTGTAACTGTAGCACTGTATAAAGCGAGCTAAACTTCAGAGAGATTTCGCTGTATACCGGTTCTTTCAAGGTCATTAATTTGAGAAAGAACTTGTTTGGCTTTATTTACTTTACGTAACACTGGTATTGCTGGTCTGTTTAAAGGATCTACTTGGCTGTAGTAAGCAAGAAGACTGCTGAATTTTTCTTTCACTATGTTTGTCTCTTCCCCTGGATCTACGTCACCTTCAGAGTTCAGAACTCTTTTATTGCTTTCTGTTTGTTCATCTGTATTGACAGTTAGTAGCTAAGAGTTTTCGACTTCTTGCCTCAATACTAATTCATTTGTTTCCATTCGTTCATTTGTACTGACAGATAGTCGTGACGAGTTTTCAACTTCCTGTCGTATTTTCTCTAGTTCCACGTCAGAGAGGTAGCATCGTCTAATTATGACATGTCAGCTACATTTTGTTCTGTCAGATGAAGTTCTGGGTACCGTTTCGTGCACTCGGCGTGAAGAGCTTACCTCTATCCTGGGAGTGGATTAGATTGACACTGGTTCCATTCTGATGGTACCTCTCTGGGTGGCGAGAATAGAACGCTCTCTTTATTTCAATGTTCATCTCGCGCGTCCATCTCTTACGCCCAGCAATTTCTCTCCTGCTGGCAGCCCTCCTCACGGGTGGCGAGCCAGCAGACAGAGGGATATTTGGTTCTTCTGTCCGTGCGGTTAGATTCATTCACATTGTTGTTCCTGTCGTCATCTAAAGGCTGACTATGATTCACATCGAGGACAGCCTCATGGCTCGATGTGTCCGAGGCATTACCTCTTTTCTTGTGTCTCTCCATAAGTGTATGGGTATCGCATTTTGTACCTAACTGCCCGGTAAGTAGTGAGAAGAGTCCATCCACCAAGTTCACCATTGGGGCTCATTGTCCCTCATCTCTGACCTTACTGTTCACTCTTTCTGTTTGCAGCCGCCTGTTCCTCGTCAGTTGCTGCATTGAGGATGAAATGGGATTAAGAAGGGAATAATCAGATTAGGAAATTTTTATAGGTGAGTAAATAGCTTGTGTTTAGGAAACAGGAGAAAGTGAGCTGCTCAATCCACCTACTTACCCCTGCTGGAAGTGGAGAGCGGAATGTGGAAAGGAGAATGTCTAGGGTAGGTCAGCGATCAGCGCCCCTTATTGGTAGGGAAAACCGGGCTGATTGCTACAGACCCTGCCCTCCTGCAGGGCACTGCGGGCAATGGGGTGCCACCTCCATACGCACTTATTATCTCTTAAATTATTTATTATTATTTTATTATTATTATTATTATTATTATTATTATTAGGATGACACAGGAATACAGGGTTATGCTGACTCCGACTGGGCCAATTGCCCGAATAACAGAAAATCATATTCCTTGATATGTCTTCTTGATGTCAGGAGCAGCCATTTATTGGTGTTCACGTAAACAAAGAACTGTCGCGCTCTCTTCAACGAAAGCAGAATATATTAGCATTACCGAAGCTACTAAAGAGGCAATTCACATTCTTGCATTTGCCCGAGAACTGGGAATTAATCATTGTAATAAAATCATTATTTACAATGTCAGCCAATCCGCTGGAAAATTGGTATATAATCCAGTGTTTCATGCTAGGTTCAAACACATCGACGTGATATGCCATTTTATTCGGCAAACAGTACAAGAATATCAATTGAAAATTGAATACTTGAGAACTGCAGAAATGATAGCCGACATACTGACCAATTCGAGCGTAATACGATTTCAGGCGAGTGTCCGCGCCCAAAACACTTCTGTACACGGAGTCGGCATTGCTGTGAGGTAGCTCCAGCTACCAACAGTCCAAAACCTAATTTTTCAGTGCAGCCAAGATGTGAATTACTACGCCTTTTTACTGACGAGGCGATCTTTTGTGAAACCGCTCGGCTGAAAAGTTCTCAACAGTTGACGCTCGTGGCGTCCTATTAAGAAACGTATATGATTTTCAGAAGTGTCAACAATGCGAGTTCCTAGTAGCTGTCGCAATCTCGCGAGTCTATGAAGCAGTTCAAACTTTTCAAAGCAGTTTGTTCTTCCAAGGAGTTTCATATGAAAAACATCTTTGCTTTCTCTCTGAAAGCCAACCCGCGGTTTTTACCGAAAAAATATGCCAAGTCCAACGCGGGACGTTTAAAATGTCCCCTTTGCTGTTAATTAGCACCAAGGAATTGTTATAAATAATAGAATTCCAAGTACGGCGCCAAATTTGAATTAATTTTGGCCGTCTATATTGCAACCTTCCCTGCTTACTCACTTTATTTACTCACGCCCACACGTTGGGCGCCCAATGCAACGTACCTCTCTCTTACTCCATTTACTTGCGCCTCACTTCGGCGTGACAAAGTAAACTTACTTCCCATTCTACCTTCTATTCACGCCCACACGTTGGCGTGCACTGTAACCGATCTTCTTATTCACCCTACAATGTGAACTAAACTATCGTGCCTTCTACTATATATTTGTTCTATTCTTTCAACTATTTACCCTGCCCTCGTTCTTGCTATTTTCTGGATACAATAACACTTTCGTTTATCAGTCGCCCGTACCTCGGTTAGCGTATACTATTACTAAATCTTACGGGGGTGACTCGCGTGCTCATTCCATACGGAGTTGAGACGGGATACCTCACGTTCGTGCCTTGGTCAATTTCTAGATAACTACTAAAAAACGACACACATATTCAAGGCAATCATGAGCCATACTGAGTACTCATTCATTTATTGCAAGTGCCCCTTCAGCACATTGCCAAGGCAAATACATTACGCCCTCTCTTGATACTGTTTGCCCTTTTATGGCGTGCAAATTTTAACACATCAACACTGAACCCCAGGCTTGCAAAAAAAAAATACAAACAACATAAAATAATACCTACACTAAAACATTAATAAAATCTTCATTCGCATAGGAATGCGCATTCTGTCGTGACCTCGTCTTATGATTGTAATCTTAATTTAATTGCCAAAACTTGATCTTCGACATAATCTTCCCGTATTTGTCTCGAGCATAAAAATGAAGAATATGCAATTCATAACTTCCTCTTTGCGGCGCCGCCATAGCCCGTCGTTGCTCGGTGTCTCGCGCACCGCTCGTGACGAAGTTCCAACTCGGCTGCACCAGTTCCTGGACGCCACTAATTCACTTTCAAAATCGTTCCTTATAATCTCGGTTATTATTTCTCACGAACTAATTACGTTCCCGTTAATATTTTCCTATGTCGATCAGGTTTCCTATGTCGACCCATCTCGATCAGGTTTTTCGTCCAGTTTCCCTGATCCATTGAGCAAATGCTGAGATGGCCCCTTGTTTTGCTTCTGGACATTAATGTAACTTCATTTTCTGTGCCGTCTTCCAGAATTCAGTGGAAATACAATTATTCAAATTATCGTTTCCATGTTGTCCGGCAGGGAAATAATAAGAGCCAAAAATTTTTTGCTTATTTATCCTTTAAATAGATTTTATTACATGGGAGTTTTTTTTCTCCCTTTCAAAATTCAAAATTCAAATTTTATTGCTTATTTATCCTTGAAAATAGATTTTATTACATGGGAGTTTTTGTTTTTTTTCTCCCTTTCAAAAAATTCAAAATTTAAGTTTTATTGTTATTTATCCTTGAAAATAGATTTTATTACATGGGAGTTTTTGTTTTTTCACAATTCACTTTTTCCCATAGCACGTCATACGCAGTTTTTTAACTGTTCTTTTTGACGTAAAATAAAAAAAAATATGTCCCCGCGACGTTTTCAAATTCGGGAAATTTTTTTATTACGTTCCCCGCGGCGCGGACGTATATTTGACGCCCTGAACGACTACTAATTTAATTTTATACTGGCCTATGTCTTACAAGTGTTCCAGTTCGCTGCCTTCATGCCAATCACTGTTCCTTCCCATGTCCACTTACCGAAATAATGTTCTCAATTTTGCCCGTGAATTTAAAAAAGTAGTTAAATTTTAGCTACACAATGTTTCAAATGACTTCCTTTACTTGATAATACTTAAAGAAAACACTTATTAAATTTTCTGAAAAATTTCCCAAAATTTCAACACAGCGACATAATGCGTGTACTCCGACCAAATCTCACTCGTTCTCCTCCTTACCACTTTCTCCCATTGTTGGCCTCTAATCCGACAACTTTCTTTTTTTAAAACACCCGCCCATCACGGTACAACATTTGAAATATTCATATTTCCATCGATTGCGGACGTCTTACGTCTCACTACCTGCTTCATAAAGTTATTAAATTTTATTTAATAATTGTCACACGGCTGTATTATGTTTTCCCTTTCTTTCTTTCTTTCTTTCTTCGAAAACAATTATTTCCGTGTTCTTGCTCCGTGATGACGTCGTTAACTCCCCCAGGCGGCGCCCCCTTTTCTTTTCTTAATCCCCACGTTATAAATGTAAATATTAAACTAATTTGAGTCCCGTACGAATTCCCCCGTGCCGTGACTAACTTTGCCCTAATCCAAATATTCTGTTTTATAATTCCAGAAGGTTTAATGTTAATCCGTCCAGGCGTTCTTGAGATATTCAATAAAAACTAGGTATTCAATAAAAGATATATAATATATATAATATATATATATATATAATATATATATTATATATAATATAATATATATAATATATTATATATAAATAATATATATAATAAACTAGATATTCAATAAAAACTATCTCTTTAACCAATACTTTTCGAGAATTGCTGATCTCACTAAGGGTCTTCAGGGACAAAATTAAAAATATAATATATATTCTATTTAGACACAATGTTCGTTTCGAAACTTCTTCCTATAAAATTTTAAAATAATCGGTAAACTAAAAATAAATATTCGCCCGGTTTAGATGAATTCCGATTCTTTTTAAAGACTTGCGTTTGCCATTATCACACGCTTAACTCACATATTTAATGCATTTTTATGCACTGAACTTTCAGATATTTTAAAAACAGCTAAATTAAGCCGCTTTTCAAAAAGGCAAAAAATGAAATTTAAAATTATCCCTTTTCTTCTATCGGTTTTTCAAAATATTAGAAAACTTTTACTACGAAGGGAAACCTATCTCACTAAACACGACGCCTTCAGATTGCAACATGGATTTAGAAAATCAAATAAAGGAAACAGCTATTTTTCTTTTTAAAGATGTCGCCTCATCATTGGATCAAAACAGCACCTATTGGATTATTTTAGATCTCTAAAAAGTTTGCGTCATTGATCATAACATTTTACTTTCAAATTACCTTCATATGGAATTCGTGGATTGCTCTAGATTGTTATGTTCGTACCTTAAACAACGATCTAGAGAGTTGGAAATACTTACTGGAATGATGGAACATTATGCACCTTTCCGACTCTTTGTCCATTGCATGTGGGTTTCCCTCAAGGATCGATTTTGGCCCCTATTCTGTTCCTACTTTACGTAAACGATATGCCCTCGACGATTCGAAACGGAAGAACGGTTCTCTTTGCGGATGATACGAACATCCTTTGCAATAAAGAAACAGTAAATAGTACAATATCAGATGTTTCAAATTGGTTCCGAAATAACAAATTAAAAGTAAACGAAAAGAAAAGGTTGTAGCATTTTTCCCATTTCAAATAAACAATTTGTGCTCCATTGAAAATGAACGGTTGTACCATTGACTGATGTTAAAGGCAATAAAATTTTTAGGTCCCCAATTCAGTCAAACCTTAAATGGAACGTCATTTAAATGAATTTGGGAAACAAAATTAAGTTCATTATGCTACGCGTTCAAATTCTTGCCAATTCAGTCAGCCTTCATACTGCTCGTTGTGTATACTTCGCGAATGTTCATTCCCGCTTGAGATATGGCATAATATTCGGGGGAAATACATCTTATGCCCCCAGACTTTAGATTAAAAAACAAATTGTACGAATAATAACCAAATCCCCCCCACGTGATTCATGAGCCTCTCTTCATTAATCTGGGGAATTCTACCATTACCGTGTCTTTTTATTTACAATCAGTGGTTTTTGTAAAAATACTTGCTCAAGGGCGAATATTTTTTCAAAAAATGCCAAGTCTATTACTATAACACTCGACTAGAAATCATATTCATCAGGTGACAGTATCAACAGCCCATTACAAAAAATTCACTACAATGTACATTATTTTACAACACTTTGCCAGATGACATTAAACGATTAAATTAATAGAAAAGTTTAAACCCCGGTAAAATGTTTCTGCTGCATAACTGTTTCTATACAATTAGAGACTTATTTGAGCATCACAAGAAAAGTAACATTAATTTTAAAAAATGATACAAAAGATTATTTACCATTTGGACTGTATAAATGAGTATAAACAACCTGTAACAACTATTGTACTACAGCTTCCGGGTCAATGACCCCCATCTCGATCAGGTTTTTCGTCCAGTTTCCTGATCCATTGAGCAAATGCTGAGATGGCCCTTTGTTTTGCTTTTGACATAAATGTAACTTCTTTTTCTGTGCACATCTTCTAAATTCAGTTGAAATACAATTATTCAAATTATCGTTTCCATGTTGTCGCGGCAGGAAGTAATAAGAGCCAAAATTTATTGCTTATTTATCTTGAAAATAGATTTTATTACATGGAGTTTTTTCTCCTTTCAAAATTAAAATTTATTGTATTTATAAAAATAGATTTTATTACATGGGAGTTTTTTTTTTTTTTTTCCCTTTCAAAATTTATTGCTTGTTTATCCTTGAAATAGATTTTATTACATGGGGTTTTTTCCCTTTCAAAAATTAAAAATTTAAGTAGTATATGACTTAGTGTAGGGATCAAGAATTTTGAAATGTGCACACAATTCACTTTTCCCCATAGCACGTCATACGCAGTTTTTAACTGTTTTTTTGACGTAAAATAAATAAAATAAATAAATAAATAAAAAAAATAAGGTGTCTTACACACTTTCAATAGCACAACAATGGGTGCCATGTTCTTCATTCTTAAACGTGTTACATACAATTCAGACAATTTCTGATATTTCTTAAACCCGTGGCTCGAATTACGTGATTTTTGCTTTAAAATGTTTCTTAAATCAGGTTCTACCCATTGTTTATGTTGCGTATTTCCGCCCTTTACGTTTTCTGCTACCTTCTGAGAATTATAAGCGCGCGGCGTTGCCGTCTATTGTTTTCTTTCCATACTTAATTTCTCTTTGACGAATAAAATTCTGTTCTCTGTACATTTTACGCGTTCTGGGTCTTGCAAATCATTACAATATGCCAACAATTTTAATGTGAACATTTTTTATGGAAGGTTTTTTTCAATATATTTTGCTTGGCAAGTCTTAATGATTGTTTAATGCAATTTCTTATTTTTCTTGTTGCTGTTGCTGGAAGTAAAGAGTGAACGTAAGAGTGAGTTTTCTGAAAGTGCATTTTATTTGTTTGACAATGATTACAGTGCAAATTATAAAAAAAAATCCTTTCGGTTCACGCCCTATTGTGGAAAAACTAGAAATTAAGACTCGAAAGGCTTACTCCACGTCTTCAAACTTTTATTCAAACAATGAAAACATTAAAAAGAGAATTCAATCAAAAATTCAAAAATGGTTTTTGCAATAAATACAAGTGGTTATGTGGGTGTGATTCGAAGACCGCTCTGTTTTCCTTTCCTTGTACATTGTTTAAAGGTGAAGATATGTGGACAAAAACTGGGTTTAAAGATTTAACTTAATAGATCAATTGAAAGAACATGAAGCTTCTGGAACTCACGTAAATACAGTTTACAGTTAGCGTTATTAGGCACTACCAATATAGAAGAACAATTAGATAATGAATACAGGAGAAATATTGTAATTAATAGTGAACAATACACGTATAATATATTCTTGGTATTGCTACCCAGAGGCGACGGTGCTGCCCTCCGAAGTACTAAAAGTCACGTTTTGGACATCTGTCTACACTCTGATATACTCTTTGGTTCTACCATTCCCATGCATTCGATTATCTTTGGAGACCAAGTTCGAAGAACTAGGGTCCGAAGTTCGAAGAACTACCGTCAGGATTACCGTATTCGGTAACAAAACACGTTCGGAGTGTTCTTGTCATAGAGCATGAGAAACTCTTTGTTGCAGTATTAAGTTTGGTGTGGGTTGGAAGTTGAAAAGCAGCAGTTAAAAGTTTTGTTGATTGGTGCTAGTGTATTGAAGATATAAACTGCTAAGTTGACAAAAATCTCATTGAAATGGCTTTGCACGTACCAAAAGCGCCTGGTATGGCGCAGATGTTGAAAGAAGGGGCACGTGTAAGTGTCGAGACCAATTAAAAATTACAGGCATTAATTATTTAAATTATTATTCAGAATAATACAGTTTTCCATTAATAAGAAATCTTTTCTACGTGATATTATATGGGAAATATTCTGTCGGAAAGTGTCAAGTAATAATTTAGTTTCAGCTGTTCAAAACTTCGTGTTCGGCGGTATCCCTAAAATCAATATTCGGTGAAATAAATTGTAGGAATATCATTTTAACTCTTCACACATCCGAGGAGAGAAATTAATTTTATTCTTAATGGATGTTTATTTTCAAATATGCTTTAGGATGTAAGGGCAAGAAGTTTTGCCCCGAGTTACATTACTTCATATTCATAGCAAGATGAATTGATTCCTATTAAATGCAGTTATATATGTGAACATATGTGGTCATGAGCCAATAATGTTTTTAACAAAATTTTATACCCTTTTTCAAATCGCATCCCTTTTTAAAACAAATTCAAAGTTGAGGTTACGTAAGAGGACCTTAAGTAAATTACTTTTATTTCACGCTCAATGTTATATTTAGATTGCTATCCCTGCAAAATAAACACATTTGTAAAAAAAAATGTATTTCTTCTATTTATGGTTTATCAGTGGAAAATTGAAATTGATTGTACTAGTCTGTTGTGAATATGATTACAAATTAAACCAGTTTTTTGTAAATATTCTCCATGTTTGGTGATTGCACCTATTGCACTCGTTCTATGTTATTAACTTTGAACTTAGTTATAGCTGATAAAAATCTGAATTTTGAAATGATGTAGTATTGTTGGGTTAATTTTGGAAGCCAATTTCTTGTTGAAGGTTTGTTCCGCAAATAAATTTATGGAGATGTGGTTGATACAATAAAGAATTGTTCTTTGTTTGCCACAGTAGGAAATTGAGGTGCAAAATTTGAGAAGTGTCTAATTAACTGCAATTGCATTGGGAGGCTTATTTGTAAGCTCACTTGAAAATATTGATGACAATTAGAAGTAAAGACCAGATTCTTGTGTAACTGCACATTTTCTTTGCTGATTTGGAACTGGATGAAACCTTGACAGAAATTTGAATCTTAAACAACTTAATTTTAGTAAGTTGGATATTAAGGGTAATAATTTGGGTAAGGTATTTCAATAAGTTGGGTAAGGGAGGTAATAACATCTTAAATTAATGAATTTGCCTCACATCCTTTGCTTTTATGCCTTAAACAAATGTAATTGATGTCATTCCATTGATTGCTTGAAATTGAATGTAATTGATGCCTTCCCTTAATATGTTGTGAAAAAAAGTAATACTTATCTTCAAAAAAATATCAGAGATAATGTAAATACTAATTTTAGAATGTTAACTAACACATTCATTTTATTTACATAACATTTTTGTCCATAATTAATGGGCTCAGAAAAAATACAGCGTTAGGATCAGTAAGACCACATGCAGGTATCAATGTTTCAAAATAGGAATGTGTACTACCAGGTCCATTAGACCAGCAGTATTCAACTTCAGACTTTCGTAAGATGATGTGTCAGAAGAGTACACCTATTATTATTTTCAGCTGTGAGATGCACAGTTTGTAGATTTAATTGCTTCATTCAAATGCTGTCCTTTGTTCATTATTTTGTTTCAAGTTATCATTGATCATCGTTTTGTTTGGAAGAAGTCTGAGGGGGTGAAGTTATAGTTATGTTTACAAAGGCTGTGACTGCAAACATCCACAGTACAACAGAAAATGGATGTCTTATTCATTAACAAATCTCTAATTTTTTTAAAACCAGATATGCGAGTCCTTGTGATTCATTGCTATAGAATTTTCACTTGCAGTATGCTGAACTTTCATGCTGTGATGCAGCTACCAGTTCATTTGCCTGAATGCATTTCCCTGAAGGGAATGCTTCTGAAGCTGTACTTAAAGAACAGTTAAATTCATTGAACTCGATGCTTAGTTTGATTTAAACAAAATATATTGAAATCAAAAGTATTTTAATTTATACTGAAATATCTGTTAATTATGTTTGGCACAAAAGCAGTGAGAGTTGGAAGACAAGGATAATCTCTTCGGTTTTCAAAACGGGAACTTCTGAGGATTTCTTATTTAAATTTTGATTAGTTTCTGCTAGTATTAATAAATTTTGTTGTTGTTGAATGTTGGTAAAGGCAAATTCAACTTGCATTACTGATTTGTATTAATAAATAAATAAAAATTTATATAATCTTAACTACTTGATGCTGAAAGATGGTGGTGGTTGTTTTCTTGCAGTACTTCCGAGGACTTGAAGAAGCCGTTTTTCGAAATATTAGTGCTTGCAAGCAGTTTGCTCAAACAGTTCGAACTGCTTATGGCCCAAATGGCATGAATAAAATGGTTATTAATCACATAGAAAAATTGTTTGTTACTAATGATGCTGCAACAATCATTAAAGAGTTGGAGGTTGAACATCCTGCTGCAAAGCTAATGATATTAGCTTCACAGATGCAAGAACAAGAAATTGGTGATGGAACAAATTTTGTTATTATTTTTTCTGGTGCTCTTCTGGAGTCAGCTGAAGATTTGCTCCGGATGGTAATTTTTTAGTCCTTTTCACAAATATTATGATGAATCTCTCTTTCATGCATTTATTATAATTTTTAGGGGCTGACTCCCTCTGAAATTGTGGATGGGTATGAATTAGCATTGGAAAAAGCTTTAGAAATATTACCTACTCTTACCTGCTATGAAATTAAAGATTATAGGAATGAAACTGAAGTTTCAAAGGGGATTAAAACAGCCATCATGAGCAAACAATATGGCAATGAAGATTTTCTCACGAGTCTTATTTCAAGAGCTTGTGGTGAGTAAACAAATGTTCCAGTTATGAAACTATTGTTTTTTTCATTTGTTGTCTCTCTGAAATTGAATTCTTAACTATTAGTGATTATAAGCTGATTCATTTTTTTTTTTTTTTTTTTTTTTTTTTAAATAAAGTCGATTTTGGAATTACATTAAATTTTTCATATTGCAGTTTCTATTTTGCCTGAGAAGACGACTTTCAATGTGGACAATATTAGAGTGTGCAAGATTCTGGTAGGTATATTTTATCACAGATAATATCATGAGTTCTTTGGAAGTTATTGGCGACTTTCCTAAGTACAAGAAATATTTAACCCATTTCTTCCCAAGCACTAAAATACTTATTTATTTCATATATTTCAGTTAAATGTTCATAATATGTCCCCAAAGTAACTAAGCCAGTTTGCTGAAAATATTTTGATACGCGAGTGAAACTCTCAATATTGCGAGTATACAATGTTGAGAGTTTTCTAGAAAGAAAGTATACAGACCCCTTTTTTAAGAAATATTTGTATTTCCTAATGTCCGCTAATTTTACTGGAATGCAAACAGGAATATACATTTATGCATGTAGATGTAAAAAGCAAATACAATTGAAGTAAAAAATTGTTCTACTTACTAACTTTGTTGTCTGCGTATTCTTATCACAGCTAATTATATAGTCAATATTGATGGATGTATCAGTGGATGGACTTCCAAACTTTTCTTGCTCTAAATTGCAATTTGTGTTTCCAACCTTTTTTTTGTCCCCCTTTTTCCAAAAAGTGAGTTCCACTTACGACTGTATGCAATCAGACGATCCCGTTGCTGCAAAGAATATTCCAAGCAATTCTCTATATATTGAAAATCTCATTACACTACTCCATCGTTCATTAATGCACATATGTTTTAAAATCATTTTTTTAGATTCAAAGCGAACACTGATATCCTTTTTCCTCAGTTGCACCAATTCTATTTACAAAGATATCCATTTCTGATACTAAATAAAGTGTGTGACATATAGGAGTTTGCCGAGAACAACAAGTCTCATCCTAATTTTCTTAAACAATTTTGTCAAATTGCAAAATACTTCTTCATCTAAGGCCAAATATTCATGCATTCTTCGAAGACCATAGACATAAAACAGTTTTGAAAATTATTTTATGGTTTACTTCTTCATTGCTGTGTGTTCATGGCCCTTCAGCAAAACATGTAACAGTATTGTTAATACCCTTGGGGGGCCTGTCAGTTTCTTTATGCCCAATGGCCTTTTCCCTCTTGATGGCCCACTCTAATATCAACACAAAAGATACATTTTTATGAATTCAATTTATAAAAGTTAAGATACAAGCAACTGCAATGAATAAATGGCATAATTCTCAAATAAGTAAAATAACTCATTATAAACCATATTTTGTGTAATTGATATGAAATTTGCAATTTTGGAATGTTCCCATGAATTTATAATTGCCATCAGTCACTCATATTTCACTGCTATATTTATCACCGTTATTTTGTGACGTCATTAATTTTTTTAAGTAACTTTAGGTGATAGATGCAAATAACCTAAAAGTTCCTACCGATTCATGAGCGCAATTCACACTGTTATTTTCCATATAACGCCCAAATGCACCATAATCATTTTCATATTTCTAGAGATTTTACTGGAAACCACTGTCTGTAGCTTTGTTAGCTTCTGCAGAAATTTTCACAGGAACTTCACAATATTCTTTCATTTTGTACGAACAAAACAGTCCAATGAGTATGCAGTAGTAATTAAATACATCTTCAGTTTTGTTTTTACAGATGATGATTACAATGTGTCTTTATCACTTTAGATGCAAGAAAAGTTATAAAATGTTTTGAAATCTCTTTTGATTCAGCAATGAACTAGTAAACCATAAAGTTTTGTATGCACCACGGGTGTTACTGAATGTTTTTGCCCCTCAGGTAACTTTCAACCTTTTGAGCCAGAGGCCCTGAGGTTTGGAAAATGCCGTCAGCAGGGTGGCCGGTGAACCTGGAATCCTTGAAAACCGGGAATTTGAAAGAGCCTAGAAGAACAGGGGAAAAAACGGGAATTTGATTTGAAAACAGGAATTTTTCGTTATTTTCAGATTTTTTCCAACATTTAGCACAAATTTACATCTGTCATTTTGTTTAGTAAAGTGCAGTATTCAACTCAGTACATGATAATGGCGCGTGTTTAAATCGAAGTATATATGAGAAGTGTCACATGCTTGCTTGAGGATTGCGAAGTTCTTGACTCGCGCATAACGTTACTTCAAACCCTGCCCCTTGTGTAGATGCAACATTGGTGGAGTACCTAGCGCCTCAGAGCACCTATATGGTTGCCTGTGGGTTACACATGCATGGACAAGATATTTACGTTCCCGTCTCACCGGGAACTCAATCGCTGAGTTTCAATTAATGTTGCGCCTCTTATTTGATGACCTGGGCAGTATCACATTGCTATTTTTCCGATCGAAATGACCTGGTTATCTCATTCATGAAATTCAAAGGGAGCCTTAACTTCTTTTTTTAGAAGAGCGCAGTCAAAGCTGTCTATGCTTATAGCCTACATACAAGGAGATTAAAGAGTGACAGTGCCCGAATTGACAGGGAGCACATGAAAATGAACATACAGTGATCTTGACGGGGTTGCGTGCCATGAGTAGAGCTATTTCCTTCGCTGCATTGTTCTTCAAGGCAGCGCAGGTAGTAATATGAAATTAAAGTTAAAATGTTGCTACAAATTTATTGTACTCAACTTTTTCAATTTTTCTTTCATGTTAATTTTTAGAAATAATGCTAATATAATCCAAACCTAACCAATTTAAACGAAGCGCCTGTGGTGCATGCCAGCGTTCATTTTGAAAGCCATGAAAAGTAAGTAGTCATTTCAAACTTTTACAAATGAAACATACCATAATTAACAATCAAAATTTCTTGAAGTAAAGAAGTAATTTGGTAGTTTGAAGTTAATTTTATGATCTTCCATCAATCTACTTTCTTTTTTAAAAATGACAATAGTTTCCAAAAGCCTCATTATGTTTACGAAACGCAGGAAATTTGAAACGCGCTAATATGTTGGATGCCAAATTACACAAAAAATACTCGTATTTTCGGAAAAAAATAAACAAACAAACAAACAAACATGACCATTTGTATCTTCACAATTGAGAAGACCCAGAGAAAATTTTAATTTTTTTCATTTTTTGAAAAATCGAGCATATCAGACTTGCATCATTATCTCAAGCACCCTTTACGCTATTTAAGGTCAAAATTTAATCAAAAACATTTTACCATATTTTAAGAAAAATGTTTACAAAATGTCAACGTTTGACACAAGATTTCGCATAAAATACTTATATTTTCGCAAAATAGAATATGACATTATCTAAAGATGTTTTTGATGAACACATTTTACCAAGAAATCTAGTGGTGCTAAAACAGTATGTACTTTCTCGCAATTAGTAATGGAAATTAAATAGTTTCAATGATCGCTCACATTTATTCACTCACATTCGTTTTCATATTTAACACAAAGGACACAATTGAAAATGGAATAACACAAATATAATATAAATATAATAAATAATTATAAAATGATGTATGAAATACTATACAAATCCTCACTCACATCCAACTGCATAAGTTGGGAGCGGGCGACTGAAAGCTAGCAATCTGTATTTCATATTTATTTCGAATAGGTTTTCAATAATTTCTAAAAGATTGATTTGTAAATGTATAACAAAAGCTCCAATTTAAAAAACAAAGAAATATAAAGTAACAGGCACATAAGTTTTTCGGGGTCCAGCAATAAGTTTTTCTTGGCTGAAAATTCGTCGCTCTCCCGCCTTATTACATAACTTTCTGTTTAGTAGTGCGTAAGCTATAGAAGGTAAGACCGTGTTGTAATGTGTGAAAAAGGGGAAATTTGTATTCTCAGACCTGGAAAACCGGGAGAAAACCTTGAATTCCAAAAAGCCAGATCGCTGGCCACCCTGCTCAGGGAAAAATCATCTACTTAATGCCCTAGATACATAAATAACTATTATGGGATGATCCGGTGACTGAGATCGCTAAGGCAGTAGTGTTATTGCGATCTTAGACCAAAGGATTGCGGGTTCAAGTCCTGCCTCGTGCATGATTGTATTTGTGTTCGTCTATTCTCCTCTTATCACCATATCGTTTCATCTTCACAGTTACCATAACGTTAAATAAAATTTTTAAAAAAAGTTAATGTTAAAAAGGCCCTGGTGATGTGCACCACCACTTACAACCCAATCTGACAAGACTCTTTGGTGGTGTGTGAGTGGTGGTGTGTTTTTTTCTGCCATCCAAATTATGAAACTATCTGCTTGACAGTACTGATAAATTCTGGATGAACTTACCACTTCTTATGTTCACTTCACCAAAGAGTGGGCACAAGTTTGCAAATTGGTATCTCTTTCTGAAGTATTATTGATCCAAATGAGTAGATATCATTTTATTTCTTCAAGTCTGTTTCGAGACTTTTTCTTGTGCAATGGAATTTACAGAAGGCCACATGAACTGTCCTAGGAAGGGACAACTGTGCTGTGAATTGTTTGATAGCTGAGAGAACTATTGAGATTATGGTGTTGGGCATTTCCGTTAACAGAAAATTCCAAAGATAGCACCTTCTTCCTAATATTACGTCTCCTTCAAAATACTAAGCTCTCTAAGAAGGGTTCGTTGTGGCGCTGTAACAGAATTCGACCTTATCCAAATTTGCCAAGGAACTTCAATATTGTACAAATGTCATATAATGTTTACATGACTGTGGAAGTGTGATTTGAAAATCAATCGCTATTTTACTAAAACATTAAGTACTATTTGTACAACTTATATTTTGCAATTTGATGACAAGCAGTCTTACAGGTATCAATTTCAAGAGTTCGCAGAGGCATCACAATAGGGCCTGCACATTTTTAAATGTTAATTCATGACAAACATCAAATAAAAATCATGTGAAGCTCAATATGAACTGTATTTAAAAAAAAAATTTCAACAAATCACATAGGTGAAATAAAATTTGAACATTGCATTGCGTTTATGCAGTGATGGGAAGAAAGAGTTTGACACTATTTTGTTAATTAATCAAATTTGAGTAGAACACAAAAAATTGTCTTCTTATAGATCTATCTGAATTATCTTCTCTTGGAATAGCTTATAGGTTGCTAATTTGTTGGTTAAAACAAATGCAAATTGTGATTTAAGTGAACTAAGAGTCGGTAGCTGGGTGGAGTGGAACTGAAAATTATGGTGAGACCCACCCAGGGGGACAAGGCACAGAAAGGGTTAAAGGCAGGTGGACTAGTTAAAAAATTTAGAAATTCATCTAAACCAACTTAATACATTTTATTTTCCTAACTACTCTAACAATTTTATTGGAACAAGTTTTGTGAACAAATATTGAAAGTTTTTGTGTGTAATGTCAATGTGTGAGTGTAATGTCAATATGTCAATATATATATATATCATACATTACTGTAGATTTGTACACATTATTGCATTGCATTTAGTTTAAATGATGTCTTTTAAAGTTTCTTGAAAACTCAGTTTTCTGTTGAAGTGGGCATGAAATTCCATATTTTCAGAAATACGCAAACACCATTTTCTCAAAAAAGGCTCAAATATTTTTCAACTGATGGTGCTGAATGGATTGAATTACTTGAAATAATGATATTCACTTTGATGCCCTCCCCCATTAACTATAGACATTTTTTTGAAATTACTCCCAAGTCATCAATATTTACATTACTAGCCTTTCTTACACATTATCACATTTGTGAGTACAATTGCTTCAAATAATTTCTTACGAAGTTTATCAGAAAATGAAACGTGATGTGTGAAAATGAGCTTCATTGTGGATTTTCAGAAACACTCAACTGAAATTTTCTAAAGAATGGCTCCAAATTTTCTAATGAAAATGTATATAAAGAATCCAATTTTCTCCTTCTATAATATTCTTTAGGTAATGTTTCAGTTCTACCTTTGTGGGACTGAACATTTTAGAAAATGTTAAAAAAGGAATGTCCTTTAGCCACCTGGCAGCTAAGAAGATAGAGGGTTAAAAATAAAAAGGTAGCCTAGTTTGAGGATAAGAGAACTAACTAGTTCGAGAAAGTCTGTGCCATTCTGTAGTACCACTAGTTTACTATATTCCTCATTTCATAGCCATATTTAGTTTCATTATTTGCATTCAAAATATCGTGATAATTTTTCATGGTTTTTGCCTGCTCAGTGACTTTCCTTAAATTTCTATTGTATTTTCAGAAGTGGACATGAAAATCATGCAATAAGATATATTTAGAAATTAAATATTTAATTATAGAGTACTTCAGATTTTACGTGAACCAATCTTTTTTCGTATCCAAGTATTGCTTTTCTATGAAATGATTTTCTTTTCTGAAAGCTTGTATGAAAGTTAAATGAAAATTTGTTTCTATAAAGAGCATTGTAAACCATATTCCGTCATTTTGGCAACAAGTGGCCCATAACCTAGTAACTGTTTAGTTATATTCAACAATTGTATTTTATTAGTAATAATTGTATTTTACTCAATAAGTTTTTGAGCAACGGAATATTGAAGGTAAGAACCACTTGTGGAAAAATTATGATTGGTAAAATTTCCATTGAAGCTGGAAGAGGTGCCTTAGTAAATTTTGTAGAATTTAAGAGATGATACTTTGAATTCATCCAGCGATTGAATATTTTTGTATAATTATGTATTTTTAATATTTTTTATTTTTAATGTGCAGGGTTCTGGAGTACATAACTCACAAGTTGTTCAGGGTATGGTCTTCAAGCGCAACGTGGAGGGTGATGTAACCAAAAAGAGTCAAGCAAAAGTTGCTGTTTATTCGTGTCCCCTTGATATTACACAAACAGAAACAAAGGTGAGATTCTTATCAATATAGTATGAACAGTGTAGTACTTTTATCTATATTTTTGCAAAATAATTCAATTCAATGAGCTGTTATTATTATTATTATTATTATTATTATTATTATTATTATTATTATTATTAACAGCAAAAGTGCCTGAGGTCAATGCTAGCATGTATACAGTTCAGATGAATTTCTCAAAAATTGATATTCCATGGATAATGCCAAACTTTAGGACCTGTGAGTTTGAAATAGATATTTTGATTTTTGGGAATTTTTTAAATGAACCCTCAACATTTTAAAAAGTATCTGAAAAATGACTCCTCTCTCTCCTTTTTTTTTTCCTTTCCTTCCCTTTTCTTTTCTTTTCCCCCACTTGCCTGTTTGCAATGCAATTCATCATTCCACGTCAAAGTTCCATTCTAAACACGGCCCCGACTGTGAAAGGAGGAGGGGTGCCTATGGTGGGTAGCAGGAAGCTGAGTTCCTTACAGTGTGAGACTCCATGAAAGTGCAAAGATGTGTCTCCATGCAAGGCAACAGATATGTCTCCATGAAAATGTGCCAGAGTTGAGATGTTACTACCATCCAGCAATAATACTATGACTGAAATTGGTTGTATTGTAGGAGCTAAGTGTGGTGTACGTCAGTAGATTTATGAGAAAGTTAAAGGAAGAAAAGAGGACCACATCACAGAGAAAGGCAAAACGTGGATTAAAAGAGGGCTACAACCAAAGTTTTGGTCTGTCTGTTGGTAAGAAAAACAATCATAAGTTGACATTTAACATCATCTCAACTCCCAAAGTGCTGTCTAAGAGAATTGCGTACAAATTTCCTCAAGATGTGTCAGGAGGAGGCTGTTTGAAAGTTGCTTAAAGGCACGACTATCCCACTATAAAACAAAGAATGACTGCTTCCTTGATCAAGAAACGACTTCAATGGGCCAATTTGCACCAAGGACGGACAATACAGCAGTGAGATAATGCATGTAGGTCATTTTATATAATTTGTAAATAGAATTTCATTCTTCCATGATTTTAGAACGTTTGTGATGGAAATATGGAAGTACATTTACTGATTTAATGTCCAGATAAATAAAATAGGTTTTACTAAATTTGATTTAGGTTTTATTCAGTGACGAAACCACCATCTGCACTATAGATGATAGCACATAGTGTTAAAAGACGGCCAAGGAAAACCTTCAAGAAGGAATGTGTGGTGTAGTTAGTGACGTTTTCCACTAAAGTGATGATTTGTGGGAATATTTCAGTGTAAGGACTGGGCAAAATTCACGTAGTAAAAGGCAACATGAATAGCAAACAATACAAAGAGGTCATCGGAGTCTGCCTAGTACCAGCAATGAATGAGTGGTTTCCAGCTGGGGATGGAATATTCATGCATGCTCCTTGCTACCAATAAAAAACTGTGTAAAGTGAATTGATTTCTAATGATATTTGTGTGTTTGACTAGCCAGAAAATAGCCTGGTCCAATAGAATTGCTACGAAGTGTTCTTAAAACGAAAGTGAAGGCAAAACATCCTACAACAAAGGAACAACTCGTGGAGTATGTCATTACCATGTGAAATGAAGATGATGAAATTGCTGAATTATGCAAAAAACTTGTTCAAGGCATGCCCAGACGAATTGCCATGCTTTTATTCATGCTACAGGTGCTCACCCTAAGTATTAATAAGTTTGCTTCAGTTTTATAGTTTAGATCTAATGTTTTGAGATGATTATCATAATTAATTATCATTAGAAAATTATTAAGAGAATTTTCGTAAATACCATGTTGCTAATAATTTGCCCACGTCTGTATGTTTTGTTGTAACACTACTAGCTGACTACATGATGCTTAAGTGGTCAAAATGCAACCAATCTTTAATAAGATCTCTTAAGAAAGAATTTCATTGACTCTTGGGGAATTGTACTTCAGCTTCATGAATATGAAGGCTTTGTTGAAAAAAGTGTATTAAATGTTCATGTCAACTGCAACCCACAACATTTAGGTAGAGTTTTTGAAATCTTTATAATTATATAACTCGAAATGAAGTGTTCTAAAGCCTTAAAATCTTGAACAATGAAAGTTCCTCACCCTATAGTCTATAGGATGAGATCTTCTGGACTTGTTATGAAATATCAATGTTTTTAAATTGGGATTAGTAACCATTGAAGTTCACGTGGGAGAGATTTAATTTAAAATGGTCTGGTTTATTAATTTTTAATTGAGATTTTATCCATCCCAAAGTTAAAAAATAATTGCAAAAATTAACAAACCCTGATTTGATTATTCAAAAATAATATAGGCTTCTTTTTTGATGAAAATTTGATTTTATTTATTTTTTTTTGGTTTAAATTTATTATAGTTTTTTGGTTTTTATTAAAAAATAATTTGCAACATCAAACACACAATATCAATGTTAAAAGAAAATCAGTTTCAAAATAATGATATTATGATGCTTTGATGTCGCATCCCTAGTAAGTATAACAATGTTGGTGGACTGCATATATGCGTGGTTGGATTCATGTATGTGTATTGGATGAAAGGATGTATGGAGGCATCTATGTATGAATGCTATTGTACATGCATGTACGCATGTTTCCTCCAGTTGCAGTCACTATCTCATACCAGATTCCCCACCATCACAATGTGGCTCATGAACCTCTTCTCAGTCATGCTACAGATAAGATTGGATGACTCAAGCCTAGGCCAGCCAGGAATGGAAGGAAGCAGGTTGAAAGTTGATTCGTAGTTGTTAGGAGAGGTCTACCATACCACAACTCAGTAGTAAATATCTATGACAAAGGCAGGATTTGAATGTATGACCTTTCAAACCAGATTGCTAAGATTTGTTCTCATTTGTGTTCTTGGCATTGAAAAGTAAATGAAACCAGAAAATCAGGAGATTTCATTGTAAAAAGACTATGTATTGGGCATACTATTTGAGGGCTTGTTACTCGTGTATTAATGTTATTTTTATTTTTCAGGGCACTGTGTTAATCAAGTCCGCAGATGAGTTGATGAACTTCAGCCGAGGAGAGGAACAGCTTTTGGAGGAGCAGATAAAGTCTATTGCAGCTGCAGGGACAAATGTTGTAGTGGCAGGAGCTAAGTTTGGAGATATGGCTCTACATTATATTAACAAATATAACATGATGGCAGTTCGACTTAATTCAAAATTCGATGTTCGTCGTTTGTGCAAGTCGGTTGGTGCTACTGTTTTGCCTCGCCTGGTGAGTGGTGTTTGATGATTTTCAATCATAAACCTGCCTTTACAAATGGGTATACTAAAAGGTTTAACCCATTCACTAGTGCTTTTCTCCCTATGCACTTACCATTGGCTAAATGTTCTGCCTAGCTATCAGCATTTCAAAGTAAAAACATTTAAATCAAGGCATCAAACTGTAAAAACCAAACTTCAATGTACTCAAGTGCCTAAACTGTTCATAAAAATATCATAAAAACTAAAGTGTTATGATTTGTTGGAACTTCATTGTATTGTGTGTTTATAGGGAGATGCTTTTCTCTTTGAAGTCCACATTTTCCTGCATGTCTAGTTCTTTACGGATGTCCTTCACATAGATAATCTTGGATACTGTTATGACCTCATTTAAACTTGTCTGCTGATTTCTTCATGGTGGAAATTGAAGAGGAGTCTCATACTCATTTAAAAATGTTGAATGAATTACAATTAGCTTCAAACTTTCTTCTACAAAGATCTTTATAATTGTGATACTCGATTTTCTGCATTTCCATCACACCTGCACATCACCATCACCACCACCATCATCATATGAAAGGAATCGCTGGATGCAATGACTTACAATTTCACAGGGAATCTGAATGTTATACCTATGTAAATCACAAGAGTAGTTCTTCGATCATTGGATGAGGCCAAGAACTTTTCAGACAACCTCCATTTTCTTTTTGGATACCAATGTTCTAATTCTACTTCCTAGAGATTCTTTTGATTGTCAAAATTTATACTACTTCTTGGTTTTCAAAACCACATTAAACCTTGTTTACTCCAAACTTTGTATTAGTAATGGGTTCACCAATGCCTTTTCAATTATGTTTACTTCCAGTTGACTAGATTATGGTGTGTAGTGCGCAACAAATCTGATACCTTGAGCTAGGCAGAGGCCATTCCCCACCATGATGTACCAGAGATCTCAAGAGGCAAATAGGAAAAAATGGGGTCCATGTGTAAACAATACAAATACATATCTAAGCTTAATGTGCATTAATCTTTATAAGTATTTTGGGTTTCACTTCTCAATTTTTTTTTTTTTTTTATTTATTTATTTTTTTATTTTTTTATTTTTTTTTTTTAATTTTTTTTTTAAGAGAATGCAGGATATTGGTAAGGTTGAAAACTCTTTTATGCTAAACTCAATTTTTTTTATTTTTAGAAGTTTTCCAACATTTTGAGTCATTTTCCATTGATATTGAGATATACTAAAATTTTCCTCCTCTCTACATTTGTATCTGCAAAGATCAGCGTCCGGCTTTCTGGGTCAATGGGTCACGAATAATTAATCCTTATTACCTCTTAATGGATTATAGGGTCCGCCGACTATACAGCGCAGCTGGGAATCTGAAATGGAATGATTCTATTCCCAGTTCATTACTGTTTGGATTGACTAAATGAAAGATCACTTTCTTTTCTAAAGAACAAAATTTAACAAAGTTTATTTTTACTTTTATCAAACAATTTAATGAATTTAGTTAGGGCCCTTTTATCATGATCTCTTTCAATTTACAATTTTACAAACGCGTTAACTTATCTTTTTTTGTTGATGTCCTTGACTTCTCAGTCGAAATATTTGATCTTGCCGTAGTCCAAAATTCCAACGAAATCTCTTCTGCCCTATCCAAGCTGGTCTCCCAAAATATCAAAATTTCAGTCCGATTAGCCTATGACATAGTCCCGAACTTGATTACCACTCCACAAAGTTCCTATTTATACTTCAATTTGCTTCCACATGAAAATATCTACGATCAGTTCAGAAGCCTTTTCAGAGCAGAATGAAATCTTCCTGCATGATTCATCCTCGAAAACTTATTAAACTACCTTCATTTTTTTTAAACATTTGACCGTCTAAACTTCTCCGCCAATCCAAGTTTCTACTTTCCATCAACCCATCTCTTAATGCATTTAGAAAAACAAAAAATACATTGTTTATTCACGGGTTCCCATAGCTCTAGCTCTCGGGTATTTAGTAATGCATGTTCCACCATATTGTCTCCAAATAAATGTTAATTTATTTTAACTGACTATCGGTATGTCAGCTTCCCTCTCCAAGCCCCCATTTGGTTTGTTTCAACCAACTAAATGACAAAACTAAAATTGAACACTTTCTTCTTGCTTCTTCACACCCCAAAAGACATTAACACTTTTAACTTTGCTGCACTAGGTCTTGTTACTTTGCCTTAAAACTATTTACATTTTCCTTTCGGGAAAGTGCCAACAATAACCATTTCATCAGGTATTCTAATAGCCGATCTGCCTAATATTTGCTCCCCATTAATAATTGAATACACATACACATTAAATTAAACTCCCCCACAAACTGACAAATACACATAATAACAAAACAATAACAAAAAAAACTAACACCCAATATTTACAACTTTTACAAATCTTGTTATGACCAGTATATTTAATCATGCGTGTCGTCCCTCATATACGGTTCATGTTCCTGTAGTTATATGTTCCCATTTGCCGTCCATTTTCATCATTCAAACGCGCATTCTTGCTTAATACTTTACAAATTCGATACGGTCCTTTATACAACGGAAACATTTATAAAATAGCTTATCCACTGCGATACTTGAGGTACTCTAATTAACACTTCATCACCCTCCTTATACTCGCTCAAAACATTGTTTCTGTTTTTGCTTTTTTGGCTGCTGCCTCCCTCAAATTGTCATAAATTATTCTATCTCTCACATCATCTGGGATCCCACTTATTTCTGGAGGTATCCTAATCCTTAAACGGATCCTTTCTCCTTTCCTACCCATTGGACCCTCTAGGCGTGCTTCGTGTCTCCATGCGGAACATTCAAAACATAGTTCAATACTGGGGCGGCCTCCATACATCGGGGTTTTGGCTTTCCCAAATGTAGACTCTAAATAAGCGTGAAATCTCCTTCTAATTCTTTCTGGAGGGTTAGCTTGAGGATTCCTTACGTCGTGTAACATATTTGGATACCAATTCTTCCCATGTCTTGTTCCCATTTTTCACTATTTAATTTTAAATTATACTTCCGAAAAATTCAAATAGTTTTTCAACTTCTTTAAATATTCAAACATATTGGTAGAGAATAACACAATATCCGACGTACATGAGATAGTTTCCTTTAGTTCATCCTTACATCCAAATAACTGATTAAAGCCGCCTTAAATTTTTCTTAATCCAAAGGCCATCCTCTGAAAACTATATGTGCCTTCAAATGAAAAACTGACAAATTTTTGCGATTCTGGTGTAGTCCCAAATTTGCCAGTCGACGCAGTAAAATCCAGTCCCCTGAATATCCGACTCCTTTTACCTTCCATCATTTTCATCTAATTTCGGTTTTTTCATGACGAGCGATGGTCTTGATATTGAGTTTCCCAGCATCAACACAAAATCTTATCTTATTGTCTTTCTTACTAACTATCACTATTGGGGTTCATACGGTGTCATCGATTTTTGTTATACCATCCACAAGCATCGTGTTTATTTTTTACGTGATCGTTTTATATACATGGGGATCGGATATTGTTTCAGATAAAAGGTTCCCCATCCATCAATTCAATTTTAAATTGATATCCCTTACCGCTCCCCTTTAACTTCCAAAAATATCTTTATATTCATTGACAAACATTTCAATAGCTTCACTAGCATCTATTCCGTTTTAATCGCGCCCTCTGCTGCCGTGTGGATCTGGTCCCTGGGCTCTTCATTGTTCCAAATGCAAATACACATATCTTGCCTCCTGGTCTTTGATCCCTAAACAATGTTGTTGCCCTTTTTCACCTGTAAATACACTCCTGTTACCTATGTCGACCTTGCGTCACACATTTTAGGCCATCAATCCCCCAAATAATTGGGCAATCAAATTCTTCATCAATGTCGGAAACTGGTTTTGATCCTGAACTTTCACTTCCACCCAAATTTGCCGATTTCCCGTTGATCGCTTCCATTAGCTGTCCGAATATCCAAACTCCTGGTGGGTAGCTCATCAATTTTATTTCCCTTTTTCTTTAACTGCTCTACAATTTTTCCGACACTGCACAAACATTAGCACCTGTGTCAATTAAAATGTCTACAGGTACATTCGAAATATCCCCTTCAAAATTAAGCACTGCTATTCTCCGCCCTCGTCCGATCTTTCCTTTAAAAAATCTTCCACGATACTTCAATGCTATTCAACAAAAACCATCACGCCCTCATTGTCATCCATGAAATTTTAGGTGGCTTGGTTACGGCGCTGATGCATGCATTGTATATTTCCTGTAACGATCATGAATTCGTTTCTAACTGTCAATCTTGTCCTTAATGTCCGATATATATTTCCCAGATTCAGATTCTTGCCATTTTAATGTTTCTAAGTCCCTCCTGTATTCGATTTTCTAATTTACAATCCAATTAACTAATTTAGATTCTCTGTTTTCAATTGTTTCGCCATGTTGAAGCAACATTGCTTTGAATTATCTCAGCGATTAAACGATTGTCAACTTTTGCATTGTTGGTCATGTAAATGTCCCAAAAGTCACAATGTTTCCTGTAAATGATTAACATTGGAATTAATTTTTTGCCAGATTCTTTTAATTCCCCCCTGCATTTGTCATTTGATTATTAAAAACTCAATTTTCGTTCATTTCTTTAAAATCTTAAGAATTAAATTATTAGGGGCCATATTTTCTAACGGTGCTGCCATTATTTCTTTTCTTGTGGTTCAATCTCAATAATTTCACGCGAAATTTCCCTCAAATTAGTATTAGCAGGCGCCATATCATCTACATTAACATTCTCCATACGCCCAATTTCTGCTCCCAGTATCCATTTTTAATTCTAATACAAATTAAACTCTCTGTTAAATTATTTTAAATCACACCAATGAAATAGTCTTGGCCCTTTCTTTTAATTAACAATTAATTTCAAATGTCAATCCATAAATTTCAGATTCCCTTTTTATCACTATATTATAATTTATAAGACTAATTTTATCCCAAACCAATTGTTATAAATTATAACAAATTATGCATCACGTTGAGGGGCCATTTTTAGATATACTAAAATTTTCCTCCCTCTCTACATTTGTATCTGCTAAAGATCTTAGGGCCGGCTTGCTGGGTCAATGGGTCACATATAATATAATCCTTATTACCTCTGTAATGGATTATAGGATCCATAATTTTACAAACGAGCTGGGAATCTGAAATGGAATGATTCTATTCCAGTTCATTACTGTTTGGATTATTAAATGAAAGATCACTTTCTTTCTAAAGAACAAAATTTAACAAAGTTTATTTTACTTTTTATCAAACAATTTAATGAATTTGTAGCCTTTGATCATGATCTCTTTCAATTTACAATTTTACAACGCGTTAACTTATCTTTTCTTTTGATGTCCCTCGTAGACTTCTCATAAAAAATCTTGCGATCTTGCCGTAGTCCAAAATTCCAACGAAATCCTCTTTTTGCCCCATCCCAAACTGGTCTCAAACTATCAAAATTACCAGTCCCGATTCGCCCTATGACATGTCCCGAACTGATTACCACTCCCGACAAAGTTCCTATTTATACTTCAATATTGCTTCCACTGAAAATATCCCCGATCAGTTCAGAAGCGCCCAGAGCAGAATGAAATCTTCCTGCATGATTCATCCTCGAAGACTTAGTATTAAACTACCTTCATTTTTTCATAACATTTGACCGCCCAAACTTCTCCCCAATCCCAAAGTTTCTACTTTGCATCAACCCATCTTAATGCATTTAAAAACAAAACTACATTGTTTATTCACGGTGCTATGCTCTAGCTCTGTGATATTTCGTAATGCATGTTCCACCATATTGTCTCCAAATAAATGTTAATTTATTTTAACGTGACATATCGGTATGTCACAATATTGTTGTAAAGTTTATTTTTATGAACATTTTCCTTTGTGCTTTTAAGAACTTGATACAAAGAATATTTCCCACCATTTTTATGTTTACCAATTTTAAATTGTTGCATATAGCTGGTCTCATCTGTAATATCATGCGTTGCTTTGAATGGTGGTGATGGTGATCCCTGGAAATGATATGCCAGGAGAGGAGAGAAAATTCATTTTTGTGGAAGCAAAGATGTAGATTTCACATGTGGAAGACTAGTTTAATTAGCAAAGGAATGTTGATTCTGTTATTGTACTTAGTCATGCTAAACAGAAAATTTTGTCAATGGTGGTGTATGTTTAAAGAGAGGAAGGTTAGGTTTCAACTGTGAAGACTACAATTCTCCAGAGTGAATAAAAGTTCAGGTGAACTCTGTGTCAATCTTGTACAAAACATTATTCTCACACCGATTTTCTTACATTTTTTGTTTAGTTTCAAACTCACATATTTGCTTATGGCATAATGGCTAGTAGTTATGAGTGTCAATGAGTACACTGCCTCCTACAGTGAGTGGTGTTTATTATCCATGTGCATTCTCTTGAGTTCTCATTTCACTAGATGTGAGAGGAGTGAGAGGATTGTTTATTTTGTTGATTGGATTATATCAAATTACAGCCAATTTTTCAATGCAAAATAGTTTCTATTACATGGGAACGAATATTTCTGGTTATCAGATTTTGTTTACAACACTTGTTGCTATTATTTCAGTGGTGGCTCGTGCTGAGGTTGCACGGTTGCACTACCCTCTCCTCCTCTCTTGTAATTCACTGTTCTGGCTTCAGTGAGAGTACAAATGCAAGAATGGAAGCATGCTTTATTTAGTCTGTGCTGTTATTTTAATCTCTCCAGTATTAAAATGGCCCTTCAGTTGTAGCAACAATAAACTCGTACTTAAGTGAAAGATAATGTATAATAAAAATTGCACATTCATTTCCATTTTTTAAATAACTTGCAAAATGACAGGTTTTAACTCTTTCTTAAAGTTTTTATATAAAAAATACTCTGCGCCAATCAAATATTTTAATTTTTAAAAATTATTTTTCACTTCAGACTGAAAGGATATGTAATTTAGAGAACTGCACTGTTAATAAATATATTTTCCATATGTTGTTTATGAGATGACTTTCTTTTTTTACAGACTGCTCCTACTCGAGAAGAACTTGGGTATGCAGATGAGGTTCGAGTGGATGAGGTGGGTGAAACCTCAGTTGTCATTTTCCGGTTGGAGGGAAGGGAATCTCGCATATCAACAATTGTGATAAGAGGTTCTACAGATAACTACATGGATGACATTGAGAGAGCTGTGGATGACGGTGTGAACACATTCAAAGGCATCACTAAGGTGCAGTATTTCATTGTATTTGACCTCAAAGCCATGTCAAATTCTTTTCTCCTGTTTCTTTTAAGTTAATATTCATAAGTTCTGTTTCCTTTCAATAGGATGGTAGATTTGTTCCTGGTGGTGGAGCTACTGAGATAGAATTGGCTCGACAAATTGCCTCCTATGGTGAGACTTTACCTGGTTTGGAACAATATGCTGTTAAAAGATTTGCTACAGCACTAGAAAGCTTTGTGAAGATTCTTGCTGAAAATTCTGGAGTTAAAGCAAATGATGTTCTATCTAAATTGTATGCTGCTCATGAAGAAGGAAAGAAGAACTTTGGATTTGATGTAGAGGTAAGTTCAATTTGTGTAATATGGGTTAAGTTGTAGGTAACTAGGTGTCAAGAAATTGTGCGAGTGCTTGTATATGCAAACATGTGTGAAGGAAGGGAGGGGGACTGCCTTTTTCTAGGCATGAAAACTTTTCAGAAAATGGCATTTATTGAAAATACCCTTAAATGATATATGTCTTGATCATTGTATTGTTCAAGTTATTTTTAGTTTCTTCAGCATTGTATTTATCTGAAACCTTTCACTGTGTATTTCATTTATGATAAGCCCCCAGGCATTCAGGTTTGTAAAATAATTGTATTTACCTGAATATAACTGGAGGATTTTCCTAATTATCTCCTTCTGGAAAAACATGTGGCTGTGTTATATTCGCTGATTAAGCCTAGATACTGCCTTTCCACAAGAAACTTGAATGTTGACTTAACAATGAGTTGCGAAGGAGATGACTCATACCTAATTACTAGGGCTGTTATATATATGCAATAAAAACAGTAAAACATGCACATATATATATATATATATATATGTAAATATATGCAATTAAAAAGAAAATATGCAAAATAGTGTAATGTAACGTGTAAGTGTAAAAATAAATAAAAAGTGTAGTGTGGAAAATATGGAAAACTCAGGCATTGAAAACATTATGTATCAGCTCCGGTTCGTCTCCTTCACTACTCAGTAAACAATAGACGCACTTCCAGATCGTCTATGTCACAAATTCATGGGCCTGACTCTTTTCATACCATTCCACGTTTGCGCTGTGCGTGTGTGTCGGCGCTCAGCGGATGCATGTTTCATTTTGACTGATACTGCCAATGACAGATCTTAGTGTGCTTCTTGACTTTGTACAAGTCAGGTAAGCGGCAACGCTGATACGTGGCTCTGGCAATGTAAACAAATCCTCAGAAGCCCATTGCTTGTGAGAGAACTGTGAACGCCTCTTACACGCTGATGGAACTGTAACTGTTTGGCTTCTTTTTGTGGATGAGGTGGATATGAAACACAAATATGCAAATATGGCCCAAATATGCAAAAATATGTAATTATGGTGATATATGCGTAATAAAAATAGCTTAAATTGATTCTAAATGCCTCAAAACATGTACAATTTCTTGAAACAGGATGTTTTAGTTAACAGAAAAAAATATGCAAATGCCTATAAATCACAGCCCTACTAATTACATTCGAGGACATTTTCTTAAAATTAACTGCAAATTTGCCTGGCATCCCAGACCAGTATTTTTGAATGGGCCTGTGAAAAAAATGGCACTGAAGTAAATGAAAGGCAATGTGAAAAAAATAAAAATCTTTGTCAAGATTTTTTACAGTATACTGATTGATGAGGCTGTGTGGACTCTTAGATCAATGATTGTGCAAATCTGTATTTTGCAAGAGATGGAGATGAAAAATTAATATTGATAGAAGTATGCATTCTACATCCAACCATGGAGATAATTTAAAAAACGTTCTTAGCAAAACATTCCCAAACTTGGAAAATTTCTGCTCTCTCCTGTGTTATTTATGAAATGGAGATGTAAGAGGTCACAGTTTACAACTGGGTCTTGTGTACATTAAGCATTGCAAATTTAAGGGTGTTCTGTTTTAAAAAAATGTGGAAGAACTGTTCAAGAAACAGAGGCCATCGACAAGAACCTGACAGGAAGAATATCAGGTGATTCATAAGGGAATGTTCTTAGATGGCTTCATATGAAAAACTAACACGGATTCAACACTTTTAAGGGAGCCTAAATTGTCAAGATGTCACAGAAAGAGAGGACCAAAAAGAAAGAATTAATGGTGGGGTAAATATGGTATATCAAGTTGGTTATCTGGTCTGGAAACTTAAAAAAGACCCTTATAGCCCCTATTCAATATCACATTGTTTTTGTTGGTGTTATATAGTAAAACTCTGTTGACACATTTTTGCACTTACACAATTTTCAACTTTATTCATTGTTGTCTTTAAGCTGCAGCAAAATTCCAGTACTTCCTATGCTTAATTATTTCCGATTCTTGTCTTATGTTAATTTATTTTTCATGCTTATGCCTCCACAAAAAAGGCCCTTTTAAGACTATAAAGGTCTTATAATAAACAGCATAATGACATAGCTGACCAATCAGTGAGAACAATCACATCATCCTAGAGCTGCAAGAGGAATCTCTCTTTGCCAGCATTTGCTTTGATGGTGATCACTGACTTGCCTTAAACAATTTTCAGTTTCCTGTGCTGATCTGTCACGTATTCAGTTTTTGTTGTGTGTTGTGAAGCAAAATCAGTAGCGGAAAAGTTACAACTTTTAAAAGCAGTGAGGGTAGCAATAAAAACTAGTTGATATTGCCAAAGAACTAAGGATTTTGGTTTCTAATCTGAAACATTAGGATAAAAGCAATGCTGCAATGGTTCCAGTGGATCTGAGCAAAGGGTCTTCTCGTAAGCTCTCCTATGCCTTGTGTGAAAGCTGCTGAAATAGGAGTGGTACATCTTAGAATTTATGAAGCCTTCAAAATTTTTAATTCTAACTGTGACATGGGATTGGCAGCAAAAGCATTTGGGAGTAGAGCAAAAGCGTTGAGCACTGTGTTTGTAAGGAAGGCAGGACATCTTAAAGAACTGATTTCACCATAAATCGTCAAGGACCCTTTCAGTGTCCACAGTGGAAGAAAAGTAGAGAGGACATTATTTTGTTCCTGAGTACAAACGGTGAGGACTGAAAAATTGCCTCCAATTAAAATGGGAAAATTTGGCAAGCTATGGTGTTTTAAAAATATTAAAACCCTGTCCTCTTAATGAGCCCAACAAAAATTCATGGATAACAATGAAAATATTTCAGGATTGGCTATACGCTATAAATGCAAGAATAGGTGTGCAGAGAAGAATCCTACTATTTGTGGACAGATGCCCACCACATCCACCTTACACTTCATATTGGAGAATTGTGACTAGAAAATTTTATTTCAGTAATGTGAATAAAATTCTTCTTCTTGCTTTTGCTAACTGTGTATCACGAAGATTAGTTTGGTCACATTTTCATTGTGTATGACATGCTTGCGTGCTTTTTATTTATTACTCTTCCTCTCGTGCACTCTGTCCATCCATGACCTTGTTATATAATCATTCGTAAAGATGGTGCTCTGTTTTGATGAAACTAAAAATTAGCAATGAAACAAATAATGATAATAATGTGTGCATTTTTATTTGGTCTTGGAAAAAATGTTTTTATTTGATGTACAATTTAAATAATTCATTTACACCGAGAAATATTTTAAAACCTTTGTTCATTTTGTTTTCAGGGTGAAGGTGCATCCATCAGTGATGTTGTTCAAGCAGGCATCTTAGATTTATATATAAATAAAATGTGGGGTCTAAAATATGCCACTAATGCTGCAGGAACTATATTGAAAGTTGACCAAATTATTGTTGCAAAGAGAGCAGGGGGACCAAAACCTCCAAATCCAAGTAGTGTTGTGCCTGATGATGATTGAATAATTATTTAGGAATTCCTCTTCAGTTCTCCATCATTGTGTCAGTTCACTATTTGTCAATTAATTTATCTTACAGCTGCAATTAACGTAATTAAATCAAGCTTTATAATTCTTTCTTTATTGATTTCATTTTTGATAAATACAGAAGTTTTCAGTATGATGCTGTTTTTATTTATCCCAAATTTGTAAAAAAAATGAATATGGACTTATATCCCATTAGATCTATTATTATTTTAGGAATTTCAACATTGGGAACAAAAATTTTTGAATCTCCCCCCATGTACAATTAAAGGTAACTATATTTGATTGCCCTGAATAAAGATTAAAATTATGAAAGAAGTTTTTTGTCTTAATGGAATATGTAGAAACTGTATTATATGCCAGAGATTCTTTAAAAAAAATTGCATACATTTGTGAATATAGTAATTTAATTTAATGTACTTAAAGTTGAAAACAATTGTTGGAATTTTTGTATACATGGTGTATTTTAATTATTTTTTCATATAATTTCAGTTTCAACTAAACATGTACACAAAATGCAAAACTTACTATGGAAAAATTAAATAATTTAGTCAAGTGAAATATGATTTAAAATTGAGGGGGAGATATATTGTACTATTATTTGAAGGACATTATTTGTATAAATTTCATATGGCCAGTTGTATGTAGGATGCTCAAGAGTCAGGCAGCCAAAAAATTTAGTTGTTTTTGCTGAAGACAGAGAAATAAAAAAATACTATCTACCTAAAACACTGGAATAATAAAGTCAATAAAATAGAATAAATATTATATCATTATTAATTAAGCAAGATAACTCTTTTAAATTTCAAACAATTATTTCCATAATTATTTCTTCTGTGACAGCAACGCACTGGGTACCAGCTAGTACATTCATATTATAATTTAGAATAACTAATAATGAGAAATAGAAATGGCATTGCACAATGGTAGACGTGTTATTTGTGAATAAAACTGATTATTATAATAAATTGAAATAGTTTAAAGTGTATTGTACTGGTACGTAATCTCATAACAATGTTTGATTAGATTTGCATCGCACTGGGCCACAGTCATTTCACCATTATACTTTGGTTTTACTATAGTGGCTGATGGGGTCAGGTCATTACACCTGCGAATGTCCTTCTCAATGGGGCACATTGCCTTAGAAATATACTTACCATTAAAATTATTCTTTTTATAAGGGATCAATCCATTCTAAGCGGTCCAGAATTTAATAAATTGGTTGCTCAACCATCTCGAAAAAAATTCATAATTTGTACATAAATTCCTTTGTTTTGGCTGATAGTATTTTTTATCAAACCTAAAATTAAAAAATACTTTGGGCTCAATCTAAAAGTTAAAATTTTTACTGAACTTTGGTTTCATAGCAATTTGGTTCATTCGCATTCAGTAGATTTGGTTACAATATTTCCCAAATAAAAATGCACTAGGTAAGTACTTTGACTTGTAGGCTGGAGTAATCCAATGCTTTTTATTCTAAAATGCTAGAAAAACCCACCACTTGGTAATTTTGAAAAGAGTAAATGTACAAACATGATAAATGGCGTAAAACAAAAATGGCCGCCATTTGTACACCAGATTTGATAAAAATTAAAAATGTTTTTGAATAGCCAAAACGTAAGGTACAAATAAACAAAACAAAAGAATGAATTTTTTTCGAGGTGGTAGAGTGACCACACCCTAAGGCAGGAGGTGTAACTGACATAATGCCATTGTCCACAGTAGAAAAATCCACATATACACACTGGGTGGTAACTTGCAACAACTAGCAATGTTCCACACATGCACAAGGGCCGCGACAGCACCATTGTGAGTGTCTTATAATTAAGCTGCGGATTTATAGGCATGATAAAACTAGAAGTAGGCAATTAAAAACATAAAATAAGCATTTAAAAGGGCACTATATGTTTTTCTTATTATTTTTATGTACATGTGAAGAAAATTTCTAAAGTAAAAATATAGTCACTTTCATGGAACGTTTTCATTCATTGTTCTGAAAAAATTCTCATAGAAATTCTTTCTATCATCGTTAGGCAATTCGGACAAAAAAGGCTGCATCGCAGAAGCTACCTTTATGCTTTTCATTAAATGCAAGCTGATACTCTAATTCTGCACATTATGATCTTTTTCCTAATTTAATTTAAACCTAATCGAAAACATTGTATGATTTGTTTTAATCTCCATGCATAAACCGAAGTTGTAACTAGTGTTGCAACAGCACATACTTTCTCGTGTTATATCTAAAAAATATTTCAGAATTTGCAATTTTCAAAAATTCATGGAGTTTAACAAAAATGAGACCTGCTTCATTCTTTTAAGAGTCCCTTGTTCTACGCGTGGAAAATTTTAAATAAAAAAGTAGCAGATTTTTATAATGTTTTTGTATTTGTATTAATTTAAGCAGAAATTTGGGTTTTTTAAATGTCATTTTGCTGTCTTGTGTTTTTAAAAAATTACGCATATGTATTTATTTAAATATTTCTCATGCCTTGAATACACACATTTCCAGCAATTTGTATACATTATTGCATTTGTGTGTGGAAGTACTTCTAATTACTTCCAATGAAGTTTTTCAAGAACTTAAAAAGTTTCCTGTGAAAAAATTACAAATTTTTACCAGGGGTTTTCAAACTGTGTATCACGGTGATTTATTAAAAATGATTTGATTTACTTTTATCCTTGCGTCGTTTATGTCTACAAAATAAATTTGTATCCTACTACATGCTATTGTAAAATATATATATATATATATATATATATATATATACTTAATATAATATATATTATTATTATTATTATTATTATGATTATTATGATTGGATTAATTGAGCCTGAGAAGACCTTTACTAATTGCCTGTTATATCACTTATTCCTTTGTGTTGAATCTTTAGTAGGCCTATATTTATCCTTATGTTTGAAAGTTACTATTACCAGGGGAGCCGTGGGAAGTTTCGTTTAGGTCACGGGAGTGGACAAAAAAGTTTGAAAACCCATGGCATTTACAATAACGCTTAAACGACATTTTCGTAAAACGGGGCCAAATTCAATGAAAATTTCCATGTCGGACGAGGTTTTAGTCTTCGGTAATATTTGTAAAGAAATGTTTCGTCTCTATCATTAGAAAAATTGAGAAAATCCTTTTTTTTCTTTTAATGTACTTTGGGCGGCGGTTTGTTTTTTTATAGCTCTAGGACACGTTCAAGGCATCCATTTTACGAGTACAAAACATATTTATTCATTTCAGGCATTGAGACGAGGAAACCGCTCATTACACTTACATGAAAATGTTTAAAATGCGAGTGGATTAAGTGACTGGTTTCCTGGCAATGTTTTGTTTTCCTGTATTAAGTATACCATGTGGCGTCCGGTCACACTACTGACGCCGCTGATTGTATACCTGCAGTCGCATGTGCATGCATAAGCAATAGTTACGTGGCTATCAACAATATTGGGATCAAATATACATTCATTTATTTATTTTACGTAAAAAAGTGAATTGTGTGCACATTTTCAAAATTCTGTGATCCCTACACTAAGTCATATACTACTTAAATTTGGGGGGGGGGGAATGTAATAAAATCTATTTTCAAGGATAAAAAGGCGATAAATTTTAGCTATCCATGTTGTCCTTCGGAATAATACTTCCTGCCGCGACAACATGGAAACGATAATTTGAATAATTGTATTTCCCACTGAATTCTAGAAGACGTGCACAGAAAATGAAGTTACATTTATTCTACCGGTGTGATCTAGGAAATACGTTTATGAAAAGCTTGTTATCATAAACAGAGAAAAACCCCATAAACAAATACTTAATCAAAGCAGTGATGTGCCAACATCTGCGTTAGGAAAGGCATTAAGAAAGTTGATAAAAATATGCCTCATTCTCCCAGAAAGGTAAGGGCTCCAATTGTAAAATTAGCCAAAAAGTATGGTGTGCAAATAGAAAATAAAAAAAAATGCCTGTTAAGAGAGACAGACTCGGTGATGATGTTTCTAAACTTATCACTGAATTTTATGATGATGAGATCAGTTGCGTTGATCCCAGAATGAAGAAGGCTTCCTCACGGAAATCTCTTGCAACAGCACGACAACACCTCTATCCAAGTAGGGAAATTCATAGTCTCTTCATAGAGAAAAATATCAACAAGAAAGTTGGCCGTAGCAAGTCATATTTACGTCCTACTCATGTGAAATCAAATTCAGATATGCCTCATAATGTGTGTGTATGTCGCTATCACGAGAATCTTGCTATTTTACGCGAAAAACTTGCTGAGGTACTGCCTCAGCAAGAATTTGGAGTTTCGATTGAGGGTTTTATTCAAAGGCATGTTTGTGACCAATCAAAATACTAATGTATGAACTTACAGAGTGAGTGCTCTAAGAAGCTTTCAGAGTTTGTACGGAAATTATAGAAGATCCAATTATTGAGTTCTGTCAGTGGATTTTCAATGATAACCGTGCAGAGAACCGTATAATTGGAAGTGTCAGTGAAGCTATTGCCCGCCTCAAAAAGTTAATTCCCAGCTCTCTGTTACATGTTTTTCCGCAAAAGCAAACACAGCATTCAGTGAATATCGTCAGACTGCGAGTGAACGTCTGGTGTGCTACAGGTAGGTTATGGGGAAAACTACACATGCCTCTACCAAGGTGAAATTTGAGTCGGCACACACGAAAAACTGAGAAAATTTCAAAAAACATTTACTTTGGGGGACGATATATGGCAGCTGACAAGAGGATGGGGCAAGTCCGAAAAGTCAGCCTCGCCCAAAGAAATTAGAAAAGTAATCCGAGAAAGTCTGTGCCATTTGTATGACCACTAGTTCAAATTGCCAATATTGCCTATTGCACGAAAACTACTGGAAGTTTAAAAAATGTAAATGTCCTTATTGAAAGAATTAATCACGAAGAACAAATTTTATTTGAAGGAAAAATGCTTATCTTCAATTTTCTACTTAAAGGAAGCCGCCGGAAAAATTTCAATATTTTTGCAATTTTCGAATATTTAATGTTCTCAGTGAAAATTGGACCTACGCCATTTTTATACGTGTATTTCACTCTATCACAAGAAATGTAAAGAAAAAATTGGAGCCATTTTTGAGAAAATTTTTCAGCTTCATGTACAGTATCCCCCAAAATTAATGAATGTGTTTTAAAATCTAGTTAAAATCTAGTAGTAACGGAGTTACTACTCCGTTAAGATCGTCAGGGGTTTATTCAGTTTGGAGAGAAATCGTACGCATAGTTTACTACCTCCTTGAGCAAGAAACAGTTGAAGGCAAAAGCTCGCAGCGCGCACTGATGACAACATTCCAAGCATTAAAACTTCATTGGCGCGAAATAGAAGCCAGTCAAAGCTCGTTGCTTTCATAGTCGATAACTTTTGTTCAGCCTTATTACCATTATCCAAAGAAATGGCTAAGGTAGGTCCAGGTCCTTCAAGGGAGGCACCTAAAACTCCTATCTAGTGTCCCTGCTATTGCCTACCCAGAGCCTGGCCGCACACGTAACAGGTTTGACTTTGATTTTCCAGACGTTGGCATTACTGTAAATACTCTAGTGGCCGACTTTGTAACTAATACCCCCCACTCCGCCCGCATTTCTTCAATCTATCGTTCAAGAAAAGTTGCGCAAGCAAAGACGCTAGTGTTGTTCGCATACACCAGGCGGAGGGACGTTTTGCCGTCAATCGATTTTTTGGTATCAATGACCATCAAAACATGGATTCTGGCTACACCACATGTTAGAGGATTTTATTTTATAAATTTAGCAACTGGATTTGCCCACTTTTTCGTTGCTAGGGTCCGGCAATAAGAGTTTTTCTGCCAAAAATTCGCGGTTTTTTCGCGCACATAACTTTCTCTCTAACTGCGTAAACGAGAAAAGTAAGACAATTTGAATCATTTAAACATTTTTACTTTCTCGTATACGTACGTATATACGGAGTAGTATACGTAGTACAGAGAAAGTCCTGTAATGCTGCGGAAAATTGATTTCGAGATTTCAACGGAAATACACGTTTTGGATAACAAAATAGGTGTTTATTTTTCAAAAGGCAGTCTGTCTGGTGTATGTGAACAACACTAGCGCCTAATCTATTCGTACGAATTTGTCCAAACTGAATAAACTCCTGTTTATCTGGCCTGAGTCGAAGCTCTGCGATTTCGAAAAACATTCATTAATTTTTGGTTAAACTTTACATAAAACCCTTTCGACATTTTCAAAATTTTCTCAAAAATGGCTCCAATTTTTTTCTTTAAATTTCTTGTAAGAAAACAGCAAAATACATTTATAAAGGTGGTTTCCAAGGATTTTCGAGAATTGCAAAAGTATGAATTTTTCGGCAACTTCCTTCAACTATAATTTCGAAGATAGAAATTTTTCCTTCAAATGAAATTTTTCTCGGTAATTAGTTGTTTCATTGAGGTCATACATATTTTTAAAAACATTTAGTAGCTTTCGCACAATATTGCGTGAAATATATGCAATTTTTTAAAAAAAAAATTTCTCAACAACGGTTCAAATTTTTTCTTTAAATTGTTGGTAGGGATAGTGCTAAATTCACTATATAAGATAACATAAACGCCATATTGCTCTAGTCTTTTAGTTTTTCAAAAATAAAGAAAATATTTTTTTAAACTTTTCTCTTACATCGTTAATATTTACATTTGCGGCGTTTTGTTTACATTATGGCATCTATGAGGTGATTTAAATGACGACATATAAAATTCCTGGAAAACTTAAAAGTTTTCTCTGAAAATAAGCTCAACATTCCACCGTTTCAGAAAAAACACCGTTTTCTAAAAAAGGCTCCAATTTTTTTCAAACTTTTCGTATGGATAGTAGCGCTAATTGCACTGTTTAAGATGACCTAAAATTCATTTTGCTGCATTTTTTGTTTAAAAAAAAACACAAATGTAATTTTTTAAATCTCTCTGCCTTTAATATGCACGTTTCCAGCAGTTTGTATACATTAATTCACTAGTGAGTGGATGTGCTTCAAATGAAGTTTATCGAAAACTCAGCACTTTTTCTATGAAAAAGAGCTTCAAATTTCGAATTTTTAGTAACGCTAAAAACGCAATTTTCTTGTAAACGCCTCCTATAAAAATTGCAATTTATGACAAGGTTTTACTCTTCTTTAATATTCTTAAAATAATATTTCGATTTTACTATTAGGAAACCGAAAATTTGAGAAAATTTAAGAAAAAATGTACTTGGGTGACGATAGATGGCAGCTGGCAAGAGCATACGTCAAGTCCGAATTGCTAGCCCAGACCAAAACAATAGAAAACGAATATGAGGAAGTCTATGCCATTCTGTAGCGCCACTAGTTTAAAGTGTGAACATAGTTAATGGGCGAGAATAAAGCGCTCCGTGGCCTGTTCCCGGTGGTCTAACTGGTCCTTCCGGGGCCCAGTTTCAAAAACTAAATTGGGGCCCCCTCAAAAAATTTGTCACTAAAAAAAGCGAGTTGAAAACTAATAGAAAGAATTTATTAATAACAATCACAAAATTCAGAATCGTGTCCTGCGGACTTAAGCTTTGACGAACTTCGTCGCCCAAGTTCGCTTCTGAGTTCCTCACTTTACTCTCTATGAACAATACACGAAGGTCCACCGGTCTATGTCCCATCGAATGTCGCAGATAATTTTCAATTTTGAAAAAGGTCGCTCTGCAGTCGCATCCGTCGCGGGAATTGTTAGAAACAGCAAGATTACTGGGTAGACGTCTGGAAAGCTAGGTGAAAGAGTGAAACACTCGATCCACACCAACTCTGTGATTGAATGAATCTTCGAAATTCGATCTCCCAGACACCTAAACAAGGATAATAGCTGGGTGATCAGTTCCGTCATCATTGCATTTCTCGCTGAATTTTTCGCACCGATTCGCAAGTTCTTCGTCCGAAAGCTGCATCAATATTTGTGGCTGAATGATGGCAAACAAATAGACAATTTGATTCAAGCCGATAACTCGATGGCTAAGCTGACTAATCACAATATCTAAACAAGCGAAGTAAACATTGACTTTGAGTCGTTTCTCGCCGTAACATTAACGTTGATATCTGCTCATTTCATCAAACTGACGATTCGTTGTTGTTTTTTTTTTACAAGTTTCTCATAAAACTAGACTTTTGCGCCCCAAAATTAAGTCAACTCTACTGCATCAGATTTGGCTTTGTCAAAGTCCCCTCTGAAATCTTTTAGGTCCTTACGAGCTGCTTCAATCAACTCCCGTGCTTGGTAAAGATCACAATCAGGTTTTTGCATATTTTCAGACAGCATTAGTCGCGATCAAAATGTCTGATTGCAATACAACTTGGAATGCAAACTCGAACGTCTTGATTTTTTTCTTTCTTCAAGTGCATCAGATCCCTCAGATGCACTTTTGCTCGTTAAAACTCTTTTCGATAAAGCTTGCCAAATCAGTACATCTGATCCGAATTACCAAAAGGAACACTAAGATTGTCAACTAGATCGAATTCAGTCGCTGTCAGGAGAATTCTTGTGACCGGCTGTCCTAATCGGTCGTTTTCCATGTTGCTTTTTTAAACAATCAAAACCAGGCGAAAGCTCGAGCAGTACCCCTTCAAACAGGCCACGGACTGGGCGCGATCTTTCCTTTCTCTTCCACGTTCTTTTCTAACCCATTATTTACACATTTTACATTTATATGCATTATACTAGCACACTTGTCGGGAGCTTAGATCTTCTCCCGGCTGCAGCGGTGCCAGGCTGGGAAAATCCCCGCAGGCCAACGTTTGTCGGCGCCTATCTCGCAATGCCACTGGGGAAGGGCCACCTCCCGCAATAAAAAAGAGCACTTCACTTACGGGACTTTAGCAGTTGACGCACCTAGAATTACTAATCAATGAACGTCAAAAGTGAATCATTTCTGATTGACCACCTAGTACGACATAGATGCTTCAGTTGTGGGTCCCTACAACTTTAATAGAAGTTAAAAACTTTTTGGGTCACGGGATGTCAAATTATAAATTTGGAAAACATCTTCGGGTCCTCAAAAATACGTAATTCAAACTTAATACTAGTCGATATATAGTAAAAACAAATCGCTGCCAGAAAGGACCTTTAAAATGTATTGAGTCACACACAAAGTTTTGGGGGCCCCTTGAGTCCGGCGGCCCCGGGTAATTGCACCTGCCGGGCCGGCGGCAGTTACGCTACTGCCTGTTCCCATCGTTTCTATCAATTTGTGCAGTGCTGGTTAAAGCTTATAGAATCATTTTCATCAGGAACATTTCGATTGTGCCACAGAACTAAGACATAATTTATTATTTTTATTTATGTAACATACAAAAATTGTAACTAACAAGAATAGCATTTTATTTTCATCTATTGAATTACTTGAGGTTAATAATAGTAAGTTAGAGACTAGTATTCAAATATGGATCATGAACAAAAATTAATGATTGATAGACCCTACTTTTTTCTTGTTCTCTTAAAGCCTACATACTTCAGAGATGTTGATTCAGTCCTACTTTTTCTGAAATGGGCTGGAAGATTAGGCATCTTATATATTATAGCTATAACAGACAAAAGGTATTATGTGAATATTCCAGGCAATAAGAATCAAACTTATAGAAAACAATTCTTTATTTTGGAGCAATACAATGGAACTAACTCAATATACTTTTCTTAAGGCACATTAATAAAAATTTAAATATAATTTAAAATTTAAATTACGTTGCTTTGATTTTCTAAATAGATACATATTTACAATACTAGAAAAATACTCAAAATACAGTAAATACAATTGTATTATATTGTTTTTATTGCAACACTATATCGTAATTGTCAATAACAATAAATTGTATATAAACAGTATATTGTAACAAATATAAAATGTTATAAAAATATGCCTAATTTAAAGAAACAGAAGTTTCTTTTAAAATGTCTAATTAATGAAAAAAATCAGACAATACAATCCTACTTGGCAAAATATAAAACCCTGAAAGAAAACACTTGATGAGCTGGTGTGGATGAACATAAACTAGTGTTATAAGGAATAAACACTTTTTTTTGGTCAGATAATTGTCCACCATTTTCAATGATCACTAAAATATGAAGAGAAGACACATTCAACAGCCAAAAGAAGCTTCTTTTTGTTTCAATAAGGTGCATTCCCTACCAGAATCAATCAAAAAGAAACTACTCTTGTTATCTTCATCTGTATTTAATGTATTTTTAGTATTTCTTTTTTAAAATATACCTATTTTATGTATTTAAATACATCTCCAAAATACATGTCCAAAAAACTCAAAAATTCTGTTTTTCAAATACAAAATGTATTTAAAATACTGCCTCATTGTCTTTGTAGTCTTTATTTAAATACTGCCCAAACCTGTTTATATGTATCTTTCCTACTGTTCTCAAACCAAATAATCCAGTAGTTTTCTCACTTTTTGAAGGTTGTTCTCCCATACATGTCTTTTAATCAATGGCATATCTAGACATTCAGGCGCCCATGGCAAACATAGAATTTGTACTTGTCAGGATACTTGAAATTATGGTGGTTGTTGTTATTTGTTTTAGTGGGGCGCTTTAAATAGCGCTCCTTGTAAGTGGTGCTCACAGCAAGTGCCATGTTTGCTAAACTCTAGATATGCCTCTGCTTTTAACGTACCTCTACAATAAAATATCCATAAATTACTGGTCATCAGTATAATTATCTGGCTAAATTAGTAAAGTAATTCTAATAATTTATTTTAAAAAATTCTTTTAAATTTACATAGTAAATAATTAAAAGAAGTAATCAAAACTCTACAACTTAAACAATCGAGACAAAAATTTGTCTTCAAACATTGAATTATTTACTACAGAACAACACAGCATATCCTGTTTGTATGAATGTTAACACAGTTTTAGTCTCAATTTGAATAATCATAATAATGTTTTATTTACAAAGACAATGAGTTAGATGGATATGAATAATGCATGTGCATAAGTAGGACCAACATCTTGTGGTCTCTTGCAAACTGAAAATTCAGACTACACTCAACCTTTTCAGTTGGATGGTACTTTGTTTTTCAGTCTTTCAAAGGAAGGTTGTTGTTCATGTACCACTACCAGCCTACCACATACTCCTGAAGGTATGTGTTACCACAATTTGTGAACTCCTGAACGTATCTATTTCAGCTTCACAGCAACAGTATGAAAATTTGTTGACATCACTTTAAGAGGTCAGATACTCACCACAAATCACTCATTATAAGTATTTTCATAACAGTTCAGAATTTGAAAGTGAATTTTGAACGCTTGGTTGACCACGTTTTGATGGATAGTTTAGCATCCCGATGAGCATCATCTTGGCAGAAGAGATTTAAAAATCTTGAATTCTGAATATCTGTCAGGGTTACATCCAAATCACTGCATGACTGAACTATTGCTGAACAAGCATAAAAGTCTCTTATGGAACCTGTGAAATTCATATTAATTAAAATCAAATTTTTTGCAACAAAGAAACGTGAATACTCACCACAGAAATGTGAATACTCACATGCATAATCAAACAGAGATCGCAAGACCAACTCATACTGTGTCTTCATATTATATTTCAACAAAACTTCAAATAATCTCTGCACTACATCTATTTTGTGATAAATTAAAGACACACTTGTGATACGATGCACTCTGAGTTGCACAAGATCTTTCAGTTCTGGGTATTTTTCCAAAAGATCAGAAGCAATTTGATTATCACTATGCCATTTACTCACAAAACAAGATTCCCAAACATATGACAGCAGAGTGTAATCATTATATTTCTTCACAAACTTCTTTGAGAAATTAATTATGATCACTAGAACTGCTTCTCCTTTCTTACTAATAGCATCAGCAAAATTAACCTGTAATATACATTTAATTTTTTTTCTAATGTTTAAATTTTCTTCATATGTACTCCAAAATAAATTCAGCGCATTTTCAAAATGTCCATTTCTCCACATCACCTGTGCTAAATGAAGATCATGAGCTTTATTTTTAAACTCTATTGAACTGAGAATGTTACTAACATCATTGACAGTTGGTACTATACTTATATTATCACTCTTCCTCACATGTACATGCATGCCATTCAAAAGATTTGGTTTCTTAGGTTGAGTTGCCCTTTTATGACATTCATGTAGGAAGTGTTTAACAATTTTATTGGTATGAGTTGTACTTTCTTGAGTATTTTGACTAGAAAATTGTTTATTACTTCCATTTTCTTGTGACTGGCATATTTTCTCCCTGGATGTAGAGGACATTCTTATTTTATTTATAGACTCCCACTTTATTATCTTCTCTTGCACAAGTCGATCTGTAAATGAATCCAATATTTCTTCATCATCATCCCTACACCCAGTATTCTCGTTTTTCTTTTTTTCCGCAACAGAGAAATTGCAGTAATAACACAGGTAGAAGTCTTTCATTTTGCACCAATGGGACACACTGTTGAGTAGTGGAATAACTTTCCTTTGGCAATTATTATGCATTTTTACATGGTTATTTTTTTTCTTATGTATGATTTTCCTGTACCATCAAGAAATATTTTCATTAAATGGATCACATCAAACCTAAGATGTTTAACTTAAACATTTTGGGTGCTTAATCTGATCTTGGAATTTATTTTCTTAACAAATAACACTTTGACCTACAGTCCCTTATTGTTGTACTAATCACATCAAATCTAATAACGATTGCATGATTCCTACTCTGCCCTATTCTCTCATCCTGCTCTCATCTTCAGTTCGAGGGTTGGTGTACACTGGTGTATGCTTACAGCATACAAGAGCAGGCGACCATCCTATACTGGCGCTGTTTTACGAGGCATCTGAGAGTAGTATCTCCAAGATGGAATATGGCTTGGCTTTTCGCATCTATCTCAGCCGCTCGAGTCTCTTGATCTACAGCACTGATTGATACGGTCGCGATCATGTGACATCTTGCGGCAGGACCAAGAAAGACGCAAAAAGTCGTGCCATATTCCATCTTGGAGATACTGCCCACTGATGCCATATTGGAAAACCCCAAGTATAGAGCCCTTCATGCAGACATTAGTGAGCCGCTGCGCAGCCACATCGCCTTCAGCCAATGAGCTTCATGCACCAGTTTGGTTCAAAATATTAGCGGGGATTTTAAATGCAGCCACATAAAAAAAATGATCGCCTCGTTACAAGCCATTGAAACAGATATATGGAGACTTTTTTAAAAAGATTGCATATTTTAATTAAAAGATGCGCTCTTTTTAAAAACTGTACCTTTATTTACTTTTCCTTGGTCGCCGTTGAAAATTGCCATTTTCAAAACGTTTCTCAATATTTCTCGCTTAAAGTAACATCGCGGTCAGCATCTAGCACAAGGAGTATAATATTGTTTGGCATGACATGGTTCATATTCGCTTTAAAAATGAGGTCCCTTAAGTTAGCAGGACCCTTTTTAGCAGAAACAAAAATCACTATATGCAAAATTAAAAGCTAATTATTCTATTAGCTTTTAAATCTCTCTGCGAAACCTAGAAATGAGTTAAGTGAGACAATTCGTAACCGTAGACGTAAATCCGTGAACTTAAAGGAGTTTACAAGCACCAAGATTTTACGTTAACGATATGTCGGAATTCTACCGAAGACCAATCAGAAAGCAGCATGAAAGAAACAAATCCCCCAAAAAATCCCTGAGAAGCAAACGAAAGGTCTTTTTCAGATTGTGTTCAGTTTGTGATTATGTCAATTCATTATTGCATAATTAAACGGTTTGTGCTTTTGGATTGCGGTTTGGAAGCAGAATTCACTACATTCAACTTAATTTTTATTGTGACTTTAACTTGGTATGACGATGAAAGTAATTACGGTCGACAAATGCACACGGTCGTAATTACGGTCGACACGTGCATCCAACAGCTAATCGCACCTATGTAAAGACAAATCGTTAGGAAAGTCGAAGAAAAGGCTAGAAATCATGGTAGAAAGAACTTTCCACCATGCAAAGAATCGATCAAGTTTCAATACGTTGAATTCTAATTGATTCAAGCAAAACTTACGTTCGTCATTCTAAATGCTTGTTTTTACTAGTAAATGCCACTGCTAGATTTACAGAATTAAGCGTTACGTTTAAGTTTGCATTATGAATGAGGCCTAAGACACGCAATGCGCAACGTGCAACACGATAACGCGCGATCTTAGCTTTGAACGCGCGTTGGCAACAACGCCCATCGCCATGATCGCCCGTGTGCCGTTTCGCATAAGATTCAGTGTTAATCCACGACGCGCGTTAAGTGACTCGTGTGCGCAGGTATCGACGCGCGTTGACCCAAATGACGCCATCAGCGTTAGGTGACGCGCGTCAATGCAACACTCGTTTGACACACGTCTCACTCGGGAGTGAAAATGTTTAGTTTTCAAATGTTGGTAACTTAGCTTTTTTTAAAAACATTTTTATTCATCACTCTGTAATTAAAATATTGGGAAGAGATTCTGGAGCTCAAGAAAACATGCCCCAATAGTACTTCTCCTCCACATGTGACACATAGTTTTTACTGTTCTTTGACTAAATAATCAAAAGAAACGTTTGTAGCAATTCCTGCGAGCAGGTCTTAGAATGGAGCGCGCCAATGTAAAAATAATGGGTTTTGTTTTGCTCATAATATTAAATTTCATTGATGCATTTTTTTCACTTATACATTTTCCCTTAGTCCCCTGAAAAACGTATAAGAGAAGTTTTGCTGTAGATCATGTATATCATCATGTGTGCCATTTTCCATTCTTCGGGCGTGAAATCTTCCAAGCATTTATTACAATTCTGTGCACTATTTACGGCGCTTGATGGGACAGTTTTATTTAATTCAATTGGGATTCCTCCAGGTCCGAAACTCAGACACTTTTCATTTCCGAGGGCATAACTGACTTGTCGAGCATTTTCCTCTGTTTCTTGAGTTTCAAACCTGATTTTTATACTTCTGATCTAGATCTTTTTAGTCGCTTTTCCATTTATTCGGGCCTCTTGGATCCACTTTCCAAAGCTTAATTCTGCTGGACTGAATTGACAATTTCCATGCTTCTCTTGACTTTGTGCTCCCCATTAATTTACTAACATCTTCACCCCTGTTTGCTCCAGTGTTCATTTTTTTTTTATTTTAAGCACACATTTTCTCTGCATCTTGCATTTATTTGTCTATCTTCATAACATCCTCAAGACAACCATCTTTTGTAAGCTTTTCTCTTTTCTTTAACCATTTCCTCGAGTTCATTCCACCATTCACATCTTGTCTGCTCTTTTCCCTTGATGACGATAGTTAATGCGGCAGATTTCTTTATAATATGTTTAAGATTTTGATTCATTACTGTGACACTTCCCACTGTCATGGTACTAATACCCTGAGCTATGTATAATTGGTATTTAAACCTTGAAGCAAGGAAAGGTGTTTGGGGCCAAGCACCACCTCAATCCAATATTTTTGTAATTTTATTCCATTTATTGAAAACAATTATCTCATTCACATCATTACATTCCAAAGCATTATTTCATTCCAAAGCAGATATTCAGAGTCTAAAAAAGTGTTCCGAGTTTGTGTTGCTTGACAATAATTCAGAAATTGAGTACAAAATTTTTCCAGGCGTTTAAGATTCATTGAATTATGTGACCTTTTGACATTTCATGTTTTTATGTAGCTTTTATACATTTTCATGACAAAATATCCACCTCTATCCTTAATTGACAATAGAATACATGGCCAACAGTAAAGCATGCATAAAACAGTAAACCAGCACGATGTGCAACCGTGCTCATGGGACGCTAGGTGCTTTCATGCTAGGACGCTAGCATAGCTAGGACATTTCATAGGTGACTCACGCTAGGTGCTTTCATAGTCGAGAACTTCTGTTCAGCGTTATTATCATTATCTAAAGAAATGATTGAGGCAGGTCCAGGTCCTTCAACGGAGGCACCTAAAACAAGTGTCCCTGCTGTTGCCTACCCAGAGCGATGACATGACCGCACATGTACCAGGTATGACTGCTTTTTCACTGGTTGGCATTACTGTAAATACTTTAGTGGCCGACTTTGTAACTAATACCCCCACTCTGCCCGCAATTCAATCCATCGTTCAAGGAAGTAAGCGCGAATAATACGTAGTTTTGTTCATTGTTTTGTTTTGTTCATGGAGCAGAGCAGCGCCCTCTGGAATACATATATTCTAGAGGGCGCTGAGCAGAGTGTGGTACTAGTTTACGCTCACTACAGGGCCTTTTCTCAGAATACGGCGCGTACGCGTGTTCTGTGGGAATAGACGAGACACTGCATGGTGCACGGACTGTCACAAAACGCTTGAAATGGAAATAAAAAACTAGTACTACGACAATAAAATGTTCATTATACATTTCCAGATTAATAATACTTACACCTTATTAAACTTGTAAGAGTAATTTTTTTAATGTATTAACGTAGTACATATTCATCAGGGTAGGCAGTGCCTATCCCAAGAAGCCGCCACTGTCTATAAGAGCGATTTTCCTAAGGATGAGCCAAAGTGACAGCTATTGCTGGCAACATAACTGAAGGTTCTGTGGTCGTTGTGCCCTTGAGCCATTAGACTCCTTCGCGCATTCGTTCGTTTGCAGTTGCTAACTTGTAAACGGCTTCGACACTTCCTTTGTGGTGTCCTTGTCCAACAAAATATAGTGCGCTGCGAGAAATAATTGATATTAGGAAGTGCAGTGTTGGGTGCTCTTCTGTAAAAATTCTTTTTTCATTATATATTACATTGATTTACTTTTGTGTGAAAAATATTATGTTTATTTTAAAACCGAGACGTGAAAGCGCGATGCGTACCGGTGCCCGTGTTTCCGGCTTAAAATCATTTTACTTTCTATTTATTTTCGTGGCAGTTTTCTTTTACTGATTGTGAGGGCATGTTAAGAGATTTTCTACATACGTAATTAAATTTAAATATTTCCCGGACTCACATACGTGCATGTACCTCAGCGAAACTTAGACTTCAGGGAATGTTTTCTACAGAAGCCATTACCAAACACTGTACGAAGGGGGCGTGGCTGAACAGCTGTGGCGCGGAGGATACTTCTCTGAATTACATGTGATGTTCACTTGTTTTCGCGAACTGTCACTTTGGCTCATTCTTAGGAAAATCGTTGTATATTTTGGGAATACTACTTTGTCTATTGTTGAATAGTTGTTTCAGGCATATTCAATTAACCGTCCAAATCTTAAAAAAGGAATTTCACACTACTGTTTACCTTGCATTGCTTAAATTTGTGGTCTAGTCAAGTACGAGAGAGTTCATTGTTTCAGTAATATGCATTAGTAGTATTTCAAACGTATTCCTAATATGTACTTACTACTCAACAAAGAAAATAACGACCACGCCAATTCTGATACTAGTAATGCCAAGCATTATGTTTGATATTCAATAGCATACTTCAACAGTTTTATATTTCTTTCTGCTTAAAAAAAAACGAAAGAAATCTCTGAGAAAGGATAGTTTATAACGATTAAATTTTGTTGATAGGGATGGCCTGTTAAGTCCATTGGTACAATGGTTAAGCTTATTTTTGCATTAAGAATGCACCTAATTTTCACAATGTTTCCGAGTCAATTCTTTATGTTGGTGAGTCATTGGTCCAGAAAGTGTAGTACTCCCCCCCTCGCGAAATGGCAGTGAAGCTGGATGGCGAGACACGGTGCCGACTTCCCGTCGGCTAGCAGGGTTTTCCCCAGGTATCTCCCACCAACGGGGCAACGCCCTCGCCAAGACGAGCTCTAAGCTCCCGGTCGGCGTGATCGTGTAGTGCAGCGTTTGCCAACTGGAGGAGAAATTTCGACAGAGTCTCCTTCCCCTCGGTGAGGTGCTCGGAGACGCAGTGCCAGAAAAAGGAGGGAGATCGACAGACTACGGTCGCTGGTGATGAAAACCTTGGCAAAGAGCCATTGCCGGTGTTTCAGGCAACATGAGTGGGCACCCATTAATTTTCCTTTGGGTTTGGAAAGAAAGATTTGCTTTTGTAGACATTAGAACAATGACTAAATGTTTAGTGTTTGAAAGAACGATCAGAACTGTAGTATGTTAAAAAGTCCAACCTAGAAATGCATTACGCAAGTTTGTAACCCTAAACTTAAGACAAAAATAAATTCCGAGTATTGTCAGATAGCCCACAATCATAGGATGAGTAAAGTAATTTGGGGATTGAAGAATATGGAAAAGATACTGAAAATCGTCATACGCAGTTTTTAACTGCTTTTTTGACGTAAAATAAATAAATAAACTTTTGAAAACCACGAGAATTTACAAAATTCCCAAACAAAACTGTACATCAAAAACAATGAAGCCTGAGGTCCTATTTGTTAATATTAACTATTGTTTCAGAATGAACTAAATTTGTTTATTATATACCATTGTATACAATTGTGTCCTAAACTGTTAAAACTGTCTTTTCTAAAAAAAATTATGTAATAGAAGAATGGAAGTGGAAGTACAGTACTGGTTACAACAAAATGTCGATTATTGCTTTGAGTTATGTAATAATGTATATTCTATTATAAAGTTCACATTGTTATTGTATCATAAACCTTCAAAATAATAATTACCATTTAAAAAACATAATTATCGATTTTCATTGGAACACTGTGCCTGCCACCGTGTCGGTCACTTCCTTTGCTCCGCGGCTCGGTTCGGAGCAGGAGAGCAGATTTCAGTGACGTCACAGAGCATTGAGTATAATGTATGTAAGTGTAAGAGTGAAATAAGGGGTGAGGATAGGACAAGGAAGGGTAAAGAAAAATCGTGTGTGGCCCATTTATTCAGGGTCCTGCTCCGGCATCTGCCTGGTGTTTGTAGAAACCAGGGATAACTTTTGATCAGAGCATCCGACTGCTAGAATTCTCCTCCAGACAGAGACCAAATTCGATCTAGCTATGTAGCTAGTGTTGAAAAACCCTCCCACTGTCGTAGTCAAACCTAGGACCACCCGGTCAGAGGCAGCGCAGTAACATTAGTTCATGCCCTGAGTCACCTCTCCCAGTACATTATATTTTGTAATACTAAACACTTTCTTTACTTAAATTTTAATTTCATACATCTTTAAATTGATGGATCAAATATTTCACTAAAACTTTTATTTTAATTTTCAATACATTCATACAATTGGAAAATTTGAATATATAAATGTATACTGATAATTTTTAATCTTTCTTTCTTTTTTCTTTTTTTTAATGTCGCTTTTTAACAACTTGGTCATGTAGGGACCACTGTGATTGTTTTAATTGTAGGGGGAATCATAGGAAGAACACATAGAGACATCACAAACACAGACAAACATCCATGCCCAAGGCAGGATTCAAACCTGCGACCCTTTGAGCCGCAGCAGCTACAGCCCTTCAGGCTTAGTGACCTCAGCTATCCAGGCTGGTCTATCTTAATCTTTCTCAACCATTAAAAAAATTAGAAAAAAACCATTAGAAAAATATTAACAGAACTTCTACAAATATTATTTCACTTTGGGTCACCTTACAGCCTCATTATTACCATTATCATCATCTTTGTTTGCTTTTCCATACTGCAAGATTAATGGCTTGCCTTTAAGAATATACCCATTTACTAAGTTCATTGCTTTCTTAGCTAATGATGTACCTGCAAAAGAGGATATCGCTGCTTTTAATCTGTATGGCAAGGAGAATAATTGACACCTCAATTTTAATAGGGAGAGAAAAATATTTGTATAATTAATCATTAATACTAATCACTAAAATTGCTTTTATATTTTGATTAGCTATTCCAAAAGAATAGTGGACCAATGAACAACAGTTAATGTTTGGAACAGAAATTATGGGAGAGGGCAAAGGAGGGGGAGACGGTGACAGGGGGAGGGGAGGGACGTTCTTTAAAGTCAGCTCCACACATTCGTTATTCGGCGAATAGCGAATCACCACTCACCAAATCCTGAGTGGTGTGGACAAGTTTCTTGCCATTTGCCGAGTAACGAACAGTTGGTGCTTGCTCGACCTATCACATGTCAGTCATTAGGACACATAAAAGGGGGCGAACATTCGCCAACACATCAGTCGTTCGGGATTGGGTGAGCACTGCTCTCCGTTTGGTGAATGCCAAATGTGTGGAGCCACCTTAACAGGACGTCTGTCAGTCTGTTAGTTACATATAAACTACCTATATAACTACACATAACTACTCAAATTTACAATAACTGTACAACAATAACATCAACATTAGGAAAAATGAAATGCTTACTAGGGAAAGTGACAAAAGCTTGACCTCTCATTCGTCCCGTTAAAAGTCTGTACATAATTCGAGTTCCAGTATCAGATTCAAAATGACCAAATAAAGATACAAGATCATCATTGATCACACTCCCTGCTAAATTCTTCACATACAACACCTGTAGAGAGTAAACACAGGATTGTGAGATGAATATTTACATTTTAAGAAAAAAAAATTGGAAAGCAAAATAAGTATTCTATTACAAGTGTAACAATACCTTTGTTGGATTACCTTCTACATAATTGGCAAATTTAGAAATCGATTTAATTTCTTGTATGGATAAACAATTCTTTGATATATCTTCTACAGGAACAAGAGGAATAGTGGACTCTCTCATATCTGAGACGACAAATTCACCACTGCATTTGAAAATGTCATTCTCAATTTTGTCTTTTTTTTCTTCCACATTCCTTTTGCCTACAGGAATAATTTCTCCTTTTTTAACAGTGTATAAACACTCAGGCTTGCATGTATAAATGTGGCTTGAAGTTTCTGTGCTTTTTCTCTTTTTTTTCCAATTCCTTCATATAGAATCCTTGAAATACTGTTTCATTAGATCTTGAAGAAAGTTTTGCAGATTTATTAATACAAGATTTCCTGTTTCTTTTAGCTCCATCTAGATGGCCAAAAAGTTCTTTCTCAATATTTTTTAAATTATTTATTGGATGATTAGGAGGTCTTGCATCAGTTTTTGTTTTCTGACATGATAGAACAAATCTAAGAAGTTTTGTATGTACACTTTCTGGTTTTACACACAAACCTAGTTCTCTTTCATGGCGATTGTTAGTTAGAGATGAACTGCAATATAATAATAATATTAATAATAATAACAGTAATATTAATAATAATAATAATAATAATAATAATAATAATAATAATACACATATGCCAAAAACAAATTTCTAATTGCACATATATGCTTCATACATTTTTTTAATTTCTAAAGAACATTATATTACTAAATTACAATGTCATCAGCCTCCCTGCTGACAACAAAAAAGAAAAACTTTTATCTATGATGATGTGATAATGTCCAATTAGTGCACTCAAGTGAATGCTGCATCTATAGTACTAATGAATTTATTATAGCAATTGTGACCTACTGATGACATTATTCTGATCTCTTTTCAAAGAAAGGTCAAAGGCATTACCTGACGCAAAGGAGTAATGCTATTAAAATTTTCAATTTTTACGCAACTTCCTTGAATAATATGTATTGTGAGCATTTTCCATATATTAGGGTGATGTGGATAAAGGATACTGTAAATTACTTGATGTACACCAAAATGTCTGTATTATATCAAAATGTTTATTGTATTAAAACAAGATCACTGCAAAATCATTACATGTTAAAAATTCAACGAGTGTTAAAACACTCTTGATAATAGCTACGTTCCGAATTGTTGGACCTCATCTTCAGGCTCAAAATATCATTTTCCTCCACCTCTTCCTCAACTCTTCTCCTACTACCTTCTAATCTCCCCCTTCCACTGTTTCCTTTCTCAAATTTTTTCTCCACACTCCAATCTGACTAAACCAGCTGCCAATCAGGCTGCTCTATCTTAATGCCATGGCTTCTTGATGCCATGATAACTCCATGGTTACTAAGAACATCTATAGGAATAATTTATTATCCTACAATTAGAGCTTCTTTGAATCTGACGGCATTGTGTTTAACATGAGTGAAAACATCTACAATTAATCTTGTATACCTTGTCCGGATACCTTCTATATCAGAATATTATTTATTTCTCTGTATAAAGTATATATCTAAGAACTTACTTTTATTTTCAGCCTGAAGATGAGATCCAACAAACCTCAAAACATTGCTATTGTCATGAAGGCTTTAATACCCATGAAATGTTTAACATGTAACAATTGTGCAGTGATCAGTTAAAGTAGAGAACACGGTACACCCTTAGAGGTGCAGCGGAGTGGGGGAGGGCGGAGAGGGAAAGGGAGGGGGCAGAGGAGGGGAGTCTCTTTAAGCCCTCTCTCAAATTACGCTAAGGGCTCTGATAGAAATGAATAAAACTTACAGATAGGCAATTTTCATGGCTCGCCCTTCATACACTTTGTTCCCACCGCAATTTAATGCCAAATTACTTCCAAAGGCAAGTTTTCTCGCTTTGCTCGCCCAGATCCAAGTCATGGCGAGGCTCAGGCTACACCCTTGTGATCACTATAAACATCCTTGAGTCTATCCATCGCATAATTACCAATTCACTTTTTTTAAGAAAGCATTTCAGTAAGCACATTATAAGAAAACCTTGAGAATTCAAACTGCGTAGTTGCAAACATGTTTTGAAGAAAGAACACTACAAGCTTTATCACACAGGCACACCACCCTGATCGCAGTACTATTAAGTAATAGAGCTCTGGCAAGATACGAGAGTGAAATTGCCTTCCTTTATAATTGCCTAACCACCTCTCGTCCCCTCCACCGTGGATTTACCCCTTGCTGGAGCGACACGAAGTTCCGGTTTAAGCGACTTCTTAAGTTGTACCGTGTTCTTAACTTCAACCCAGTGATCTTGTATAACATAAACACTTTGAAATAAACTAGACTTTTTGGTGTACATCAAGTAATTTCAGTATCCTCTATCCATGTCCATCTAATATATGTCCAAATGCCCATAACAAAGAGTAATGCTACCAGCTTATCCAAGATGTTATTGTACAATAATAAGAGAAATACTAGAAATGGATTTTCAATTCAGAATCTGAATGATATGCATGTGAAATATCATTATAATGAAAGGAGTATCACTTTTACCCACCAAGTGTTATTTGCATTTGCATCAGCTAAGCCTATTGTGCAAAAGTGATATTCGTTTCCTTATGATATTCACTTCAAATTTGTTTCATTCATAATTATTAAGTATTTATATATTCACTTATTCATGCATAAATTATATTAGCACACATTCACCTTGTTTTATTGATATTTTACTCCGATTGAAACTTAATAAAGTAAATATATTATCAATAAAAACTATTTTTCATTGTATTGTTTGATGATGATTTACGATTTCTAAAAAAACAAAATATGTTTTGTACAAATCAGGAAATAATACCTTTGTTCCAATGAATAATTACTTTCTGTTCTGGCACATTCAATTTTTTTCAGAATGCTTTCAATTTGTGAAGAAAGAATAGACCTATCTGTTTTTTTATATTTCTCTGCAAGAATGTCTCTTTCGAAATCCAATAATAATTGAATTTCATCATTTAACAATCCAAAACTTTTTAATTCCTCAATATGAGCTGCTTTCTCGGCAGTCTGTTCAAATTCTTTCAAAGTAGTTTCTCCTCTCACATAAGCAGTAAGAGGCAGAGTTTCTTGTACACTTTTAAAGTTTTGCTCTCGTTTCAATTCCCTGTAACGAAAATATAAGTCAAACTAAAAAACAATTTTTACAAAACAACACAATTAAATGGTACAAATGCATATGGACCTATTGTTCTTCTTGCAAACCCAACTCATTGATTACTTACTGGCCAAGATTGACATGAGGATCTAATTGCTTCTGTACCATTTGTTTGATAAGACGTTCTCCTTCTGATTCAATATGTTCAACAGGTTCATCTTCAACAACACCTCTGGTTTCATAAACCTTGGATCGTGAATTACAAATCTTTGCCATTTTCAGTTTTCTATACAACTAGTTGTGACTTGAGAGTGAGGATGATATGATCTTCTGAAATAAACATAAAACTTAATTTTCCAAACAAATTATTGTACTTCTAATGAAATACCTACACATTTTTATGATATTACATTTATTTATTTATTTATTTAGTCAAAAACTGTATGTGATGTATGGGGGAGAAAATTATTTGTGCTGCTTTCTTGAGTTACAGAATCCCTTCCCAACAATTTAACTATTAATAGTTGAAAGATGGAAAAAATGATGATGATCATAATAATAATAATAATAATAAGTATAATTATTATTAGTATTTTAAAAAAAGCGAGAGATTAACATTTCAAAAACTAGATATTCTCATTGCCTAATTATAGAAAACTTATTTGTAATGGTAAATGAACAAACAGATTTTTTTTTCTGTATTGCTAACAAAATAGAAACTCACCCTAAGCTCTACTACCATTACAAGCAAAAGGAAAGCTCAACAAAATGTGCGCATAGTGAAGCTACATTTATGTCCAGAAGCAAATCAAGGGGCCATCTTAGCATTTGCTCAATGGATCAGGGAAACTGTACAAAAACCCGATGGAGATGGGGGTCATACATATTTACGTACATCAGGAAAAACCTTTCTTCTGCTATTTCTATAAGGCCTCAGGGCAATAAACACAAAACACAAGGAAGTTGTCTTCATTCCTTGTGTTTGTGTTTATTGTAGCCCTGAAGAAGGAATTCCATATTCTGAAACTTTGGCAAACTAATGTGTTTTATTAATTGACAGATCCCGTGATCCATATCCCACAGTGAATGTTTCATCCCGAGAGGTAGCGGTGTTCCCATGCGGAATGGTGAAACGGCGCCGTCCTAGCAATTCTGACACTTGAGTTAAACTTAATCGGTCTTTACAGTAGTAGATGGTTTTGTAACACATTAATCGTTTAGGTACAACCACGCTTTTGTAGAGAGAGGAAAATATTGACAGAGCATTGAGGTTATGTTGCGCAATAATAATCGTGATCACCATCACACACTGATAAAAAACGAAGGAAATTTCATAATTCAATATGAGCTTACTAGTATATACACAGTACGACGGCTGCACAAGTAAGCTCTTATTGTACAAGAAAGCTCTTACCAGTTATTACCACAGAATAGTAGTGGCCTTATGGTACCTTTCGACACAGCAGCAGTCAATATGGTAAAAGTCAGAATACACTTTAACTAGGTCTGCTCATTTCGCCTCCAGCCTCTCAATATTATAATAGTAAAACCCAACATAACAGTACTTATAATAGACAAATATGTCTCTAACCAGTCTCTGACAAGCAGCTGACAAGAGCGAGCTAGGGGAAATAAGTGTCTTTAATTTCATCGAATTTCGTGATCAGAACCTGTCTCAGTGCTGCCGCCACAATATCGGTTAATCAAACTACGCCTGGGGTTCGTGCCTGATCCAAAGCCGTGGGTGAGCTTTTGCGCGTCGTATCCGACTTCAGCCAATGAGTTACAGGCACCAGGTTTCGTCACAATGTTAGCGGACAGTTTAAATGTAACCAGATACCAAAATGACCACAGTGTTAGAAATCACAGAAACAGATATATGATGCATTTTTTAAATATTCCATCTTTCATTTCAATTACTCCTTAGTGTTATTTTTTTTATTGAAAGTTCTCACTTAATGGTAATTTCAAAATATTTCTGAACACTCGTCGCTCCCCACGCAACATTTCGATATAACATCTCATTTATTTGGAATTTATTCTGCTCGAACATTCAGAAAATACAATTGTACATACATTTCTGATCTCTAAAGAAACCATCCAGTAACGGTTTTCTCTAAATATTATTTTTGAATAGTTGTCCAAAAAGAAAATAGAAATGCATTACATCAACAACAATAATAACAACTAGCGTACCCGTGCGAGAACTCTCGCATGTTAAACCCCACACCTCTTCCCTATTTTTTCATTTCCATATTAAGTCTGTAATACGTCTATTTCTTCAAGACCCTGTTATCCTCCGTCACTTGTTCTATACATCTCCTTGTAATTGATAACAATACAATACATCTTTGTCAATATAAACTATTCTTATTTAACATTATTACCGAGGAGAGAGGTACACCCGTGTAATTCAATCGCGTAGAATATCAAGCAATTAGTTTAATTTTACACAAAGTGGCAGATTCTACAGACACTTTACAGGTGGGGTAGAATCGAGAAGCGTCGAACCAGAAAAAATGTAATAGAATGTTCAAAATGTCGTCCAGAATAATACGGTGTGAGAAACTTTTTTTGAGGCATTTCGCCTCAAAGAATTATAATAAATATAATTGATAATATAATAAATTATATAATTTAATAAATAATATAATATAATATAATTAATAATACAATATAATTAATAATACAATGTAATCAATAATATAATAATTACGAGAATAAAATAACGAATGTCATTTTATTCTATTGAAATGTTTTTGATATTAGTAAATCGTGTTAGTTGGAAGACCTACTTTTACCAGCAGGTCCGTGTTAAAGTACGGGCCTAGGCCTAGGACCCCCAATGTTCAAGGACTCCAATAGTTCTTAAAAAAATATGTAATACTAAATTTTTCAAAAAAATAAAGTTAAAAAACCTATAAAAAGTGATGTGTGATTAAACTATACTCAAATAATTTGTATAACGGTGTGATGTATCGCGCATCATTGGATGGCGAATGGCAAATGACAAATGGTTTGGTGGAATGGAATGTGGCAAATTAATTAACAAGCCTATTCACCCCTCGCGTTATGTTGCTAATGTGACAAATTACATTTATCCCTCTCGTTGGGCTGTCAATCTAACAATTTGACTCCTTCCACTATCGTTATATACGCTAATATATTGGGCGCCAATGTAACAAAATCGTCTCCTCCCTCTATTAAATACGTTAATAGCCCGTTTGCTAGCTAACTTTTCTTAATTCTGAAGATTTATGGGGTCGTGGATTTGTGATGGGCCCTGTACAGGGATCGAAACGTAATACTCGTGAACCGCGCGCGTGGGTCAGCGTCTAACTACCATATATCACAACACGTCATTGAAAGGGTTTTATCGATAAACACGATTGTGTTCATCTTGATTTATTCTATCATTCTAACTGATTCTCTCGTTCTTAAAACACCAACAATGAACACATAACAAAAAAATACCCTTCAATGGCATACATAAAAAATCACTTGACATAAAACAAAGAAATAACATTCACACTGCAACTTTTCAAAAACAATCTCATTCACACCGAATGCGCATTCTGCAATACCAACTTATTGACTTTTAATTTGTACCAATTTAACATGACTTGATCTTGGACAGAAATGCGTTTTTGCTGCAACCAAAATAAATCAATCGTGTCACTACCCTGTCTGCTGGTTCGGCGTCGCGGCACGCAGCGCAGGTCATGTTCGTCGCCAGCCACCAATTTGCACACCCTCAGTGCGCAATTACCGCAAAGCTCCAGCCACCATACCAGGGATCATTTCACAGCGCGAAGCTACACAATTCAGGAAAAGCGCGAATATTCTGCGTAAACGCAACACAAGTTCCGCTGAATGTTTAAAATAACGGCGTAGATGCACTATGTCCTTTACAAAACAACTTCGCTTGCACTTCCCTTCAATATTCAGACGAGATCGCGTAAAATTCGTGTTATTAAACACGATACAAAATGCCCGCCTACTACTGCTTCAGGTCGCGATCACAAAAAAAAAAAAAAAAAAAAAAAAAAAAAAAAAAAACAAACTATTAACCCGCATTGCCACTATTTACTAATTATGCGCATCTATTTGCCAATACATGTGCACGATTTTTTTATAAAGTTCGTGCGCCATAAAGAGAAAAATAAAATGTTTTTCAAACTATACATTTCGAACAATGATAAAAATGCACGGACCTCCCTTTCACACACTGCTCGAAACTTTCTCCCCTTGGGTATTGTTGTCATCAGCTTATATGTTTTTTCCGCCAACAAAAGCAGATCACCCGCTTAATGCGCCGAACATCATAACGAAAGTATTTCTTCTTTTCATTTATTAACGTTTACCTGCCTTATCATTGCCTCTATATTATGTCCGAAATTTCTCTGATAGTTGTCATATTGTCTTCTTCGCCTCTCAGCGCCTTATTTAAATAAAATATTACAATTCACCGCTCGTCGTCTTATCATGACGCCACGACAATGTGTCTCTTGTTTCATGCTTTCTAAATAACAATTTTAACACTTAATTTTGATTTCGCCTCTAGGTGTCCTCCAAATTGTACTCTCTCAACAATTTCTATAATTTTTGCTGTTTTGTTCTGCCAAATCTTAATCCGATCCCTTTAGGCGTTCTCTTACTATTTATGAAAAACACTATTCGTAATTTGCTTCTTCTCGGCAACAATGGCGTCTACATGCTCTTTTTTATTAAACTGAGATGCACGATTACTAAAATTATCGAATTAAGCAAACCCCTGGTCCGATTTTGTTGATTGTTGTTTCAAATGATTCCTAAACTTGTGCTTTATCAAATGTTCACGTTATGCTTCCCATTTCTCCGCGCATTCATTTAATTTAGAAAAAAATGTTCGTGCGCGGTGCTGCCGTCATTTGCCTCTTCGGCTATAATTTATTTCATTTGTAGGGATTTTTTTTTCATTTCAAGGAAATACTTATTTGGTTGATGATTATAAACCATTAAAATACGTATAATATGGAATGTTGATGGTTGATGCTTGTCACTCAGAGATGAGAGGTTTAGTTTTTTTTATCAAAACTTGTCTTCAAGTTGGGGAGAGGGGATCCTCGAAAGTAGGAATAGGGCCCCCCCCAAATTAACGTAGGCCCATGGATCCCAAAGCCGTTAAAATGGTCCTGCTTACCAGAACTTTCAAACGTGAGTGTGACCTCAGTAAGCATTAAAACATTAGTAATTAATCTGTTTTTATTTATAATGGCTTTAGAAATTCAAAATTACTACATTAGAGAGACAATTAGTAATTTTGGGCAAGGAAAATTTGATGAAATTTTAAAATTTCTGATATTTGCTTGCCAAACGTTGTGACGTCATAGTGGACATCTCTATTGTAGATGGTGCTACACCAGTTTCTCCTCCTGTTCTGTATTCCTCACGGTATTACACCTCACTGTATTACACCGTGCTATTCCTCCATGTTTCAAACTCTCGGTCTCGTTTGTTCAATGGCTAGTAGATAGCGCGCAGCGCTGTCTTCGTCCTTGACGTCACGGTGGTGATGATGGCATCGCGAGTTACAGATCGCGGAGTTGCCTATTTGGGCTTGCGTCATACCCCAATTCTGAGAATACAGGGACCAAGTTTCCTTGGTTGCAGGTTGGTTGGTGCGACGAATTTTATTACTCGTGTTATTTTTCGGGACATTGCGAAATTTAACCTGTCCTTGTTGTTTTTATTTATAAAAGAAAGGTAAGTAATGAGTCTACGCTGTAATAATTTCATTTATAAACGATGTTAGTAATGTAGAGTAAGGTTTGTTTATTCATATTTGTTTATACATCCTATAATGAAATTTAAGAGAACAAACAATATTTGAAGCGTTGAATGAAAATTATTATGTTTTTTGTAATTCATAGTAGTTGACAGAAGATATATTGCAGGCTTTTTTCCTTCTATAGTTAACGATAGACACGACCGTCATGATACAGTTGATGGCGCTTATCAGAACTGATAAGTGTTGCGTTATAGAAAATCTTTTTTAAAATTTTTTTTTTTATAGAAAATGAATAAAGCTGGCCCTGGACCACCACCTTATGCAGGAGGACCTGCGTATTCTACTTACGTGCCTCCCCCTGCTGCTCCTCCTAGTTATTCTCAAGCTGTGGGCGGAGTACCACCATCAAGTCCCTTTATTCCTCCAACTCAATCAAGTAAGTCAATGTGTAAAAATATTTTTTGCAAAGGAGAGTAGTCCTGGGGGTTTCAATTCTGATATAATTTCCACATCTTTGAATTTTGTGTTAATAGTTCATGGGGGACCAACTATTGTAACAACAGTGGTACCTGTAGGACCTCAGGCCACTCATATGATATGCCCTTACTGTCAAGCTGAAGTTGACACTGCAACTAGGACAGAGCCAGGATTGATAGCTTATCTATCAGGAATAGTAATCGCTGTATTGGGGTGAGTAATGCATGGAATTACTTACTGCCTTTTTACCATTTTATGAAATATGCAAAAAATACCATACTCCTGAAGAAAGAATATAAAAATCATTGTGCTTTTAATGTGCTTTGCATGTTACATTATGTCTTGAGTCTGTGACATCTCTGCTTATTAATCAATAAATTGTGAATAAAGTTTAGCCAAGGGTCTTTCATTCCTGGAAGAGTTGGTACAGTTACAAGAATTCTTCTCTTTTAGAGGCTGGTTGGGATGCTGCCTAATTCCTTGTTGCATACCTGAATGTATGGATGTGCAACATACATGTCCCAATTGCAAGGCCTATTTGGGTACCTATCGACGCTAGACTGTGCAGCTAATGCAGAAGCTATATCTTCAGCAATTTGGAAAAAAAATGTATTATTATGCTTGCGTATAAAATTGTGGTTTCTTATTTAATCATTAATAACCACACTGATAATCATGATAATGGTCTACAATCTGAAATTGTTTGTTGCATCTGTGTGCATTTTACAGCAGCAGGTTTTATATTCTTAGCAATTTTGTAACCACATTTACATAATGGCAATTTAATCCAGTGGTTTCACAAGGCTCAAGTTGGTATAAAGGTAGTGGAGTTTATTTTGCCTGAAGAAATACTAGTAGTTTTCATATATATAGCACTTTCTGCATGTAAAAGACAGAAAATAATTCTTTTCATATATATGTTTTAAAGTGAAAATTGTAATTGCCTATAATTCCTTTTAAAGTGCTAGGAAAATGGCCAAAACATATTTTTTTTTGATATCACATGTCTCGAATTTTGTATTTGTATTTCATTAAGAAGCAGCTATCTTTTTAATTAACCTCATGTATTAATTGTGTAACTTTAAAGGTTAAACTAATAAAAAAATACCCAAGATTTACAGCAGTTAACTGGCCAAAATTAATAAATTTGCTTTTTATTAGTCTACTTCTAATCTTTTTATTAACTTTTCTCTTTATGCCTGCATTTCCTTTCCTTTATGTATTGACATCAATATGCCTGTACTATTGCATGAATTTGTTGAATATTTCCGCTAATATTCTATAGGAAAGCAAGTTTTCTCAATTTTATTTCATATAACAATAATATGGTTGAAATAAATGGTATGTCCAAACCTTCAGGTTATTTATTATAAATTAATATTTATTAAGCAAGTCTTTAAAAATGCAAATCAAATGCTTGTGTGTTTCTTATAATGTGTGACCGTATCTAAAAATGGTTTTTGTCCACTATACATTGTGTGCATGAGTCATGTCATACCTAACAGAAGTGAAGATATGTTTTCAACTACATTAGTTCCTCACGAATTTGAATTAAAAGTTCCTTTTTGTCAGATGCTGGTTAGGATGCTGTCTCATCCCCTGCTGCATCCCAGAGTGTATGGATGTGCATCATTCATGCCCGAACTGCAAGGCTTATTTGGGTCGTTATCGACGATAAAAAGAGGCAACACTATCAGCTTACATACTTCAGAAAGTTCTAAGAGTACTGAAGTTGCACATCATACCTGTTTAGCTTCAAATGTTATTTTTCAATTTATTCCCACTATGTATATGTTTTCTAACAATTTGTTACTATTTGACAGGAGACCTAGCATGTGGTCTTATTGTTTCTTAAAAGTTACATCAATGTGTTACGTACTTTTGAGACACAAAAGTCTTAAATAATTATTTTTATGTTATACAGATGTAATTTTTACTAATTTTCACTGTAAATATTCAATTATTGCTTTAAGAAAATATTTGTGCAATATATATTTACAAAAGCTTGTGCTACTACTAGAAAGGTAAGGGTTGCAAAACTGGAATGACATTCACGTATGTAGAAAGAAACCATTGCAATGTACAGTAAACTCTCTGTTGTTCAGATCTTGGTGCTATGACACTCTGTGGAAAAACAAAAGTGTTTGTGGAGGGGTGTGTGTAAAAATAGCATTGTATTATAGCATTGTACAATTCTTTATATTTATGATTCTTACAGGAAGTGTATTGGGATGATCTGTAAATGAGTTCTTCTACCACAATTTTTGGACAAAAATATGACATTATAGGTTTAAAATTGTATACTACATCTTCATGTTTGAATGGTGAGAACATTTGTTGGTATGGACAGAGTCCAGACCAGTCTGTTCAGTCAAGAGTCTACTGTAATTAGTTTTGTTTTGGCATGTCTGAGAGGGTGGGGCAGTGGAACTACTTGCCCATGGCTGTGATCTAATAGGGGCCCTAAACTAATAATGCTTATTCAAAAACATATCAAAAATTGTATTATTTTTCTATTATCCTGAGTGAAAAAACTAGTATTATTAAGATCTTAAAGTAATGGAAATATGAATGATAATAGTAATAGAATATGTATGTATAAGATAGCTTTTGTTTGGTAAATAAAGGGCCCCAATTGATCTTCTGCCCCCGACTTCTTTCTCTGAAAACTTGTTATGATTTATATTATAGTGGTATTATAAATGTGCTTTGCGAAAGAACTATATTTGTTTTTTCCTCTCAATACAAGAATTTTAGCAATATAGAAAGTTTGTGAAGAGAAATTTACGTGACATATCTTTTGATAACAGTGAGTAAGTTTTGTTTTTTTTGTGTAAAAATATCTGTTGTAAGCAAGGGCATTCCTACAGATATAACATCTTAATTCTGAAGTGTACTGAAGGATTTATTTGGCCAATAGTACACTGCTCCTAGTTTGGGACACTGTAGTTTCTCTGTGTTTGAGTTAATGCTGTCAATCCATGTTTGTGAAATCAAGTAGAAAAAGATGTGATATGTCGGCAGTAGTTTTAATAGTTGTAGATAGGCAATAAGCTATCTGAAATTTTCATAAATTAGGTAGGTGAAGGCGAAAGGATTAAAGTATTCAAAAACAAAAGTAAAAAAAGGAATACTATGCAAGTTTTGTCTTTTGTCTCATGTACTACAAATTAACATTGAATGTAACTTTTAACATTAAATGAAATAAATTCTTTTAGTAGTAAAAACATATTTGCAGATTGTTTGAAGAGCAAGTCAGGAATTTAAGATTAACCTTTGAATTAATATGCATGTTTAATTGATTAAATATGTCTTTTGTGTGAACTAATGAGGCTCAACTTTTCATTGTTTTTGAAAGACAAAATACTTTATTGATGCTTCAGTTACGAAATTTGAATCTTCACTTTATTTTATCATCCTTGCTAGCATGATAAACTGTTTGAAATTTTTTTTTATTTTTTGTAGAAAATATCAATTTCAATCGTGTATGACGAGTCAGATATGGCAGAGTGAAGTTACATTTACTGTATTACTTACATTTATATGTAAGAAAAATGGAGGAGTAAGTTAACTGTTTAATGTATTCTCACGTTTGATTGCATGTGTATGTTACATGTGCAGTTTTGTGTATGTGTATAATAATATTTATTGGTCAATAATCCAAAACAAGCAATAAAATTGACCACATTCATACATTTATTGAAGTACTGCTGTGTTTTCCTCCTTTATGTCTTTTTCAGTTTAGTTTGCCTTTCTGACATTAATTATTTCCTCTGATTGCATTTTGAATTGCATTTAATGAGTAGTATGATGTTGTTTGTAGATACTGTAGTAGGGATGGAAATGGCATAATGGCATGTGGTAGGAATTACAAAATACCAAGAATTAAATTCCTTGCATTTAGAGTAGTTTCCCTGATGAATGTTAGCCAGGGATGTATTGTATAAATGAAGTAGGTTTTTTAGCAGAAATTCTTGATTTTTAATTTAAAACTGAAACATTATTCTCAAATATTACCTAAATAAAAAAATACTGACTCAATCACAGAGAATATTGCAAGTGTCAAAGTCCGGATCTTTGTTCAGTAGAAACTTAAGTTTCTATATCTATCGTATATGTGGAATGTTAACTATTTATTAGTTACAGGAGGAATGTTCACTGCTGTTAATTTATGTAAGTGGTAGACGTACAAATATGTATGTAGTTTATAAGATTGCCATAACTTAGTTATTTTTGCGTTTAACAAAGCTAAAGTTTATTTTTAGGTTGTGATTGTCAACTTCTGTACAAAATAATTTTAATGAGAATTATCACTTTTGTTTAGTTTCCTGTGTATTACCTCGCAGTTATATTTGATTTGTCTTCCTCTTGTTTCTTCCATTCCACTAGGTAATATTGAAATAATTCTTCCTCTTCTTGATTTTCCATCTAAGTGCCTTGTTTATACACCAAGGTGATAAATATTTAACAACACTTAATAAGGTGTCATTGCTGTCTTCTTAATGAGAATAAATTTTTTATTGGAGGTATTGATACAGAGCAACTTTTATGAAGTTACTGAATTGCTTTGTTGAAAATTGATCATGTTTGTTGTAACGTATATAAATATCATAACAATTTTTGTTTAGATTAAAAATCATGTATATTGTCCGATTCTAATTTTTTCTCTGAATTGAAGACAATGACTGATAAGAGAATTCTAAGTAATTGCAGTAGAATTGACTAATTTGGAATTGAAATTTACTTGTTATATGGAAATGAATCTTATTGTGAATAAGATATCATTAATGTATGTTTTTGACTTTGGAGTTGAAATACATTGACTGGGCTTTGTATGATTCACTTAAACAAACTATGCAACAGTGTCAGACATTATATGGACAGTGTTTTAAGGAAGATCTGTTTCCTGTCTTTACAATTACTATTTCAAAATTTGTTTGTCAATTACATTACTAATGTATTAAGTCTATTTGTAAAGATGTACACGTTTTTCAATAGGGTATTTGCATCATATTTTTTTTTTTATATCATGAAAATGTTGTATTGTCTGTCTTAAAAGAGTTTTGCAACTATTTGCAAAAGGATTTGGCACAGGAAACTGTTCTTCTGAATTTTGTTGTTAATAAGATGTTAACTCTAGTTATGAAAGTGTTTTAATGTTTTCTAAAACTCAAGAAGAATGATGTAACATAAATAAACTAATTCTTTGGAGAATTGCTATGCTATATTGAAAATCAATGATTCAAATGTTTTTCTGTTTCCTTAAAAAATTAAATTAGAGCACTGCTTGTCAAATCTTTTGATACTTTAATTACTGAAATGTTTATATTCCCAAAACAAAAATTTGTGGAAAATTTTAAACACTGCAAGTCGATAATTTATTAAAATAGTAAAGTTATATTCCCTAATAAGTATGCATCAAAAACCACTTGCATTGGTGTTGTGTTTTTAAACAACAATGTTGCATTAGGATGTTAAAATTACTGTGGAAGTAGACACTATAGTGCAAAGGGCTTGAAGGATTTTACTCTAGCCATTATAAATATTACATTTCTCTGTAAATTTAAATATCTTTGTTAACAAAAAGCTTATTTGCTTTTTTCACAAGTGCTTGTGCAGCAAATAGGAAATTCTGCCCAATTATGTATTGTTTAGTTTAGGGAATCAAGATCTAAATTTTAATAAAATGGAATGATTTTGTTCATGATTAATATATGTGCTTGTCTTGGCCTTCAATTTTGAAGTTTTGCCATTAAATATAATAATAAAGGAAAATAAATTGAATGTTGAATTTAACACTACCAATTTGAAATAGCCTATGGAGAATTGTTCTATGCAAATGGATCTTACACCTCATGAGTTGCTTTGGGGGGGAAAGGTGAGAACAGGATTACCAGAGATCTAGTTGAAAAAATCAAGATATTTGCCAAAAGTCATGACATTTTTGTATAATGTCTTATATTACTATAGAGGAGAGATGCATTTATATGTTAAAACTGCACTTTACGGTAAATTATATGACTGACAGATTTATTAAGGATTCTTCCTATTTGTGTTTCAGTATTCTCCATACAAATTTTTTTTATAGTTAGAAAAACTGGGTTTCACTTCTATCACTTTTTTCTCCAACATAATTTTATTTATGTATTTTATATTAAAGATGGATAATACATATAAAAAGAAACAAGTTTTTGAATTTTTGACCTTTGAAAATAAATCAGGACAGAGCCCAAAGATCTGGTCACGTCCAGTCCAAAAATCTGGTAACCCTGGGTGAGAAGAGAAAAGGGGTTGCTGGTAAATTACATAATGCTACAGAAGGCCAGGGGGTTGAGGAAGCATTAGGCTATATTACGTGAGGAAAGGGGAGGGGGTCATTGTTTAGTGTAATGTAATGCTGGTGTTAATATTTAACACTTTTCAACATTCGTTGAAATAATTCTTGATTCAAAAATTTGTCTCCAATCTTACTGCAAGGTGCAATCTGCATCTCCAACTAATTTGACTAATTATTATGCATTTTAATATAAAACAAAATTAATACAACTAGCGACTGCTGTATAATTTATTATTACGTATTGTAAATTGAGTGTGTCGTGTTGCAAGCGTTCCGTAATTATTGGTGGGCGGGAGGGAGATCAAACGTGAATAATACAAATTTGGAGTGTTTTGAATATCCCCTCTCCCCGCCTGTAAAGCGCGCATGAGTCCCGCCCCCCCCTATGTACATTACGTAACGCTTGCGGTAGGACCCCTCATTTACATTTAGTAAAAATAAATAATAAAGCAGTACCAACTAACAAAGCGGTAACTACGTTTGTATTAATTTTGCTTGTGTTATGTATGAAAATTTATGTAATGTCACAATTAGTTGGCGATAAGGGCTGCGCCTAACATTAATCGCGCCTACTAAGCAAGGCAGCTTAACGATGCCTCAAACTCCCTCCCTTCTCTTTAGCGTTACGTACGTTGTAGACGACTCATGATTACCATCTTGGGACGACCCCCACAATGTGTATGAATTCTTGTACATAACAGTGAAATAATTTGTCTCGCATGTGAACTTGTTTAGTATGGATGGATAATAAAAACCACTGTGCATTGCTTATAGATGGGAATTACAAAGGTAAGTGTAGACTTACCGGTAGCGGCGAGGATTACGGCACATCTAACGCCATATGTGTACCAGTGATTACGAGGTCACCGGTTCTATCCCCGCGAGGTGCCTGATGTGTTGAGCGACGGAGAGTTCGTGACGCTTGCCGCGATCGAACCTGGGTCGTGGACCGAGTGCGACCCTTTAATCTATTCTGCTCCCATTCTCAGAGATGTCCAGGATGACGTCGCAAAGTTTGGCGGGAAAGTAGTGTCAATTCGAACAATGGAAAATCCCCCCTAAATACAAGACACGACACACTGTGTCGCAAGTTGCCGATCAATTAATTAAATGTGACGGAATGTTCTCCGTCTGCCTCCGGAGCTGCTAGAAAGAGCAGGGAGCCAGCAGCGGCTCCTCCTCGGAGCAGATCTCTGGGCGGCCCTGAAGACGATTAAGTTTATATGAATGGGACGATTGACGATCCATCAATGAAACTTTCTTTGAATTGTCAAAGCATCACCCACGGACTTCCTTGAAGGGACTTATCCGTTCTGTAATATAATTTGTAGGTGTTATAATATAATATAGAACACTATTCCTTATATGATAGAAGTCATTCTTGCTGAATATTAATCGCAAACAATTCAAGCACAACATAAAATACGGGGAACCCCTACAAGTCTGTACAGACGATGTTACCAGACGTTACAATGAGCAAGATGTCATTCATTTAATGAAGTCGCAGAATAAGTAATGAAAAATTTTGTGCTTGTTTCAATCGGTCCGAATCGTAGGTGCGGCAAAAATATATGAAGTGGTTCACATTTTTACCAGGCATTTATTATTATTATTATTATTATTATTATTATTATTATTATTATTATTATTATTATTATTATTATTATTATTATTATTATTATTATTATTATTATTATTATTATTATTATTATTCACGATTATTCCCATTTAAAGAGAGCGTTTGAACTTGAATTCCTTTATGATGATTGTTTGTGTTTTCTCTGGGCCCATATTTTCTTCATGTTCACTATGTTGTTTCTTCCGCTCTGCTGTCCATTTACATCCTGGCCTGTTCTTGGTTTCTGGTTTCAAATGTATGTTTTTGATGGTGTTCCTGAATTCTTTTCTATTTTCTGCATCATTTATTGTAATGTGTGCTTGTCTGAGATCCTCCTCGACTTCTTAATCCATTTTGTTTTTCCCCCGCCTGAGTTGATGACTATGAGAATCCGTTTTGAAATTCTGTTTTCATTCATCCTATGAATATGTCCGTAGAACTGCATTCTTCTTTTCTGAATGTGTCCGTAATCTTATCAGTGTGCTTATAAATTTCTAATGTGGGCCTCTTCATCCAAATCCCTTGCTCTTGTACTGGTCCAAAAATTTTCTGAGAATTTTCCTTTCTTTGTTTCTCTATTTCTTTTTATTTTGATTGACCACCGATTTGTGTCTTTCAGCGGCATATAGTGCCTCAGGAAGTACGACAGTGTTATAATGTTCTTAATTTTGCGTTAATGGATGGACTTTTTGTTGTAATAGTTCCATGTGAGTTTGTATGCTCTCTGCAATTTTCTTATTCTCTCCTCATTGGCCCTTAGGTTGATCCCTGATGGTTGGATGATTTCTCCTAGATATTTAAAATGCGGCACTTGTATGATTGTCCCGTAGGTTGTTTCGATAGGCAGTTTGTTTTGTGGCACTCTTTTTATGTATTGTGTTTTCTGTACGAAATTTGAAGACCAGTTTTATGTGCAATTTTGTGTAGTTTCTCTATGGCGTCTGTGGCCTCTTTTCTATTATTTGTGAGAATTGCTGAGGTCATCCGCAAAGGCTAAGCATTTACATGGAACCTATTCTCTTTTTTTATACCAATTTGGATACCTTTAACTTCTTTTTCCCAAGTCCTGATAATTTTCTCGAGAAGGATATTAAAAAGCAACGGCGAAAGTCCGTCACCCTGTCGCAGTCCAGTTTGGATCTCAAATGGTTCGGAAACTTCCATGAATTTAACTTTGGAAATTGTGTTAGTTAAAGTTTGCCGATGAGTGTTCTTGTCTTTCTGTCGATACCGAATTCTTCTAGTGTATTGTGAGTGTTTCCCTGTCTATGGAGTCGTAGACCTTCTTAAAGTCCACAAATGTGACCACTGTGTTTCTGGTGTTTCTCATCTGGAGAATCATTTCAGATTCCAGATCTGTTCTATGCAGGAGTATCCTTGCAGGAAACCAGCCTGGTATTCTCCTATCTGTCTATCAGCTTGTTCTTCTAACCTATTCAAGAGGACTTTTGTGAGAATTTTATACGTGACTGGCAAGAGGAATTCCCTGTAATTATTCGGATCGTTTGTCCCCTTTCTTATGGAGTGGATGGATAATTGCCATTTCCATTCAAGAAGGATCTGTTCAGTTTCCCAAATGTCTAATATGATCCTATGAATTTTCCTGTTAATCTTTCATCATTTAGCTTCCAGAGTTCTGCAATAATTCCATCTTCCCTGGGGCTCTATTGTTTTCAGAACTTTGATAGTCTCTACTATTCCTTGATGGTTGGTGGTTCAGTCGGAAATTGGTGTGGACGTTTCAAAGAAGATATATTCTGTGGGACCTTCTGCAGTTGAGAAGTTGGTTGAAATAGTTAGCGAGATTTGGCAGTTATTCTTCGTGTTGTTTCTAGTGAGCCATCTGGTTTCTTGAAGCAAAGATTAGGCGGTTGGTATCCTCTGAGATGTTCTTTAAAAGTTTTATAGAAATTTCTGGTGTTATTCTTTTTAAAATCTTGTTCTATTTCATCTAGTTGCCTTTTATCAAAATTACGTTTTTCCCTCCGAATTGTTTTTGATGTTTGTTTTCGGATCTCCAGAAATTGTTGCCATTTGTCCGATGTTTGGTTACTATTGAAGTTTTTCCAGGCTTTGATTCTTTCGTCTATTGCTTGGTCACATATTACATTCCACCACCTGTGTTTTCTCCTTTTCGGAGGTTGTCCCAATTTCATTGTGGATTTGAGGACGTCCGCTAGTTTTGTCCAATTTGTGGTGTTTGTTTTAGCGATTTCCTGTAATATGATTTCCTTGTTGAGTTTTAAATATTCGGGGTCTGGCCTGAACACTTTGTTTAATTTTGGTTTTCTCCTATTGGGTTGTAACCTGGTCTTTATCTGTAGAAGGTGGTGATCTGATTCAAAAAAGCCTCTTCTGGTTTTCACATTCAGAATTTCTGTTATGTTGCTCTTAGAGATGGCCACATGGTCAATCTGGAATTCTCCCAGCATTGTGTTGGGCGACATCCAACTGAATAGTTTTTTCTTGGGTTTCTCGAATTGCGTTGACATGATTACAAAGTCGAAATTTTCGCAAAAGCTTATCAATCTTTCTCCATTCTTGTTAGTTCTCTTATGAGCTGTATGGATTCCTGTGATTTTCTGAATTTTTCTCTTTGCCTAATTGTGCGTTAAAGTCGCCTAATAGTATTATTACATGGTGCTTGGGAATTTTGTTGGTCATCTCTTCGAGCTCATTCCAGAAGTCGTCTACTTTCTGGGGGGTTTTCTTGTTATAGTCATTTGTGGGTGCGTGTGCGTTGATCAGGGTATATGCTTTGTTAGCCGATTTGACGGAGAGCGTTGATAAGCGTTCTGAAGTGGAATTGAAGTCGATAACCGAATCTTTGATGGATTTGTGGACTGCGAATCCTGTACCTAACTGTTTGAGACGTTTCTTGTTAATTTTAACTGCTGGTTTTCCTTTGTAGATTCTGTAGTCTTCCGTGTCAAAATGGTTTTCGTCCGCAAATCGCGTTTCCTGGATTGCAAGAATTTTGATGTGGAATTTTTCCAGCATGTCTGTAAGTTGCTTTATCTTGCCCAGTTTGAAGAGTGTGTTTGCATTAAGTGTGCCGATGAAGTGTGTGTGTTTTGTACGTAATACATTCGAAGAGTTCTGATTCTCAACAATAGACTTTACATGATGCTCCTGGTCCCCCGGAATCCGATGACCAGGTAGATCCAGCCTTGCGACTGGTGCCCGGGTAGTGGATTCGTTCCTTGTGTTCCCATCATGTTTGGTATTTAAGTTGAAAAATAGGATTGGTGGTGGTCTTTCTGAGGAAAGACCACGAGTATCTGACTTGATTGTTAAGATCAAGAAGGTTTTTCTGTAGGGGTTTTCTCCCTTAGGGGGTAACCTTCACCATGGCTTCGACGCCACCCTCGCCGGTGTCACCTGTAACCCTAGGCAGGGGCCCTTACAGGGTACTGACAGCCGGAGCCAGCTGAGCCCTGGTTATTTTATAGAGGTATACTCCTCTGTAGACTCTTCCGCGCCTTGAACCGTTGGGACACCTGGTTCCTCTTCCGCTTCTTGGCCCGTTGATCTTCACAGCGGTCCGTTGGCATCTATATTATCTCTAATATGGAAGGTCCCAGGGGGCACGACGGGGACGTGGACTTGACTTGCCCCCTTATTATTATTATTATTATTATTATTATTATTATTATTATTATTATAAATGTTTACTCATTTCTGGTTCACAGGAAGACCTGGTTCTCAAATAACAACGGGCTTTTCGCCAAGTGTGTTATTTGCTATTTATTTAAGTATCTGAATTTAGAATGTGACAAGCATTTATCACTCCTTTCATTTTAAAAGCCTGGGAGGGATATTAAGTTTTTGAAGGTTTTCTTTGACGTGGTTTTCTATAAGGCCATTACTGGAGATAATTATTGGGAGAATGAATACTTGGTCGTTTCCATTGATCTTTGATTTGATATGCCAGATCGCTATACTTCATTATTTTTTCCGAGAATGTTTTTTGCATGTTCCAGTAAGAAGGGACTGCATAAGTAAAGTAGTTTTTGGCACCTTGAGAGTTATCACAATATCTGGCCTGTTATTTATTTATTTATTTATTTATTTTACGTCAAAAAACAGTTAAAAACTGCGTATGACGTGTGCGTATGACTGATTTTTTCGTGTTTCCAATCGCGTCAACTGCTATGGTCATTAGTCCCGTTAGTGTAGTGCGTGTTTTTTCTCTGGAGATGGTGATCTTCCCCCGCTGGATGGCGAGATCCGGCGCCAACCTACCGTCGGCTAATCGGGTTTCCCCCTAATCAGGACTCTCCCACAAGCGGGGCACCGCCCCAGCCGGGACAAACTCTAAGCTCCCGACCGGTATCCCGGGATATAAGGTAGTGTAGTGCGTGTTAGTGTGAGTGTGTAAGGGGAGAGGATAGGACAAGGAAGGGGAAGGGCAGATCACGCGCGGTCCGTGACCCGTTTGGTAGGGTACTGCTCCGGCATTCGCCTGGTGTCGATCGGAGAAACCACGTAAAACTACCGGTCAGAGCAGCCGGCCGCTAGAATTCTCCTCTAGACAGCGACTGAATTCGACCTAGCTGAAAAGCTAGTGTCGAAAATCCTGCCGCCGTCAGCCCTCGAACCTAGGACCTCCCGGTCAGAGGTGTTGTAGTGCAGAGTGCATCAGTTGCACTGAGCTACCGCTCCCGGTGACCTGTTGTTGTTGTTATTGTTATTGTTATTAATACTACTACTACTACTACTACTACTACTACTACTACTACTACTACTACTACTACTACTACTAATAATAATAATAATAATAATAATAATAATAATAATAATAATAATAATACTAATAATATTCATTGTGAAGCGTTCCGCCCCCTAAAAGTGTCGCCGGGATCGGGGTGCCCCTGCTGCCCCCACTACGCTACTCCACCGGGCTAGAGCTTGTTTCTTGTAGCAAAGCGACTTTCCTCGTCCGCCTGAAGGTAGACTCTTCGACCCTGCCCACCGAGAAGCCAGGCTCGTCAAAGGAGACACAGTGGAGGCGTAATTTCCCACACCGGCACACGGCTCGCAGCCCCGCATCAAAGCGAGTTCACTACTCTGCCGTGGCTTATTCGATTGCCACGCGTGTTTCTGTCCCCTGAAGCATCTTCGAATTAGAAAGGAGATGATGCGGGCGTTTTGGAGACAAAGTCTCCACGATGAAGGATGGGAAGTTGCATGATTGGGATTTTATGATGGCTATTTTCTACGATCAGAAGTGGTTGTGTAGTTTCTTGGCATGTCGTGTGTTTTATAAGGGTTCTCGGTGGCAGATATAATGGTGAGAATTGCGAGATTTACAAATAAATTTATCATTTTTGCTTTATTTAATAATAAATTGTAATTAAACATAAAATAATAATAATCAGTAAACATTTAAGTGTAAAATTGAAGTGTTTTGGAGAACATTAAAGTCACCTAAATTTCACACATCCAAAATTAAGGTCTTTGAATTTGCACATAAAACAAACTTGGTCCTAATGTTGTTCATAAAACTTTCACATATTTATAGAAAGCACTAGAAACTGTTTCGTCTTGAATTCGAATCTAGATAATATCCCTATTAGCCGGTTAATTAACATTATTCAAAATAGACTGTTAAAATACGAAGTAGGAATTGTTTGGATGTATGCTTCCGATTCTAGCAGAATTAGTCAATATGAGAGTAGTAGATTATTTGAAATAAGGTTAATTTCATTTTTAAATTCGTAGACTTGAATTATTTTGACCTATGTACGAACGGCATTAGAGAGCTTGTCAGAAAACAGAGAACTTACACTTGGTATTCCCATTTCTAGGATTATTAATACATCTAAAAACGAAAGCTATCACTCTTAGAGTTTTCGGTGGGGAAATCTTGATATGCAAGCGGTGACGAAACCTCATGATGTAGTGATTTCCCTTATTTTTGGCTCAAGGAGAGCTGTAGGAGTTTCGATAAGAGGTTCATGCGACCCTCTTTCTGTTGAGGGTACGTGAAATTCGCTAGGCTGATGCTGAACAGCATATATTGTACGTTAGACAGCTGGTGGGAAGTTTCTAGGGTTGGTATGAGACAAGATGTGTAGTTTCGAGTTCCACTAGGTCTATCGTAAATTTAGTTTTACTCTGTACCACCTCATCTAATATAACCTCCGTGTATACTTCAGAAGACGCTTCGAATCGTATTTCCCGATTTCCGACGAAGCTCCGGCCTTCAGAATTTTACATAAATCAACTTCGGACCTATGCAATGCAACATTTTTAACGTATTTGTGTAACAAAATACTTCTTGAGAACACCCAAGAAGAACGCTTAAGACTGAGACAATCGCCTTACTTACGTCTGGGGCGAGTGGCTAAATCCAACAGCCGAATGAAGGACGAAACGAGCTGTTAATAGTCATTCATACGACAACTTTATCTACGTCTAGCCGTACAATTAACCCCGAATTTACCTTAACGTAAACAACAAGAAATGACTGGACAACACAAACTTCGTTTTTCCGTTGACTTACAAAAATCATAAAAAGAGGATTATCACGATGTTGCCACAACCACTTAAGGTATCCTCTCAAAAACTGCGTGATATACTTTGGTAAGAATATATAAAATAATAAAATACTAATTATGCAACATCGCCTAACATTGTAACAAATTTTCGTTTTTAAACTTCTAATACGTTGATTTTCATATATGAAATTCAATGTTTTAGAAATTCGTAAAAAAAATTTCAATAAAAAAGAAAGAAGGGAATAAGAAGAAAATAAAAAGGCTCTTTAATACACTGTGTGAGTACATTGCAAAAGTTTCTTCTGTTGAAAGTTGAATGCTGTTATAATAAACATTTTATCAGGAGCATCGATTGATTGAGAGAACATCATACCTAAGCATTTCACTCCTAGAACAGTTCAGCTTTCTTATAAAAAAAAGGCAATGCAAAGCGTTGATTTCAAGCCCGATGGTTTCTATCTATCGATTTATCATTTAACTTAAATCTAAATCTCGACTCGCGCTTAGGGCTCTCCTTGACGAAAGCCAGACGCCCAGAAATTTAACTCTCCCGCGAGTCCACGAGTCGCGTGAAGTCCCAACATGGCGGCCGCCGCCTTACAGCTCGAGACTCTCGAACACCGCGGCGCTGACGGCGTTCTTGATGAGCATGACGGTGCTCATGATGACGGCGAAGCTCTGCACGAAGAGCAGGAAGTCCCTGCAGCAGACGGGCACCACCTGCAGCGAGGCGGCGGCGGCGGCGGCGGCGGCGGGCGCGGGGCGGCGGCGGCGCGCGGCGGCGCGCGGCCGTGGCGAGGCGGCGGCCGGCCAGACGCGGCCGCGCCGCCAGGCGCTCCGCCCCCGCCGCCGCCGCCGCCCCCTCGTCCCGCGGCGCCGCCAGGGGGCTCTCGCGAAGCCCCGCGCGCACCTGCCACCGCGGAGGGGATGGATTAGTGATTCCGAGCGCGTCAACTGCTAAGGTCATTTGTCTCGGCGATTGATTGATTGATTTCCTGCTGTATTCCCTCTGTAATATCCTCCTGCTGTATTCTACTCTGCAGATCTGTCCTCGCCAGGGAGGATTTAATGTCCTAGGGTGGGCTTCTTTGTCCCTTTGTCCTTACGTCCCCACGAATGAACAAGAACACCTTTCGGTTGATTGATTTTTTCGTGTTTCCGGGCGCGTCAACTGCTTTGGTCATTAGTCCCGTTAGTGTGGTGCATGTTGTGTCTCGGGAGATGGCGGTGATCTTCCTCCGCTGGATGGCGAGACCGGCGCTGACCTACCGTCGGCTAGTGGGGTTTTCCCCTAACCAGGACTCTCCCACCAGCGAGGCACCGCCCCAACTGGGCCAAGCTCTAAGCTCCCGACAAGTTTCCCGGAATATGTGGTAGTGTAGTGCATGCTAGTGTAAGTGTGTGTGTGTGTAAGAGGAGAGGATAGGACAAGGAAGAGGAAGGAAAGATCGCGGGCGGCCTGTGGCCCGTTCGGTATGGTACTGCTCCGGCATTTGCCTGGTGTTGATCGGAGAAACCACGGGAAAATACCGATCAGAGCAGCCGGCCGCTAGAATTCTCCTCTAGACAGCGACTTAATTCAACTTATCTGAAAAGCTAGTGTCGAAAATCATGACTCGAACCTAGGACCTGCCGGTCAGAGGCGCTGCAGTGACATCAGTTGATGCGCTGAGCTACTGCTCTCGGTTTTGTCTCGTCGATGTACTGCATGGTTTTTCCTTGGGAGATCTCACATCCATTGGATGACGCTCCAGGTTTTGATTGATTGATTGACGTACCATCGACTAGCGGGGTTTCCCTCAACCAGGTATTTCCCACAATCGTGGTACCGCCCCAGTTTCGTGTTTTCCTCAGCAGGCTGGAGAGATTGTGGTGTTCTACCCTCCACAGGATGGCGAGAACCGGCACCGAACTACACGTCGCTTGATTGATTGATTCCGGGCGTGAATCCAGGCGCGCGAGCGGCCCTGCCGGGACAAACTCTGAGATCTCGATCGGTCTTCCAGCATGTGTTGTAGTGTAGTGCATGTAAATGTAAGGTGTGTTAGTAAAAGGTGAGGATAGGACAAGGAAGAGGAAAGAAAGATCGCGTGCAGTCCGTGGCCCGTGTGTTAGGGTACAGCTGACGGTAGGTCGGCGCCGGAACTCGCCATCCAGTGGGGGAAGATCACCGTCATTTCCAGAGAAAAACATGCACTGCACTAACGGGACTAATGACCAAAGCAGTTGACGCGTCCGGAAACACGAAAAAATCAATCAACCGAAAGGTGTACTTGTTGATTCGTGGGGACTTAAGGACAAAGAGACAAAGAAGCCCACCCTACGACATTCAATCCTCCCTGGCGAAGGCAGATCTGCAGAGTAGAATACAGCACGAGGGTATTCATGGCTGTCCTCACCTCGAACTATGGATACGACATCGATATCAATGTTTTCAATATATCGATGTTTTTATGGAAACATAAATGTTTTAAACATGGATGTATTCAAGAAGAAATTTTTTTAACATCGATGATTTGGGATCAATGTTTTTACGTTTTCAATGCTTTGTTCGTAAAATAAAAAGAATCGTAATCACAATTTAGTAAACGTTAATATATATCAGCCTATTTCTGTCCTGGGATGATACCGTTGCCCTGGATTTTTCTAGGTCTTTCTTTGTATTTCACTCGTAGAGAGAAAGTGAAAGCATGCGCTGTAGTTGTAGGGCCTTCCTGTTTCTTCCCGAACACTTCCTCGGTGTAATGAGAAGAACTAACCCTGTGAGATGATCCTGGGCGCTTGCGTTTAATTTTACTTATTGTTTTTTTAAACTTCAGTTAATCTTCATTATAAATTAATAAACATGGCCACTGTAAAATTAAGTTTGGTTGCGCAAGAATAAAATGCTACAGATTACTAAACAGCTTTAAAATATCAATGTTTTTGGTTGATGTAATACTGATATCGATGTTGCTAATGCTATGAGTGCTCTACTACAATTATTACTTCATTTACTACTAAATGGTGCCACAAATTTTCAAGCAACGAACATATTCTTGAAGTCATCAAATGCAAACATTGTTCTGAAGACTAATGTGATAAATTTTATATTATTATTATTATTTAATTAAAATTGTAATATGTATACATTGAGAGTATAACTAAATAAAAATCATATCCAAATATTATTCAGGACTTGCAGAGTTCATTTTTCTAACAAAATAGGCTTGACGTACGAAGTACGCCGCGCGGGAACTTGTGTGACAAAACATAGCGCGAGTAAAACTATACTTGGTTTTTTTAATGTGGCAGCTGTGGGTAGTATCTCCAAAATGGAATACGGCACGACTTTTTGCGTCTTTCTCGGTCAGGCCGCAAGATGCCGCATGATCGCGACCGCATCAAGCAGAGCTGCAGATCAAGCGACTCTTGCGGCAGGACTGAGAATGACGCAAAAAGTCGTGCCGAATTCCATCTTGGAGATACTACCCACAGATGCCACGTTAGAAAAATCCAAGTGCAGTTTTAAGAATATAGTTTATGAATACTATACAGAAAAAAGTTTGTTTTTTATAATTGACAAATGATTCTTCCCTTGCTCAAATTGTTATTTTTTAAATATGCGCGCGAAGCTGAGTACGTGATATTATGGAAGTTATTATCTAAATTGGAGGTCCAAAACGTAGATTGAGTTCTGTGCCCCTGAGCCAACTGCTTTAACCATGGATGAATAATCTATGCTTTAACGCTCAAGTGCTAACTCAAGCTAACCCCTTCT